>JBBGZY010000795.1:4535000-5040000 GCA_037952925.1 Lithobates clamitans | reverse complement strand
GATAAGGCTGCATTTCACAAACTGACTCCTACCACTATGACCACTTCCAATCACTGAAGTGGTCATAGTAATTAGTGTTTTTTTTAATATCTCCCAGAAGAAGTAAACCTCTATACACTCTATACCTGTATACTGATTCCACTAGAGGATTTGATCATCCTGTAGTTGTGTTAAATTGGTGTGTGTGTGTGTGTGTGTGTGTGTGGGGGGGGGGGGGGCGCCACCTCACTGAAATTAGTTTTTGCAGATTGGGGTGTCTGTATTTTCTGGTCTCCTATGTCATTTCTTTTCTGTCCCCAGCCTGGCCCCTACACATTAGCTCCCTGATTAGCATGTGGGAGGAAGGGAAACCCACACAAGTGAGAACATGCAAACTCCATGCAGGCAGAGTCATTGACCGGGGTTCAAACAGAGGACCCTATTGCCGCAAGAAGTTCTAATCCCTAAGCCATTACTATACTACTAATGGTATAAAAATAATAATAATAATAACAACAATAATATAAATAATAATAGCAATATAAATAACAAGAAGAAGAAGAAGAAGAAGTAGAAGAAGAACAACAATATACATAATCATAATAATAATAATAATAATAAAAAAAAATTAAACTACAATTTTAGATATCATGTGAAACACTGGCATTTTCCCTTTGTCCAGTCTTATGGGAAAGTGCAAATATTTTTTGGTCTCCTATGTTCCTTCTTTTCTGTCCCTGGCCCTGCCCCTACACATTAAATCCCTTATTGGAGCAGGGACGACCTGTTCATTAAGGGCGCACGGGCGCTGCCCCCCATCCAATTCCAATGTGGGGTGGGTGTTTTTTTGAAGCACCGATTAGAGCCAGAGGCTCTAATAGTCTTCAAAATAGGGTGGGCTCGGGGGCGCAGAGAATGTGCTCAGAGCCCACCCAGGGGTGTGAGAATAGCAAATGAATATTAACTATTCTCACACTGAATCTCCTCTCCGCCAATCAGGAAGTGTGTCTGAGATCCGTTTCCCTATTGGCCAGAAGGAGAAGCATTCTGATTGCCAACGAGGAGGAGGGAGGAGACGGAAACCGCTGAGCAGGGGGGAGGAGAAGATGCCGTGATGCCCAAGGAGGAGAGCAGGGGCTTCGTGTGCACTGTTTGCCGCCCCCCGTCCAAAAAAAAGTTACCATCAGCCGCTACTGAATTAGAGTGTGGTGTGAAGGGAAGCCCACACAAGCACAGTGAGAACATGCAAACTCCATGCAGACAGAGTCCTTGACTGGGGTTCAAACGTTCAAACAGAGGACCCTATTGCTGCAAGAAGAAGTGCTAACCACTATGCCATTACTATACTACTAATGGTAGAATAATAATAATAATAATAATAATAATAATAATAATAACAATAATAAAAATACTAATATTTCTACTACTACTACTACTAATAACAAAAATAATAATAATAATAATAATAATAATAATAATGATAACAATAATAAAAATACAAAAATTTCTACTACTACTACTACTACTAATAACAATAATAACACAAATAATAATAATAATAATAATAATAATAATAATAATGAAACTACAATTTTGGATAACGTGGGCAACATTGGCATTTTGCTTTTGTCTAGTCTTGTGGGAAAGTAGGAATATTTTCTGGTATCTTATGTTCTTCCTTTCTGTCCCCAGCCTGGCCCTACACATTAGATCTGTGATTAGAGATGGAGACACAAAGCCATGAACAACACATTTTTCCCACAATCTCCTGCCTCTCCTTTAGGCGCAGAGATCCTTTTGCACTTTAATGGTTAAAGAGCTACACTTTGCTATGCATAGATTTTAAAAATGACTATTAGCGCTACGCAATGGGCAATTTGGCGATTTTTAGACAATCACCTCATAACCTCGTTTCAGTACACCTTTGAAGAAATTGGAGTTCAAAGGCTTGAAATAAAGAAAAAAAGAAGAAAAATGTTCTTTGCCTCTTGCTATGACTCATTTAAAGTAATTGCTCTTATCTGATGCAGTTTTTGAAGTGAGGAAGTAGAGCTTTATTACCACAATCAGATACAGGTTCTGGGCTGAAGAAGTTGAGTTCCCTGCACAGATGCAGCAGAGATGTCTGCTTGATAACGTGGAAGAAGGAAGACATATGTGGCCTTGCCATGATGGGGGGGAGGAAGCAATGCAAGCAGCACCAAGCTAACATGCCAGGAAACTGTCCTCAGATCCTCCGTGTCTTCATAAAGAACTATGGAGCTAACGTGAGGAAGGAGCGTTAAAAGACACTCCGGGCAAATATACAAAAAAAACAGCCTTTAAATCCTGTATGAGTTCCTTCAAAAGTCATTATATGTTTATGTTCAGCTGGTGTAATTACATGAAATCTTTAACCACTTCAATACCGCGCATTTTCACCCCCTTCCTGCCCAGGCCAATTTGTAGCTTTCAGCGCTGTCACTCTTTGAATTAAAATTGCGCCGTCTTGCGACCAGGGGCGGATCCAGAGTCTAGTCTCGGGAGGGGCGCTGCCAGAAAATTTTGCGGGCAATTTGTCGGGGCAATGGCTGGTGTTTGCGCCATGGTTGATATGATGTCAGGATGACTGAAGCGCATTATTTCTATTATTACATAAAAAAATATAAAATTAAATAGTTCAATTCATCATAATGCAGAATCAGTGGGAGCCCTGAGTGTGTCACTTGCTACCATCGCCTGCCACCGGATGCAGCATGTCACTTGTCACTGTCTCCTGCCGCCAGATGTGGATTGTCACTTGCCAATGTCGCCTGCCACAAGATGCGGATTGTCACTTGCCAGTGGCTGTGTCCCAGAGTGAGGGCGGGCAGTGAGAGATGATGTAATCTCTCTGCTGCCCGTGCCTGCACAGTGATGGCAGTGAAGCTGAGCTACGGTGATGCAGGGCGGGCGTTGAGATATGATGTCAGAAAGCCGCTACCCATCAGAATATGCAACCAAAGTGACGTTGCATTGCGGCCATCTTGGTACACCCGCACGTGTCCGCAGTAAGCCTAGAGTTAGAAGTTGGTAAGCGGACATCTTTATACACCCAGCGGAGTCTTGCTTTTCACGGTTATTTTTAACGGTAAACTCAGCTTATATAGTGAAATAGTGAAAAACTCTAGGCTTACTGCGGACGAGTGCGGGTGTACCAAGATGCCCGTGATGGAACATCACTTCAGTTGCATATTCAGATGGGTAGCGGCTTCCTGACAGAACACCTGCCTGCTCACTCGCCGGCATGCTCACTCACTCACCGGCCTGCTCACCAGGCTGCCCAATAACTCTATCAACCAAATACAATTGACTGTGACTTTCTTTAAGCCTATTAGGTCACTCTTTAAAGACCAATTGAAGTCCCACACCTTTTGATCTCTTTTTTAGTCCTTCCATTCCTACATTTATAATTTATGACTGATTTTTTTTTTTTGGAATGTCTTAATGTATATTTTTATCTCAGTGAAAATTACCCTTCCTGCCCTCACACTCCAGTGCTCTGTGCTGGCAGAGCTGAGTAATAGTCACACCCCTCACAAGTGTCCTCACACAGATTTCTATTGCAGAGGAAGAGAGAGGTATTTCTTATACAGCAATAGTGCATTGGTCCTAACTTTGGTGCTTACTAAACTCCGTAGTCGTATTTAGACTTGCTGCACAGCGAAAATGGAGACTGCTGAGGGTTGATTTATTTAAACTGGTGCACACAGAATCGGGTGCAGCTGTGCATAGTAACCAATCAACTTCCAGGTTCTGTTTAATATATTTTTATTGAAAAGAATGGCATTGTGCAACAACTATACAGAGAGAAAAAAAGAGAAAAAAAAAGGAAAGAAAAGGGAATGGTTATGCTTAATTACCATGGCCTAAATATCCTTATATTAACTAGATT
This sequence comes from Lithobates clamitans, assembly GCA_037952925.1. Lineage (NCBI taxonomy): Eukaryota > Metazoa > Chordata > Amphibia > Anura > Ranidae > Lithobates > Lithobates clamitans. The sequence goes on along the minus strand of JBBGZY010000795.1, from coordinate 5,036,108 downwards.
TTATATTTCCCATTCCCACTTGAATTTTGACAAAATAGAAAACTGAAAATTGCCTAAATATAACGTGCCGACATATTCGCTATCAATGCCAATTTTTCTATACATACATGCATACATGCAAAAAAAAAAAAACCAAAGACATAAACAAACAACAACACCAAACAAAAATCAAACAACAACAAACAACCCCAAAAAAAACTTCCAGGTTCTATTGTCAAAGCTTACCTGAACAAGCTGAAGTTAGAATCTGTTTGGTTACTATGCACAGCAGTTGCTCCAGATCTTAATAAATGAGCAGAAGCTGACTTCCATCATCCAGGCATGTACTGGCTATCGGGACTACTGGGAGTTTCCCAGTGGACCGATGGCTCAGTGGGCCGGTTTCAGTGATAGCCTGAGCCTGTCAAAGTATTTGCTGCGTGGCTTCGGCCGCACTGATCATCCCCGGCTGTTCCATGTGTCCTCCTCCTCCATGTGCTCATCCTCTGCCCCCGTGTGCTCGGGCCACTCCTCCGGTCCCCTGTCCTCGTCCTCTGTCCCCGTGTGCTCGGGCCGCTCCTTCGGTCCCCTATCCTCCTCCACTGCCCCGTGTGCTCGGGCCGCTCCTCCGGTCCCCTGTCCTCCTCCTCCACCCTCCTGTGCTCGGGCCGCTCCTCCAGTCCCCTGTCTTCCTCCTCCACCCTCCTGTGCTCGGGACGCTCCTCCGGTCCCCTGTCCTCATCCTCTGCCCCTGTGTGCTCGGGCCGCTCCTCCGGTCCCCTGTCCTCCTCCTATGCCCCCATGTTCTCCGGCCCCTCCTCCAGTCCCCTGTCCTCCTCCTCCGCCCCTGTGTGCTCCAGCTGCCCCTCTGGTCCCCTGCCCTTCTCCTCCGCCCCCCCCCTTGTCCCCCGCAGCCGGCTTCCCTCCTCTCCCGTCGGCTGCTGGGGGGATGTGTCAGGATGCAGAGTGGAGGAAGGGGCCAGTAAATATGTAATTTACCGGCCCCTTCCTTTTCTCAATTGGACACATCACTCCTGTGTCTTTTGATAACTGAGCAAACTCTGCATCAGTTTATGAATGACAGGAGCCGCTGCCTCCTGTCCATTCATCTTCAATGCTGAGACAGCAGAGAAAGGAACTGGGGAATCTGTGTGCCCTTTTCTCTGTCTCAAAGGGGAGATGTTAGGGGTCTGTTTAGACCCCTGATAGGCCACTGATAATTGAAATCAATATAAAAAAATTGTAAAAAATAAAACTTTAAAAAAATTAACTACTGACACCAACCCCCACACCGTACCGACACTATCCACTACCCCCCCCCCCCCCAAAAAAAAAAAACATTGTGAAAAAAATGAAAAACAAAGTAAATTGTAAAAAAATAAATACATAAATATAAAAAACTACTGACACCATTCACAGCCCTACCCCCCCCCCCCCCCACATCCCCATTCCCAGAAACACTGTGGGAAAAAAATATTTAAAAAATATTTTTAAAAAGTAATAAACAACAAAATTGTAAAGAATAATAGATAAAATAATAAAAACAAAAAACGACTGACACCGTCCACTGCCCTACTGCCTACTTACACCATCCACTAACCCCCCCCCCCTCCAATTACTGTGAAAAAAATAATACAAAAATAAATTGTAAAAAATTATTTAAAAACTAATAAAAACAAAAAAAAATTTGCAATGTTCCTGCATGACATTAGCCCTAACACTTCATGCAGTAATGTGAGAAGGAGGGGAGGAGAAAAATACAGTAAAACCTTGGTTTGAGAGTAAATTGGTTTTAAAGCTTTTTGCAAGACAAGCAAAATGTTTTAATAAATTTTGCCTTGATATACAAGCGATGTCTTGATATAAGAGTAGCGTCATGTTACAACTGGAGTATAAAAAAGAAGAGAGGAGCCTCTAAGTGTAGCAATATGGTTACATTTAATGAACATTTAGCAACTTATTGCCACACTTAGAGGTGCCTTTCTTCTCTTTTATACCCTGTAAAAAAAATGCTTTGATATACAAGTGCTTTGGATTACAAGCCTGTTTCTGGAACGAATTATGCTCGCAAACCAAGGTTTTACTGTACAGAGGAGAATAAGTGAAATATTAAAAGAGGTGAGTTGTGCGTGTTTGCAAAATTAAAGTGGGCTGGTCTGGATGAAGTCCAGGGCCAAATTTTTGTTCCAGTCTAGCTCTGCCATCCAATCATGTGCAAGCAAAAAATTTTGCACTCTTTGGTTTTAGTAAATAACCCCCTCTGTTGTCAGACACATCATTTCAACAACACTTTTCTCATAAGATTATGTGTTTTTTTAATGAATTTTAGGCATTTTATTTACCTGTAAAGGTCTCCCTTGCATAGATATCCAAAACCCTTGAGAATGCTGCTGGGCATCACCTTCTTGGATGCGATGTCAGCAGCCCCATCATATTTAGAGCTGTCATTCAGTGTATTGCATTCCCATCTGCTGCATAAAAGGTTATATAGAGAGGTGTGAGGGAGGGGCAGGGGAGCTGGACCAGCACCTACAGTAATTGCACACTGTGAGAAGAGGAGAGGGCAATAATGTGCAAGGAGTGAAGCATATTGCAAGTCAATATTGCAAAGGAAAAATTCTGCTAATAAGCACTTGATGTTTCTGCAAACAAAAAATAATAATCTAGCTTATACAATTGCTACACAAGTAATATTGGAATTGAATGTTATTAAAAATTACCTTTCCTTTTCAATCTACAGTGCTGTAATTTTCTATAAAATGCAATGCAATGTGGCAACCTAGAGGCGTTCTGTACACAGATGTTGCACAGAATGCCCCCCAGATATGTAATTTCCTGCTTATGTGATTGGCTTACTGATTTTCCCAGAAGTCTGCACTAAGATATGAGTCAGATTTCCAGCATTCCCTGCAACAAAAATGTAATTTTGGGTGAGATACTCTCAAAGGGAAATCACATCTAAAGGGATGCAGACCCTGCCACTTTCCTCATTAGAACCCTGCAAGTGCAGCAGCTGATTTATAATAGCCCGTCCATTAGGGGTGCCCGGGCACCGCCACCTCTCTCCACGCCATCCCCTATATGCAATGGATAGAGTCATGCATAGCATGACTCTATCCAAGGCCGCCACGGCCACCCCCTATTCATGTGTCCGGCCCCTTTCAGGGCACCGGGCACATGTATTACAGTGGCAGGGTTTTTGTTTTAAGCACCTGATTAGAGCCAGAGGCTCTTATAGGCTTCAAAATAGGGTGGGCTCGGAGCGCAGAGGATGCACTCTGATTCCACCAGGTGTGTTACAACAGTGAATGAGTATTCGCTGTTGAAACACTGATCCTCAATCCGGCCAATCAGAAGCGGGTGTGAGACCAGTTTTCCAAAAGGCGGAAAAGAGAAGACTTTCGATTGGCCGCTGAGGTGGAGGGAGGAAACGGAAGCCGCCGCCGTGATGACCCGTGAAGAGCAGGAAAACGTGAAGCCACCGCCGAGCAGGAGAAGCTGCCCCCGGTGATGGGGTAAGTGCTACTGACCAACTGGGGGGGGTGACATACTGTTTGCCGCCCCCCCCAAAATAAATTCCACTGGCCGCAACTGTTTATAATTAAAAAAACACTCCCATACATACATGTACACAGAAAAACAGTTTTGTTTTACTAAACCCAGGGCCCTGCATTCACTATATCTGGTCTCCCACAGTACACAGAACATGGAAATAGAATTATTTTAGTAAATATAAACGGCTAAATACCTTTTCTCATCAGCAGTATATAGCAGTCTTGTGACTTCTATCAGTGTCTGGTTAAAGCTTGTAGGAGGAGTTTCATTCACCTCTGACGGTCCTATGAGGCTGCAGGACCCCTGACCCTCTCTCTGGACAGTGCTGATTGGCCCTGTGCTGTTCACATGCACCCTCCTAAGGAAAAAAAATCTCTCTAGCAAAACACCCCAACCTGAGCATGTGCAGAGTGACTCCAAGGGCTCTGTATTATCAGGAGATGGATCGGGGACAGTGGAAGAAGGGAAGGATTAGAGAAGACAGGATCAAACAGCCTTTTTACACAAAGAAGAGGATAAACCCCTTAGGTTCCATAATGAGTATAACAAGCATGCTTTACAGCATATACAGACTGATTTTACTGTTGTGGGTTTAGTAACACTTTAAGCCCATATAAAGTAATTTGATAATGTGCAAAGGAAAGGTAGAGATGGAGTCGATGTTTGTCTCTATTTATTTAGGGACACATATGCAAATGAAAAGGGTGATCCCACCATTATGTAAAAACTACTATATATATATATATATATATATATATATATATATATATATATATATATATATACATACGGTGGGGAATTGTTCAGGAAACACGTTCCACACTTCTTCTTTTGCAATTCCCACAACAAATGTTCCTCCTTTTTTTCCCAGGAATTCCCACAACTTGACAATTATTGTTTCCTGAGAAAGACCTATGGGTTCTCAGCGAGGAAGAATAACATTGGAGTTTTTTTTCCCAATTTCAAATGTTTCCAGATGGGCTTTATAAATCTTAGGGGATCAATAAAAAATGACCTTTCTAATAAGAATCCACTTACACTTCTCCTTCAAATACATACATGGAAATTAACCTATTGCTCTCCCTTCCAAATGTCTTTTTAACAAATCAATCCTGAGATGTTCTTGTAACATGTCTGCCTACTGAATGTTTATATGATATATATTTTTTATGTTTTTGTTAGACACATATTTTCTTGTACATTATTCTCTAACTGTTTGTGGGATAGCTAATGTGTATTTAGTTCAGGGGAAAAAAAAAAAAAAAGGAAAAAAAAAGAAAAGACTCATTTTTCACAGATGTAGCTGTATACTTGCTATGCCAAGATGAGACAGATGTGATTCTATTCACTGTGGGACAGGTGCGGAGGAAGCACAGATAAAACATTTGCAGAAAGTATAAGCAAATGCTGTGCTGTTGTTGGATAAATAAGTTCTTTGCCAAAAAAATGTTTGTGCGTACCTTCCCTTAGAAGGTTTATTTTAGGCTAAATGGAGCTCATTCTTATTCATGGGAGATAAGTAATGGTAAAACTATTTTTTATACGTATCTAAATAAGATTTAACTTAAAAAAATGTCATGGGTTAGTTTAGATTTTTTTTAAATGTATTTTTTATAAGTATTTTCAAAACATCTAAGCTCTAGCTTTTTGTTGGAAGTGTTTATTTTGGGAGCTTACAATTTGGCACAATTAGTTTTTTCTTCTTTTTTTTTTAATCCCACAGAGCAATGTAATAGGAACCAGACATTCCAAATTAAAAATTGTTTAAAGATATATTTTGTATTTAATTTTTAATTATTATTAAAGTGTTTTTGTCTACTTAAAATAAAATGAGGACCACGTCTAGAGAATTTTTTGTATAGCATCAAAAGAGCAAGAGCATGTTTTTTTTTTTTGCCTGAAATTAGTAGCCACAATAACAGTTTTTTTTTTTTTTTTTTTAATATGCCGATTCAGGTATAAACATATGTTTTTGAGCAATATCGTTATAATAATAAAGTAAAAAAATAAATAATACAAATTAATACTTTGTCAGTAAACAGTGAATCAAGCAAATCAGGTACTTTGCAAGCTGGTGTTTTCTCATTACTAGGGTCATTGGTTCAAATCCCAACCACGTCACTACCTGCATGGAGTTTGCATGTTCTCCCTGTGCTTGGGTGGGTTTCCTCCAGGCACTCCAGTTTCCTCTCATACTCCAAAGACATGCTGGTAGGTTAATTGGCTCCTGCCTAAATTGGCCCTAACATGTGTATTTATGAATGTATTGTTTAAAGATACATTTTGTATTTAAAGCTGAGGTCCTGCAAAAAATGTTTTTAAAAGTCAGCAGCTACAAAAACTGCAGCTGCTGACTTTTTAACTAAATAAATAAATTATAAAAATTAATACTTTGTTAGTAAACAGTGAATCAAGCAAATCAGGGACTTTGCAAGCTGGTGTTTTGTCATCAGTAGGATCATTGATTCGAATCCCAACCACGTCACTACCTGCATGGAATTCACATGTTCTCACTGTGTCTGCATGGGTTTCCTCCAGGCACTCCGGTTTCCTCTCACCCTCCAAAGACATGCTGGTAGGTTAATTGGCTCCTGTCTAAATTGGCCCTAGCATGCGTATTTATAAATGTGAGTTTGGGACCTTAGATTGTAAGCTCCTTGAGGGCAGGGACAGATAAGAATAAATAATATATATGTAAAGTTCTGCGTAAAATTACAGCGCTATTTAAGTAGCTAAAATAAAATAAATAAAATAAAAACATCTCAAATTTACCATTAATTGTGGTTGCTGGGATTATAAATTTATGTAATCAAGTGTGATCAAAGAAATGGGGGTTGGATGTATGGTTTAGATTCATCAGAAGATCACGGTTGACATGCAAATTACCGTATTTATCAGCGTATAACACACACTTTTCCCCCTTAAAATAGGGGGAAAATTGTGTGTGCGTGTTATATGCCGATATAGGCTGCCACCAAGGGGAAGCAGGGGACGAGCTCTGCCGAAATAGAGCCGGATCTCCCATGTACTCGGCTCGGTTCACAGTCACGCTCAGTCCCGCCCCCTGGACATCTCCTAGCATTGACTTCCCGGCATTGGACCGGCGTTATGTCCATCATAGGATGCGGGCCAAGGGGGGGGACTGGGCATGACGCCGAGCCAAGTACACAGGAGGGGACAAGCTTTCTGGTCATAGCTGTCTGGAATTCAGGTAAAAATGCACACGCCCCACATGATGTATAATGTAGAGAAGATAGTCACAGGAAATGGCTACATATACTGAGATAGACTCGCCATTAAGATTTGAGAAACAACTGGAATTTTATCTTGCTGAATCATTCGAGCTTCTGGAACCAGCACTGACCTCATTCCTTAAATACAGCACTTGTCTGGAAGATCTGTTACTAAAATGAATCCGTTTTAAATACCGTATATCTTCTTCTCTCTGGGTTTTAGCTGTATGATGCCCCTGGGACTGCAAATGCAAGCCGTTTCTTGGTAAAGTCCTGATTTGTGCAGCCTTACAGCCTACCCTACGTGACAAGGCTGATGAAAAATTACAGTTAAAGGCATTGTACACTTTCAATTGTTTAATTTCAGTATTAGTGTAGTTATGTTCCCTGTGTTGTTTGTTTACATTTAGACTGCAGGTGGGCACTGATTGAGCTGCAGATGGGCACTGATTAGGCTGCATATGGGCACAGATCAGGCTGCAGATGGGCACAGATCGGGCTGCACTGAAGCTGCAGATGGGCACTAATCAGGCTGCATTGATGCTCACTGGCCATTATTTTGCTTCAAAGTGGTTTATTTTAAAAAAAAAAGTTTTTTTTCCCTGAAACTTCCCTCTTAAATTAGGGTGTGTGTTATACGCCGGTGCGTGTTATACGCCGATAAATACGGTATATGATCCACCTATATGACCCAAGGTGAACTTCTACCTACCTATTTTATGTATAATTAAACTATTTTAAAATTTGAATTTTGAAAAAAAAATGGATCCCACATTTTTTAAATTTATTTTATATTAATATATTTATATTATATTAATTATCTTATATTATATAATATATATTATATATTAATTATATTTAATTATATTTAATTAAACTTCCATTTTGTGGCCTTTATATCAAGTCATGGTTTTTGGCCTGTGCCCAGGTCAAAGCACAACGATGTGGCTAGCTCCTATCAGTGTTGTCTGCAGGAGTTCCTGGCAACACCAATACTGGCAAGATCAACAGGTGCAAACTGAAGTAAGACCACAGAGAAAAAGAAAGAGACCCACAAGAGATAAAGAAGGATTTGACATCATTTGACAATTTTTATATTTAGGCCTCATGCACACAGGGCGTTAAAAAAAAAAAGAGCGGCAAAGCCAGTACCAACGCCAAAAAAAAGTGGCTGTAAAAAATGCGCTTTTAGAAGCGTTTGCATTGGTGTTAATGTGTGTTTAGTCGCGTTTAGCAGCATTTTTCTGTCTTCTTCAATTTTCCACTCCCAAATCCAATTACTACAGCTTAAAAACACTTGATGTTGCTTAACACTGTATACAGCGTTAACATGCATCTAGCCGCGTCAGGCGTTTTGTAACGCTGCTGCTCCAGAATGCACTGACCCTGGGTTTTTTTTGCAGCTTGAAAACACCTATGCCACTTAGAGCACCTAAAAGCCTGTGTGTACATGGTCACATAGAATAACATGGAGAGGAGTTTTTAAGCTGTTCCCCTAGGAGCAACTGTAAAAACGTCCTGTGTGCATGAGGCCTTAGAGTTTACTAACGCTTTAACAATTATTATTGTCACTATGAATGATATTATTATTAACATCATCATATTTTTTCAAACTTTGCAATGTATTGTAAATATTTTAGGGAGGAGCAAAAACTTGCAAATTAGCTAAAACATATTATTCTAAAAAATAAACCACGAAAAAAAATCCCAAAAAGCTCAAATGTACAACAAATGCTATACTATCCTTTTTAAACCTCCTTGCATTGACCTTACACTGAGCTGTCACATGTAGAAGGACTATATGTTGCTATAGTTAAAAGAAAAGCGACAGTCGATTTCAGAAAAATAATTTTGTTGTTCCAGCATAAGATATTCTCTAATTTCAAAAGCCACCTATATGAACCAAGGTGAACTTCTATCTACTTATTTTATGTATGATTAAACTATTTAAAAATTTGAATTTGGAAAACTGATAGTAGTTAAAAATGGATCTCACATTTTTTAAAACCCCTAATTAAGCTTTGATTTTGTGGCCTTTAATTCAAGTCATGGCTTTTGGTCTGTGCCCATGTCAAAGCACAACAATGTGGTTAGCTCGTATCAGTGTTGTCTGCAGACGTTCCTGGCAAAGCTAGTACTGGAAAATCAACAGGTGCAAACTGAAGTAAAAGAAGACTATAGAGAAAAAGAAAGAAACCCACAAGAGATAAAGAATAAATTGTCATCATTCGAATTTTTTTTTTTTTTAAGTTTGCTTACTCATTAAAGATTATTATTGTTACTATAAATAATAATATTATCATCATATTTTTTCAAACTTTTTTAATTTACTGTAAATATTTTAGGGAGGAGCAAAACTTGGAAATTAGCTAAAACATATTATTCTACAAAGCAAACCACAAAAAAATTCCCAAAAAGCTTAAATGTACAACAAATATTATACTATCCTTTTTAAATCCCCTTGCATTCACCTTATACTGAGTTGCCACATGTGGAAGGACTATATGTTGCTTTACATTTCAGAAAATAATGTTGTTCCAGCGGAAAAGATATTCTCTGATTTTAAGCCAAACTTCCTTGGCCTCATAGCTCCAGCCATAGCACAGGGCATTCATTTTAGGTTCTATCACTTAAAGCACATTTTTGAATACAGCATCTTGTACTTAACGACTAACTTGCATATAGCAATGAGCATAATGCCTCCATAAACCCTTAAAACTGCTTCAGTTTAAGAGACCTTTTTTTCCCCTTCGTTCCTCCGGGGAATATTTTAAATGAAGTAGCGCACTAGTCTAAGAATAAGAAAGTCACACACTAGCAGAAATTTTTAATATAAATTGAACACATTAAAAATTAATTTTGCATGACCACTTTGCATTGCCGTGCCAATATACTGTATATTTAGGATAAAATTCTCTTTGTTGTTTAAATAAAATGATGATGTCTTCTTTCCTTATCTTATCTGGCTATAATTATTTTCATTAATCAGAAATTGTAGCTTTAGTCTCCGCAAGGCATACTGAGATTCCATTTCGTTGGTCTTGTCCTTAGGGGAGTGGAGTCAAAACTTGTGTCTAAATTGCTTCTGTGGAGAAAAAGTTTGACAAGAAGCTTACAAATTACTAGAGTCCTTTTTTTCTACATTGTTTTCATTTACTCTAAAAAGGTGGGGGGAGGGGTCTGAAAAAGCCAGCACAGTCAAAAACTGGCAGAGGATTTATTTTATTTTGTTATTTTATTTTATTATTTTCCATTGTTGACAATCAAATTGTACATCCTATGATTTTTTTTTTCAGCACGGCAAAAACAAAAAAATGGGCAAAACTATTTTGCTTATTTTTAATATATTGGATTTTAATAATTTAGAGAATTTGAAGATGGAGTACATAGACACACATGTCTTTGAACATAGATGTTGGCCTGCCTAAAAGTCTTTGCGATAAATCATAATTTCTTTATTTTTTAGCACTGACCTTGCCTTCAAATTTTTGGACCGCCTACCCTCAATGGATTACAATTTTTAGCCTCCCTTCCCTTTGGTGAATCATGTCTTATGCCCCGTACACACGGTCGGATTTTCCGATTGAAAATGTCCGATCGGAGCGTGTTGTCGGAAATTCCGACCGTGTGTGGGCTCCATCGGACATTTTCCATCGGATTTTCCGACACACAAAGTTGGACAGCAGGAGATAAAATTTTACACAAATCCGACGGACAAAGTGCCACGCATGCTCAGAATAAATAAAGAGATGAAAGCTATTGGCCACTGCCCCGTTTATAGTCCCGACGTACGTGTTTTATGTCACCGCGTTTAGAACGATCGGATTTTCCGACAACTTTGTGTGACCGTGTGTATGCAAGACAAGTTTGAGCCAACATCCGACGGAAAAAATCCTAGGATTTTGTTGTCGGAATGTCCGAACAAAGTCCGACCGTGTGTACGGGGCATTAGACTGTTCCTCAAAAATCTTCAATCCCAAGTCTTCAAGTTTATTAGGTTTCACCTATAACTAAATATCATCTTTAGGTGGATTGATCCTTAATGAAATTGGGGCACATGACCCCTAATTAGTGCAGGGGTATATGCAGGGTGACCCACAAATGTCGGACAGTTTTGAAAAAAACTGTATTCCATAGATTTTCAACTTGGACTCCAGAGAGAGAGATATCATTTTGCCCCTGTTCAAATCATTAGTAAGACCTCATCTGGAATATGCCGTTCAGTTTTGGGCACCAGTTCTCAAAAAGGATATCGGGGAACTGGAGAAAGTGCAGAGAAGGGCAACCAAACTGATAAGAGGCATGGGGGAGCTCAGCTATGAGGAAAGATTAGAGGAACTGAATTTGTTCACTCTTGAGAAGAGGAGAATAAGGGGGGATATGATCAACATGTTTAAATATATAAGGGGTCCATATAGTGAACTTGGTGTTGAGTTATTCACTTTACGGTCAACACAGAGGACAAGGGGGCACTCTTTACGACTGGAGGAAAAGAGATTTCATCTCCAAATACGGAAAGGTTTCTTCACAGTAAGAGCTGTGAAAATGTGCAATAGACTCCCTCCAGAGGTGGTTCTGGCCAGCTCAGTAGATTGCTTTAAGAAAGGCCTGGATACTTTCCTAAATGTACATAACATAACTGGGTACTGACATTTATAGGTAAAGTTGATCCAGGGATAATCCGATTGCCTCTCTGGGATCAGGAAGGAATTTTTTCCCCTGCTGTAGCAAATTTGAGCATGCTCTGCTGGGGGTTTTTTTGCCTTCCTCTGGATCAACTGTGGGTATAGTATTGGGTATATTGTTTGTTTTTGTTTTTTTTTTTTTTTTTGTTTTTTGTTTTTTGGTTTGACTGGATGGACTTGTGTCTTTTTTCAACCTGGCTAACTATGTAACTATGTAACTTGAAATGGATTTTTATTTTTACAAAAACAGAGGTCAAGACATGGCAATCGAGTTACTTAATCAGTTATGAAAAATTTAAATGACAACCATCCTCTTGAATGCAGCTTTCAATCCTTCGCTTGAAATTGTCCATCACTTGGGCCAATAGCTGTTGATCAATCGTGAGCACTTCTTGTGGAATGGTATCCTTCAATTCATTCAAATTACAGGGTTTGTGTACATGCGTTTCTTCAGGTCGTTTGTACCTGGGCTCCCAAAAACACTCAAGGTAGACCTCTCCACTCTGCACGTGTAATTCCCCGTACACACGGCCGGATTTTCCGACGGAAAATGTGTGATAGGACCTTGTTGTCGGAAATTCCGACCGTGTGTGGGCTCCATCACACATTTTCCATCTGATTTTCCGACACACAAAGTTTGAGAGCTTGCTATAAAATTTGCCAACAACAAAATCCGTTGTCGGAATTTCCGATCGTGTGTACACAAATCTGACGCACAAAGTGCCACATATGCTCAGAATAAATAAAGAGATGAAAGCTATTGGCTACTGCCCCGTTTAAGGTCCCGACGTACGTGTTTTACGTCACCGCGTTCAGAATGATCGGATTTTCCGACAACTTTGTGTGACCGTGTGTATGCAAGACAAGTTTGAGCCACCATCCTAGGATTTTGTTGTCGGAATGTCCGATCAATGTCCGACCGTGTGTACGGGGCAGTACAGTGTGGTGTGCGGTTGCCCCTTTTAAAGTTATCAGGCCGTATTTTTTTGAGGAAAACGACTGAACAGTGACTGTTAACTTGAAACGTTACATTCACATGCTGAACAACTTATTACGACCAAAACTGCGAAGACGACGAATAAACAAGAAATGGTCCCCTGACTTGTCATCATGTGATTTCTTCCTATGGGGAAGAATACATAGTAATACCCCTTTTTTCCCATTACATCTGTACAGAGTCTTTTGTGAACATTTGTTCCTAATTTACAAATGTTTAAGACCCCTTTCACACTGAGGCAGTTTTCAGGCATTTTAGCGCTAGAAATAGCGCCTGTAAAGCACCTGAGAACTGCCACCCATTAATTGCAATGTGTACTTTCACACCCGGGTGGTGCGCTTGCAGGATGTTAGAAAAAGTCCTGCAAGCAGCATCTTTGAGGCGGTTTTGGAGCCGTGTATACAGGGCTCCTAAAATGCCCCTGCCCATTGCAATGAACGGGCAGTGCTTCCAAAGCACACGGTAGATTTTCACCCCTTCTTTCTGGTTAAAAGTGCCCCCCTAGCAGCCAAAGATCGTCACAAAACGGCCGACGCTTTCAGTGTGAAAACAGTCTAAATGTTGCTTGCTAACATGTGGTAACTGTAGGAACAATTCAACGCTGAACTGCAGGCAAATATAGAAATGACATTTTAGAGCAGTTAAAGTGGTTGTAAACCCTTACATAACAAAGAGATTATCCTTAGGTGGTACACAGAGATAAAACAAATCATCCTTCATAAGTTGTGCCTGTTTATCTACAGTCGCCTTTCCTCTATATCTCTTCAAAGTGCAAAATTTACACAGGATCTCTCAGCTCTGAAAAGCAGGGGGCGGAGTGCTGAAGTTACATCAGTGAGGAAAGCTCTGAGAGGTGATTGGAGGGAAGGTACACACCCCCTTTACACAGCATATAAGAACAGAGCTGAGGCTGTCAATCACAGGTTGTGCCCTCCCCATCGCCATTTTTCTCTTGGTGTCAGGAAAACTCATCAGAACTGACTAATACAGATAGCAGAGCAAGGGGGCAGCAAACAAACATAGATTGAGACAAGTACACACTATAGAGTTATATGCTGTGTTCATATTTAATGTCTGAGGTTTACAACCACTTTAAAGGAGAAGTACAGCCAAAGCTCATTTCTCGGTCCAGGCTTGAGAAGCATCAAGACCATGTGGTTGTTGTCCACCCACATGCCTGGACCGGCACTAGGCTGAGCCGGCCGCTCCCACCCTCTCCACAGCCCAGTGCTCCGGTGAGCGAGGGACAGGGGGGATGGCAGAGCAGAGAGCTCAGGGAGCTGTGAGAGCCGAGCAATCGGCGGTGTTTGATTGCTTGATTCTGTTTTTAGAGCTGGCGAGGGACAGATGCATCCCCTGAGGTAAGTATGATTCTCTAAAAAAATAATCCAATACTTCTCTTTTAAGTATTCGTTATTAAATACTTATTATGTAATGGAGCTGGTATAGGTAGCTGAATTTGACTCAGTATTAGCCTCTTGTAAGCCTTTGCACAGCAGCACTCAGAATGGGAGTGGGAGGGACAGGATTAGAGACCTGTGGGGCAGGGATGTTACCAAGCTGTATTATTTACCTACAGTAGAGAACATCCTGGTTGTGCAGTCTGGCAGGACTGTGTAATTCTTATAACTGTATGGAGAGAAACACAAATCCTTTGGTATGAAAACAACTTTCAAATATCTATTTGAGGTGTATATTCAGTTGAGGCCTTAGAGTTTAGCTTTAACTGTTGAATATCTTTATTACATCAAGAAAAATCTAAAACATGCCAATAGGGAAAAAAATTATACTTCACAGACTTGAAAAAATAGGTACTGGTACTATTTTGAAGATTATTTTCCTTCCCTATTATGTTATATTTAAATACAACAAAGACGCGGTTATTCCTTGAGGGGACAAATCTATTTTTAGTCTTCTGATGTTAATACACATGCTACCCCATGTAAGTGAAATTGCTATTTACTAAAGGTAAAAAAGTTTAATTTTCATTTGTTTATTTTTAAATTATAGTAAAGAAGAATTTTAATTTAGTATTTTTTGCTAACTTTTTGGCTTTTCTGCAAGAAGAGAGAAATGTCAGTTCTGGGGAAAAATCTGATTCTCACTACAGTGAGCGGGGAATAGTGTGATTTACAAACACAAGCGACGAGTAAATTATGGTGTAATCGCCTCTCCCCTGGGCCAAGCCGAATCATGGAGAAAAAATGCAACAAGTTTCGTATTCCCAGCAGCCAAGGTTGACAGAAAAATATGGTGTTATTTTTGAATGAGGATAAGCAAGTGTACCTTTTGTGTTCCCGTGAGAAATGATAAACTTTTAGAGGAATTTTAAAGGATTGAAAATACACTTTGGAATGGATTATTAAGTACGGCAAGCTGGACATTGATGGGGTATTTTTTCATTCACTGTCAATCAGGACCTTGAAACTGTGCATTGAATATATTCTGTATAACATCTCAGTACTGACATTTTATTTCTTACAGGTAATTAGGGCCACAAATTTCAAGCAGCACTTTACATATACTATACTGTACTGTACTGTAGGGCAGCCATTCTTAACCAAGGTTCCGTGGAACCTTAATGCCGCGTACACACGGTCAGGCTTTTCAGCTACAAAAGTCCGACAGCCCGTCCGACAGACTTTCAACAGACTTTCGACGGACTTTTGGCGGACTTTCAACAGACTTTCTAACGACTTGCCTACACACGATCACACCAAAGTCTGACGGATTTGTACGTGATGACGTACACCGGACTAAAATAAGGAAGTTGATAGCCAGTAGCCAATAGCTGCCCTAGCGTGGGTTTTTGTCCGTCGGACTAGCATACAGACGAGCGGATTTCTGGGTCCGGCGGAGTTACGATGTAAAGATTTGAAGCAAGTTCCAAATCTAAAGTCTGTCAGATTTGCGACTGGAAAAGTCAACTGAAGGTCCGGTGAAGCCCACACACGATTGGATTGTCTGCCGGATTTGGTCCGTCAGCGTCCGTCGGACAAGTCTGGTCGAAAAGTCCAGCCGTGTGTACGCAGCATAAGGTTCCTCCAGAGGTTGCTAAAGGTTCCTTGGATTGTGGCTGATGGACCTTCCATCTGATGGTACCTACATAGTTCCTGGGCCAACATAACTTGGCAGAGCCAGCTGCATGAACCCACTGATCTTTTTAGCTCTGAGACGGAGCTGAGTCCCCACCATTATAAGGGACATTTTTCCCACTGGCTGCCAATGAATTGGTTTTAGCAAGGTTTCCCTGAGAACTGAAAATTATTTTCAGGTTTCCGCTGGGGTAAAAAGTTTGAGGATGGCTGCTGTTGAGTCACATCAGTCCCTGCTCTCAAGGAGCTTAACATCTAAGGTCCCTACCTCACATGCATGCATGTATACTGGGGCCAATTTAGACAGGAGCCAATTAACCTACCAGCATGTCTTTTGAATGTGGGGAGAAAACAGAGAAACCCACACAAGCACAGGGAGGAAATGCAAACTCCATGCAGATAGTGTCCTGCCCGGGGCAGCATTTATCAGTGCTGTCTCTCAAAATAAGATTGTGGCACCTAAAGGACTATTAAGGCCAAAAGAAGCAAACGAATGGAACATTTGCAGATATTGAAAATTCCATTATAATGCTACACCTACATCTAAGGTGAAATATAATTTCATTTGTTTACACATACCACTCTGATCTCCAGTGCGCTGATGACCTATATATAAAAGCATCATTGTAATACTCCCCAGGCCACCCCATATTTATAAGATTCACTTCACCAAACTATTTGACCATCTTCTTATTTTCAAGCTTTAACCATGTCTGTAACACGTGCAGTTAGGTCCACATATATTTAGACATAGGCACAATTTTCATACTTTTGGCTTTGTATGCCACCAGAATAAAATTAAAACTAAAGAATTCAAATGAATTTGAAGTGCAGACTTTCAGCTTTAGTTCAAGGTGTTGAACATAAATATCAAGTACAAATTTTAGGAACTGCAACCATTTTTTATACACAGTCCCCCATTTTCAGGGGCTCAAATGTAATTGGACAAATGAATATAATCATAAATAAAATGTTCATTTTTAATATTTTGTTGAGAATCCTTTACTGGCAATGACGGCCTGAAGTCTGCAACCCAGGGACATTACCAAAGACTTGGTTTCCTCCTTCCTGATGCTTTGCCAGGCTCTGCAGCTGTCTTCAGTTGTTCTTTGTTTGTGGCTCTTCCTGCCTTTAGTTTTGCCTTCAGCAAGTGAAATGCATGCTCAATTGGGTTGAGCTCAGGTGATTGACTCAGCCATTGCAGAATATTCCACTTATTTTTCTTCAAAAGATCCTGGGTTGCTTTTGCAGTGTGTTTTGGATCATTGTCCATTGGTACTGTGAAGCGCCATCCAATTAACTTTACTACATTTGGCTAAATCTGGGCTGACAGTATATCTCTAATCACTGCAGAATTCACCTGACTGCTTCTGCCTTCTGTCACATCATCAATAAACAACAATGAACCAGTGCCACCAGTGCCATGCATGCCCAAGCCATCACACTGCCTCCACCATGTTTTACAGATGATGTGTGCTTTAGATCATGAGCTGTTCCAAGCCTTCTCCATACTTTTTTCTTCCGGTCATTTTGGTACAGATTATTCTTAGTTTCATCCATCTAAAGAATTATTTTGCAGAACTGGTCTGGCTTTTTTAGATGTTTTTTGGCAAAGTCTAATCGGGCTTTTCTATTCTTCAGGCTTATGAAAGTTTTGCACCTTGTGGTGAACCCTCTGCATTTGCTCTCGTGAAGTCTTCTCTTGATTGTAGACTTTGATAATGATACGCCAACCTCCTGGAGAATGCCCTTCACTCACCTGGATGTTGTGAATGGGTTTTTCTTTACTATAGAGAGGATCGTGCGATCATCCAACACTGTTCTCTTCCATGGATGTTCAGGCCTTTTTATGTTGCTGAGCTCACCAATGGGTTCTTCTTTCCTCAGAATGTACCAAACTATTGATTTGGTCACTCCTAATGTTACTGCTATCTCTCTGATAGATTTGTTTAGTTTTTGAAGCATCAACTCCAGACCTTTTACCTTCTTATTTGATGAATAAATAATGAAGGAGTAGCCCACACCTGGCCATGAAACAGCTTTTGATTCAATTGTCCAATTACTTTTGGTCCCTTGAAAAAAGGGGATGGCTATTCTTAAGAGCTGTAATCCCAAAACCCTTCCTCAGATTTGGATGTACATACCCTCAAATTAAACCTGAGATTGTGCACTTTAAGCCCATATCCATTATATAACTATAGCTTGAATATGTTGTGGTAAATACCTGAAAAAAACAAAAATTGTGCCTGTGTCCAAATATAGATGGACATAACTGTACATCCATACCCTTTTTACATGGGCGGACTGATCGGGTCAGCCTGTCAGTTTTTCAAGCAGGCCCGATCGCACCCTCCATTGTCCTCTATGTAGCGGCAGATGTAAACGGACATGTATCCATTTACACTCGCCGACACCCAATCTGATTCGCTAAAAACAGACGGATGGGGACATTCCCCATCCATCTAGTGGATCGGATGGCAGTCGGGTGTAAATGGATAGGTGGTCCATTTACATCTGACTGATCTTAGAGGAAAGCAGGCTGTGTCTGTGTTCACTCTACATAAGCAGAGCGGACACGGACCAGCCATCCACCTGCTTAGTGGGGATCAGCTGACAGATCCCCCAATGAGCAGGTGGACTCCTGACGGAGTATACCCCGTGTCAAGAGGGCATTAAAGTGTAACAAAAACTTAAGCTTGTTCTGGGTCATGCCCCTAAAGTATATCTAAAACCAATGATTACATTTTTTACAGTCTGTGTCTTGTTGGGGGAGATTCTCCTTCACTTCTTATTCCAGAAACACATTAGAAATTAAGAGAAAATCTCTCCAAAGCAAAGGGGATATCCCTTTTACATACAGTATCTCACAAAAGTGAGTACACCCCTCACTTTTTTGTCAATATTTTATTATATCTTTTCATGTGAAAACACTGAAGAAATGACACTTTGCTACAATGTAAAGTAGTGAGTGTACAGCTTGTATAACAGTGTAAATTTGCTGTCCCCTCAAAATGACTCAACACACAGCCATTAATGTCTAAACCGCTGGCAACAAAAGTGAGTACACCCCTAAGTGAAAATGTCCAAAGTGGGCCCAATTAGCCATTTTCCCTCCCCGGTGTCATGTGACTCGTTAGTGTTACAAGGTCTCAGGTGTGAATGGGGAGCAGGTGTATTCAATTTGTTGTTATTGCTCTCACTCTCTCATACTGGTCACTGGAAGTTCAACATGGCACCTCATGGCAAATAACTCTCTGAGGATCTGAAAAAAAGGATCGTTGCTCTACATAAAGATGGCCTAGGCTATAAGAAGATTGGCAAGACCCTGAAACTGAGCTGCAGCATGCTGGCCAAGACCATACAGCGGTTTAACACTCAGAACAGGCCTCGCCGTGGTCGACCAAAGGAGTTGAGTGCACGTGCTAAGCGTTATATCCGGAGGTTGTCTTTGGGAAATAGATGTATGAGTGCTGCCAGCATTGTTGCAGAGGTTGAAGGGATGGGGGGGTCAGCCTGTCAGTGCTCAGACCATACGCCGCATATTGCATCAAATTGGTCTGCATGGCTGTCATCCCAGAAGGAAGCCTCTTCTAATGGTGATGCACAAGAAAGCCCGCAAACAGTTTGCTGAAGACAAGCAGACTAAGGAAATGGATTACTTGAACCATGTACTGTAGTCTAATGAGACAAAGATAAACTTATTTGGTTCAGATGGTGTCAAGCGTGTGTGGTGGCAACCAGGTGAGGAGTACAAAGACAAGTGTGTCTTGCCTACAGTCAAGCATGGTGGTGGGAGTATCATGGTCTGGGGCTGCATGAGTGCTGCCGGCACTGGGGAGCTCGATCATTGAGGGCAGAGCATGACCCCCTCCCTTCGGAGACTGGGCCGCAGGGCAGTATTCCAACATGATAATGACCCCAGACACACCTCCAAGACGACCACTGCCTGGCTAAAGAAGCTGAGGGTAAAGGTGATGGACTGGCCAAGCATGTCTCCAGACCTAAACCCTATTGACCATATGTGGGGCATCTTCAAACAGAAGGTGGAGGAGCGCAAGGTCTCTAACATCCACCAGCTCTATGATGTCGTCATGGAGGAGTGGAAAAGGACTCCAGTGGCAACCTGTAAGGCTCTGGTGAACTCCATGCCCAAGGGGGTTAAGGCAGTGCTGGAAAATAATGGTGACCACACAAAATATTGACACTTTGGGCCCAATTTGGACATTTTCACTTAGGGGCGTACTCACTATACAGTTTTTCACTTACAAGTTATTACAGAGGAAGAGGCACCCTTTATGTCTGGAGGAAAAGATATTTAACCTTCACATATGGAAAGGTTTCTTCGACGTAAGAGCTGTGAAAATGTGGGATAGACTCCCTCAAAAACTAGTTCTGGCCATCTCAGTAGATTGTTTTTAAAAAAATAGCTGTATGCATTCTTAAATAACAAAATATAACTATTAACCTATTAACATAGGTAATACCACCAGGGATAGTCGATTCAGGGAATAAATGATTGTCTCCAGGGGGAACAGGAAGGAAGTTTGTTTCTCTTGCTGGAGCATATTGGATCATGCTTTATTGTGATTTGTTTGCCTCTGGACCAAGGGTGGGTATAGGATTGTGTATATGCAGGTGTTCTATTAGTTTGTTTTTTTCTTTTGGTTGAACTAGATGGACATGTGTCTTCTTTCAACCTAAGACCCCTTTCACACTGATCTGCCCTGGGCATCAGCGGTAAAGTGGCGCTATTTTTAGCACCGCTTTATTGTAGTTTTAGCAGCATTATTCGGCCGCTAGTGGGGCGGTTTTAAACCCCACTAGCGGCCGAAAAGGGGTTAAATCCTCCCGCAGAACGCAGCTGCAGCGTCAATTTGCCGGCGGTATAGCAGCGCTGCGCCATTGTTTTCAATGGGCAGGGGCGCTTTAGGAGCGGTGAGTTCCAAAGAAACTGCTGGCAGGACTTTTTCTGACGCCCTGCCAGCACACTGCTCCACCGCGCTATTTTTAACGCTATAGCGCCTGCAAAGCACCTCAGTGTGAAAGGGGTCTAACTATATAACTACATAGTGGTCACGAGAACAGGTTTCAGCACAGGAAGATTTCCCATCATCTCCTGTTCCTCTGACAACTCTAACATTCAGGATTTCCTAAAGAATGATTAGTGGCTGAAAGCCAGTATTTAAATTAAAATAAAGTCTACCAATCAAATTTGTCAGTTGGTGTAATTTCATATTTGTGTACAAAGTTCAATACATCCCCACCATCTGGTTTTCATAAACAACAGAAAGAAGAAGATTTATGGAATACTAGTAGCATGCCACATTTCTGTTGTTGTGAAATAATTGTGTTCTTGTTATTCTTGTTACGTTCAATTCTGGACTCTGAACTCTCCTTTTGGCCCCACATCCATTCTCTGTCCAAATTTTGACGTCTCAACCATCATAACATCTCTGCCCCTTCTTAACATCTTCCCGCCCAGCCTATAGCACAATGGCGGTGGCTTTACTGCTCCGCGGCGCGATCTGTCACCGGCTGCGTCCAATGGACACAGCCGATGACGGATCAGTGTACCGGCTCTCTGCCGATACCATTTGACCGTTGTGACCAATCACAGCAGGTCACATGACAGTAAACAATGGATGGCTTCCTTTCATGCCTTCCATTGTGTACAATAGTGTTGCTAGCTGTGATTAGTCAATGTGATCACATGGTACAGACAGCGCCAATCACAGCCAATATGTACCATGTGGTAAGCTTTGACCAATTACAGCTAATCACAATAAAACAAACTGAATGAATCAGTTTCATTTAGTAAAATACTTGTTGATAGCAATGTAAAAAAAAAAATATCCTGATCACTTCCCAAGATTAGTACAATATTACTATGGTAACATATTATATATTAGTATAGTCTATTGCTCTGGCCACAGTGTGTTAAAAAAAAAAAAGAATTCATACTGTCACCAGTCAGTGTCCCTGATCGCTGCCACCCAGAGGTGGATCACACCACGCCAGCTGGAGCCAAGAATGGTGGTGTCCGATAATGGCTCAAACCTCCTGTCCACCCTTAGACAGGGAAAGTTGACACATGTACCATGCCTGGTACATGTCCTCAATTTGGTGGTGCAGCGTTCCCTAAGTACGTACCCAGGGTTGCAAGATGTACTAAAGCAGGCCAGAAGAGTCTGTAGCCATTACAGGCATACATAGCCAGTGCTCGATTGGCTGAAATTCAGCGGGAATTCCACCTGCCCATAAACCACCTGATTTGTGACATGCCCATCAGGTGGAACTCAACTTTGGGAATGCTGCAGCGGCTATACATGCAGCAGAGGGCCGTCAGCGAGTACCTGTGCCAGTATGGCACAACGACAGGCTCAGGCCTCCTCTGCTTTTTTTTCCCACGCCAGTGGCTGATCATTAAGGATGCATGCACTGTATTGTCACCATTTGAGGAGGTCACAAGGACGGTGAGCCATGAAAGTGCATGCATCAGTGACACAATCCCTGTTGTGTTCCTGCTGGAGCAAACTGTGCAAGGCATTATGGACAGGGCACTGGAGGCAGAGCAGCAGGAGGAAAAGGAGGACTTCCTTTCCTCTCAAGGCCCACTTTATCCAGACACTATTATTCCTATGTCACAGAACACACAGGCGGAGAGAGGGGAGGAGGATTCTGGCACTTTCATAGGCTTCGAAGAGGAGGAAGTCAAATGCGTTAATCTGTAAGCGATGGCTTTCCAACCCCAGGACCCTTGGAGTAGTATGTGGCTGGGAAAAGGAAGTCCCAGATGCTGTCATTCTGAGTGACCCCGAGGAGTCTGCTTCTCCAGCCTCTGCAAATTTGAGACACATGGGCAACCTCATGCTTCAATGCCTGCAAAAGGACCCAAGAATACGTGGCATAAAGATGATTACTAGTTGGCAACCCTCCTTGACCACAGTTATAAGGGGAAGGTCTCAGAACTCATCCCGTCCCCACAGAGAGTACAGAAGATAAAATCTCTTGAGGACACGTTAAGGAGGATTTTATTGAACATTTTTCCTGACTCCAGTAGGTTACAGTGTCATGGAAAATGTAGTTTTGAGTCTTCTGTTGGTCAAGAGAGGAGCATTAGAGAAGGCATCTGCCTAAGTGAGGCATTTCAGAATTTTGTTAGTCCTTGCCACCCAGGGCTGTCAGCTTCCACATTCCATCAGCAGCTTCTGCATCACATGGTGGACGATTACCTCGGGGCCAAAACAGAGATGGAGAGCTTTTCCAGCTGACGATCTCATGACTTACTGGGTCATGAGAATAGACCACTGGCCAGAACTTGCCGAGTATGCTATTGAGTTGTTGGGCTGCCCTGCATCCAGCGTGCTTTCAGAATGGGCATTCAGTGCTGCAGGAGGTTTCATTACTGATCATAGAACGCAGACTCTGTGGACCGTTTGACTTTTATAAAAATTAATCAGTCTTGGATTATCAGCTATGAAGCCCCTGATGCCGACGTCACTGATTAAGTCTTTTTGGGATGTGGAATCTCTGCAGAACTTCGAGGCTGCCTAGCTTTGAGGGCGTTCAATCATTTCATCTGGAAGAATGTTTTTGGTATAGGTTTCATGGGCACAATTAACACCCAAAGACCAATTTTTCAGCACCTGTTTGACAGGCGCATATCATTGCAATGTTTTACAGCACAGCCAATTCTTGCTTTCATCAAGAGGACCTCTATAGGGTTATGGTGGGAAGGCACCCCCAACACCCAAAGAGTAGTTTTTCTACACCTGTTTGACATTGCACTTCATTGCACTTTTTTACAGCAAGGCCAATTCCCAGTGCACTACATTGTGGCCTCATCATACACACTGGCTCCCCAGCTGTTGCTGAGCAAAATAAAGGCAACTTGCAGAGAAAATGTAATTTTTTTTGGCTTTATAACTGCAATTATTGCTGCAGCAGATTCTAGACATGGAACAGATCTGCCACTTTGCAGGTAGACTAAGAAGACCCCCCAGGCACTATATTGGAAGGAATTCTTAATTTTTAGGCTTTCACTGACAAATGACGTTTTTCACAAACTTTTTTTTTTATTGATACATGTCCCCCAGGGCAGGACCC
This sequence comes from Lithobates clamitans, assembly GCA_037952925.1. Taxonomy (NCBI): domain Eukaryota; kingdom Metazoa; phylum Chordata; class Amphibia; order Anura; family Ranidae; genus Lithobates; species Lithobates clamitans. Next base: position 5,012,458 of record JBBGZY010000795.1, on the reverse strand, counting down.
GAACCCCTATAACCATTGTATGCCAAATTAATTGCATATAAGCCTTCAAAATGTGCACTTTTGATTTTTGACTTTCAGGTCCCACTGACTTTAATGGGGTTCATTATTTGGGTCCAAACTTTCGCTGTGTTCGAAAGTTCCGGTGCAAACCGAACAGGGGTCTGTTCAGCCCATCCCTATTGGTGACCCCACAATAGGGATAAAACTTGTCCACAAAAGGGAGTTCAATAAGACATGTGGCCACTCATTAAAATGAGAAGAAAAGAGGTTTAACCTTAAACTGCGTAGAGGGTTCTTTACTGTAAGAGCGGCAAGGATGTGGAATTCCCTTCCACAGGCGGTGGTTTCAGCGGGGAGCATCAATATTTTCAAGAATCTATTAGATAAGCACCTGAACGACCACATCATACAGGGTTATACAATGTAATACTGACATAAAATTATACACATAGGTTGGACTTAATGGACTTAATCTGTTCTACTATCTTCTACTCTGTCCTGTTTAGTCGATCCTTGAAAACCCCTCTCTTCAGTGAGGCCTATCCTGCCCCCACCTAAAAAAAATTACTTTTATTTTCTCCTTTAGCTCATCCCCCACAGTAATTACTTTTTCTATCTTGTGCCCCTTCCTTTTATATTGTAAGCTTCTCTAATTTCTCTTGTTTTGAATTGTATTATAACTGTACTGTCTGTAAAACACTCCACAAAACTGTTGGTGCTATATAAATCCTGTATAATTATAATAATATTCAAAAAAAACAAACATTCCATTTATTGATTAAAGAAACATGACACCAGATCAAGCCTTGAACAAGCTTTCCATACTGGAACTTGAACAGCTGGCATAGGGCAAACGGGAATGGCAGCATATTGTACAGAAAAAATGGGCATCGCCAATGATGGTTGGTTCCAAAGTGACATCGAAATGTTTCAGTGTGGGCTCAGTCTAATGTCCCCAGCATGCCGGGGTACCCAGAAACCTCATAAAATTCCTTTTTCTATTTGATGTCCCTACTGCTGGATCTATGGAAATGGAAGATATTTCATTAACTGTCTGACCAAAGCAGCTGTTACCACATATAAAAAAACCTCATCCTTGTTGCCTGGCTTTCCCTGCCTTCTATCTGAGGGTGCCAGTTGTACAACTGATGATGTATTTATGCAAAACGGCTCAGCATGAGTTCTCGCACGATAGGCTCAGTGCAAGACTTGCCTTAAATTCTTCATGTGACATTTGAAAATGTGCATTCTAAATAAATGGCATATATGCTAGGCCAAACCATCCTTCAAGACCCCATATATTATTTAAACTACGGTCTCTTTTGGAAATGTTTTGGCAGTTCCAATGTACAGCCAGTTGTGTAACCTAGGCTATACGAGTTAAAGCATCTGATTTATTGCAGAGACTATATTTTAGAATTTGGCAAGTGGAGACATTTTTAATGAAGCTATGGAAAGAGAAGGGTATTTATTGGTGGAACCATACATTTCCTCACTTGTTTCCTCCTAAAAATGTTTGTTCTCCAGAGTGGAGAGTGAATGTGACCTTCCATTGCTAGGTTTGTGGGAGGGTTCATTGTACACAGCAATATTACACTAAAATAATGGGAGTTTAAGCCAAGGCAACAATTAGCAATCGGTAAACAAATAGATGAAAACTGCTTTTGGATCGTTGTAGAATTGTGTAATAAGCCTTGCATATGTACACCAATAATGCCTTTATATGAGTATATCTTCTATCTTTGCCATCTGATATCTTAACTGATATCTTTAGGTCTCGACTAAAATCTAAAACAATCTTATGTGCCCACACTGCCTACTACAGAGAGCAACTGGGCAGTGTGTTGGCTTGGTGGTTTGCACTTATGCCTTAAAGTGATACTAAAGTCTCAGTTGTTTTCCTTTAAAAATAACAAACATGTTATACTTACCTGCTCTATGCAGTGGTTTTGCACAGAGCAGTCCAGATCCTCCTCTTCTCGGGTCCCTCACCGGCCCTCCTGGCCCCTCCCTCCTGCCCCCTGCAGCAAGCAGTTTGCTATGGAGGCACCTGAGCCAAGCCACTGCTCTGTGTGTCCATTCAGACACGGAGCCATGGTTCAGCCTCACCCCCTCTTTCTCCTTCGATTGACCGCAGTGGGAGCTAATGGCGCCACACTGCTGTGTCAGCCAATGAGGAGGGAGAGTAACATCGCTGGTTTAAGATGGGTTTAGGTAAGTATTAGGAGGGATGAGGGAAGCTGTTGCACACAGAAGGTTTTTTTTTATCTTAATAAATAGAATGCATTAAGATAAAAAACCTTCTGACTTTACAACCACTTAAAAGAATTAGTGTCTTTGGTTTAAATCCCAACCAGGACCCTACCTGCAGAATATGCATGTTCTCCCTGTGCTTGCATGAGTTTCCTTCAACACTCCAAAGACAAACTGGTAGGTTATTTAGCTCCTGTCTAAACTGGCCCTAGTATGAATGTGAGAGAGGAAACTTAGATTGTAAGCTCCTTGAGGGCAGGGACTGATGTGAATGTTCAGTATGTAAGGTGCCGTGTAAATTGTTGACACAATACAAATACATGTAAAAATAAAACACCCAGTGAGCGGCTATGTCTGTCCAGAAAATACTTCAACATGCTAATAAAGTTTTCTCATATTTTTTTCTAATTTGTGTCATCAAATTCAGCCAGAATGCAGGAAGCAATCCACAGGGTCACTGGGAGTGTGCTTCCTGAAGTCTGTGTAGTGTATATTCCTATTATCTCCTGTCCATTTACACTAATCACATTCACACTTACAATTGAGGACATTCATACTACCGACATTAAACTTTTTCAAAAAAGTCAGTGAGGAGCCTGCAATGGGCATGGGCGTATTTGGGAATAATTCCTGTGTCATAACAGGGGTTCGCTGATCTCCAGATTACTGACAAGAGGACTAGGGTTGGCTGAAAAGCCTAAAGCACAGAACAACTACACTGTGCACCTTGTATGCATTTTAACATTTAAAATATACTGTATTTAAACCTAACAATAAAAATACAGCATAATATAATATAATATATAATATATAATATATATTGTAGCTTACTATTCCTTAGACATAGTTGGTGTGTGTGTGCAGGCCTGTAGATAAGGGGGTACCACTAGGCCATCTGTACGGGCCCTAGGCCCTATCTGTTCAGCAGGGGGCCAGGGTAGCTGGGGGAATCTAATAGTGGACAGGAGGGGGTGATTGATGTGGTGGGGGCCAATTACAGGAACAGATCCCTTGTATGATTCTCCCTGCTGCAGCTGAAAATCAGCTTTTCCTCCTCTCCCTCCTGTTGGCTTTTAGCTGCAGCAGGGAAAACCATACAGGGGATTAGTTCCTGTGATTGGCCCCCACCACACCGATCATCTCCCCTTATCCACTATGCGATTCCTCCAGCTACCTTCCCCACCCTTGCTCTGATCACCATCCCCTGTACCTGGGCCCACTGTGTGCCCCTTTCCTTGCAGTGCTGCCGGGTTCAGTCCTCTCCCTCCTGCAGAGGGAGACACACAGGGGGATATTTTCAGGATAGAGAGTGTCAAAGGGGGACAATAAATATGTAATTCAATGGCCCTTTCCTATTCTGAAGGAAACACAGTGAGTGACTGGTTCCAATCACTCACTGTGTTCTTTTATAACTGAAGCATAGTAAATGTTTACTATGCTTCGGTTTGTGGATAAACAGGAGCCTCTGTTTAGAGTGCCTCCTGTTCATTCATTTGTAGTGCAGCTGAGGCTACAGAGAAAGAGAAGGGAGGGTATGTGCCCTCAGTCCCTTTCTCCATCTCAAAAGTGAGACTTCAGGGGTCTGTATCGACCCCTGATATTTCAACAAAGACACCCCTGCTCCTCAAAAGTGGACAATATATATGTAATTTACCGGCCCCTTCCTATTCTGAATGAACACAGTGCGTGATTGGTTCCAATCACTCACTGTGTTCATTCATAACTGAAGCATAGTAAAATATGTTTATGATGCTTCAGTTTGTGGATAAACAGGTGCACTAGTGGTTATTCCTGCCAGATTTCCAGTGTCATTGTAACTTCCTGTGCACAGAACTGATATCTCAAACAAGCTTATCAGCTTTCACAGCTATCTTCTATGAACTACGAAACAATGTCCATCCATGTAATTGATATGTTTGCAGTCCAAATTATTATTATTATACAGGATTGATATAGCGCCAATAGTTTGCACAGTGCTTTACAACATGAGGGCAGACAGTGACAGTACACTAACAATACAATTCAATACAGGAGGGATCAGAGAGCCCTGCACGTTAGATCAGGATCAAAGCCTAGGGTGACAACTCTGCTCCTCCATTGATACAGTGCGTGAGTGAGTGAGTGTTGTCACCCAAGAACAGGAAGTGTTTTACTGGCGGTATAACTCTGTAAAGAGCAGGCAGTGTTTTACTGGAGGTATAACTCTGTAAAGAACAGGAAGGGTTTTACTGGCGATATAACTCTGTAAGGAACAGGAAGTGTTTTACTGGCGATATAACTCTGTAAGGAACAGGAAGTGTTTTACTGGAGGTATAACTCTGTAAAGAACAGGAAGTGTTTTACTGGCGGTAAAACTCTGTAAGGAACAGGAAGTGTTTTCCTGGCGGTATAACTCTGTAAGGAACAGGAAGTGTTTTACTGGCGGTATAACTCTGTAAAGAATAGGAAGTGTTTTACTGGCAGTATAACTCTGTAAAGAACAGGAAGTGTTTTACTGGCAGTATAACTCTGTAAGGAACAGGAAGTGTTTTACTGGCGGTATAACTCTGTAAAGAACAGGAAATGTTTTACTGGCGGTATAACTCTGTAAAGAACAGGAAGTGTTTTACTGGCGGTATAACTCTGTAAGGAACAGGAAGTGTTTTACTGGCGGTATAACTCTGTAAGGACCAGGAAGTGTTTTACTGGCGGTATAACTCTGTAAGGAACAGGAAGTGTTTTACTGGCGGTATAACTCTGTAAGGAACAGGAAGTGTTTTACTGGCGGTATAACTCTGTAAGGAACAGGAAGTGTTTTACTGGCGGTATAACTCTGTAAAGAACAGGAAGTGTTTTACTGGCGGTATAACTCTGTAAAGAACAGGAAGTGTTTTACTGGCGGTATAACTCTGTAAGGACCAGGAAGTGTTTTACTGGTGGTATAACTCTGTAAAGAACAGGAAGTGTTTTACTGGCGGTATAACTCTGTAAGGACCAGGAAGTGTTTTACTGGCGGTATAACTCTGTAAAGAACAGGAAGTGTTTTACTGGCGATATAACTCTGTAAGGAACAGGAAGTGTTTTACTGGCGGTATAACTCTGTAAAAATAGGAGACAAAATCCTGAAAACAGAAAACGAATGCAGTTACAACATATAAGAATGTGTAGGCTGCGATATATGATATTTTTGTTCGTAGTTTGGATAGACTTTAGTTTCATTTAAAGGAAGCCTGTACTGACAGAATACAGAGGCTGCCATTGCAGACCGCTTCTTCTGACATTTGTTGTTGCTTGACTGTCATGCTGATCCAATGGGAAGGTACTGACCTGGAACACACATGCATACCAGGAGCTCTGACTTTCCAATCTGCATACTTCTTCGGTTAGAGAGATCCTGGCTCCTCTTTACAGCTAGAGGTTTAAATCATAGGTGCCTAATCCACCAATTTCCTACGGCTTACAAACTTTTCAAAGGAAAATGTCTTCTCTCCTCTTCCGCTGTAACATCACAGCGATTCAACTTTCTGCCTTGCTACATGCATACACTCCAAGCATGTCAATTTCCTCTTCCATTTAGAAATCTGCTAGAGGTGCTGTTAGCTAAACTGTTATTACACTGTTAATAATTCTATTACTGAACGCCACAGGAATTTATCTTGTCACAGAGGTGTAGGTGAGAGCGCAGATTCTAATATTCTAATATCTCTCTCATTTTGTAATGAATTTTATGCGTGAAATATGCAGAGACAGAATCAAGCTTTTATAATGTCAGGGGGAGAATGAATGGCAGAATATAATGAACGTTAAACTGATATTAAAAACAAGTTTCCTGTTATGTATTTTATATTGTAGTTTTAAAGAATTTGCTTTTCTTTTAAAATGGTAGATATACAGTTGTGCTCATAAGTTTACATACCCTGTCAGAATTTTATGAATTTTTACAATCAGAATGATATGATTTCTTGGCCATTTTTCAGAGAATATGAATGATAACACAAAAACTTTTCTTTCACTCGTGGTTAGTGTTTGGCTGAAACCATTTATTATCAATCAACTGTGTTTACTCTTTTTAAATCATAATGACAACAGAAACTACCCAAATGACCCTGATCAAAAGTTTACATACCCCAGTTCTTAATACCGTGTATTGCACCCTTTAACATCAATGACAGCTTGAAGTCTTTTGTGGTATTTGTGGATGAGGCTCTTTATCTTCTCAGATGGTAAAGCTGCCCATTCTTCTTGGCAAAAAGCCTCCAGTTCCTGTAAATTCTTGGTCTGTCTTGCATGAACTGTACGTTTGAGATCTCCCCAGAGTGGTTCAATGATATTGAGGTCAGGAGGCTGAGATGGCCACTCCAGAACCTTCACTTTATTCTGCTGTATCCAATGACAGGTCAACTTGGCCTTGTGTTTTGGATCATTATCATGTTGGAATGTCCAAGTACGTCCCATGCGCAGCTTCCTGGCTGATGAATGCAAATGTTCCTACAGTATTGTTTGATAACATACTGCATTCATCTTGCCATCAATTTTGTCCAAATTTCCTCTGCCTTTGTAGCTCACACATCCCCAAAACATCAGCAATCCACCTCCGTGTTTCACAGTAGGAATGGTGTACCTTTCATCATAGGCCTCGTTGACTACTCTCCAAATGAAGCGTATATGGTTGTGGCCAAAAAGCTAAATTTTGGTCTCATCACTCCAAATGACTTTGTGCCAGAAGGTTTGAGGCCTGTCTCTGTGCTGTTTGGCGTATTGTAAGTGGGATGCTTTGTGGCATTTGCGCAGTAATTGCTTTCTTCTGGCGACTCGACCATGCAGCCCATCTTTCTTTAAGTGCTTCCTTATTGTGCATCTTGAAACAGCCACATTACATGTTTTCAGAGAGTCCTATATTTCACCTGAAGTTATTTGTGTTTTTTGTTTTTTTTGCATCCCGAACAATTTTCCTGGCAGTTGTGGCTGAATTTTTAATTGGTCTACCTGACCACGGTTTGGTTTCAACAGAACCCCTAATTTTCCACTTCTTGATTAGAGTTTGAACAATGCTGGTTGGCATTCTCAATATCTTTTTATATCCCTTTCCTGTTTTATACAGTTCAACTACCTTTTCCCCCAGATCCTTTGACAATTCTTTTGTTTTCCCCATGACTCAGAATCCAGAAACGTCAGTGCAGCACTGGATAAAAGATGCAAGGGTCTGTCAGGAGTCCAGAAACCCATTGACCTTTTATACACACACACTAATTACAAGCAAACAGATCACAGGTGAGGATGGTTACCTTTAATAGCCATTCAGCCCTCTTTGCATCAACTTGTGTGCATGTTGTCAGGCCAAAATCACCAGGGAATTTAAACTTTTGATCAGGGTCATTTGATTAGTTTATGTTGTCATTATGATTTTAAAAGAGTTAATACAGTTGATTGATAATAAATGGCTTCAGCCAAATACTAAGCATTAGTGAAAGAAATGTTTTTGTATTGCCATTCATATTCTCTAAAAAATGGCCAAGAAAACCATAAATTCTGCAGGTTATGTAAACTTATGAGCACAACTGTATAAGTTTAAACTGGAGTAGATCCATCACGTACCTTGGAATCCAACTTCCCTACAAACTTTCCGATCTCTATGCACCAAGCTATCTACAAACTATTCAACATGATCTTAAGTCATGGTCTACAGGCCTTTTTTCTTGGTTTGGCTGAGCATCAATAATCAAGATGAATATCTTACCCAGATTATTGTACATAATGCAAACAGTACCGATTAGACTACCGACAACCTTCTTCTCAGCCTACCGCAAAGCCTGCATGGAGTTCATATGGGCCAAATCATGCCCGAGACTAAACTTTGACAGGCTAACAATTCCCAAACTGAAGGGAGGAATTGGCCTCCCAGACCTAATTAAATACCAATGGTCTTGCCAAATAACGAGAATCGTAGACAGGAATCTTCATTTCCAAGTCAAGGCTTGGGTCCAGCTCGAACACACTTTTCCCCTCTACCCCTACACCAACACCCCTGGATAGCACAAAGTGATATCCCATTAGCCTGTAAATCACACCCCCTAATAGGCCTCACATTGCACATTTTCAAACAGGCATGTAAAATTTTTAAGATTTCCTCTTCACCAGGACCACTAACCCCCATAGGCCACAATACTGACTTTACCCCAGGTCTAGCAGACTCATTCCTCTGAGACATTTACCCCCATTACACAATCCAAGCTGAACAATTCTTTGATAAGGGCAAATTTCTAACTCTCTCTTCACTATCCAAATTGTCATCAAACCAATCCTTTCCCTTCTGGGCTTACGCTCAAATTCAACATTTTCTAGGAAATCTTGCATTCCATTCTAATTGGTCTAGACAACGCACCCCATTCGAAGCACTATGTACTCAGATGGAACCCCAGATACATCTAATCTCTGACTTCTACGCCTCCTTGTTCTCTGACCACAACCCCAAATCCAACACTGCTTGTCGCAAATGGGAACAGGAGCTCTCTATAGACCTCCCAGAGGAGGACCAAACACACATCTATACATGCATTCATAAGGGAACAAATGTTTCAGCTCAGGAGAATGTCTTTCAACTCTTTTCCAGATGGTATAAAACACCTCTCAGACTGCATAAGATCTCTCCAACAATTTCCCACTTATGTTGGCGATGCTCCCAAGAAGTAGGCTCTTTTGTACACATCTGGTGGTCAAGCTCCCTTATCCAACCCTTCTGGAAAGAAGTCCATTCCCTTACAACCAACATAACGACTCTTCCAATTGACTACTCCCCAGCTCAACTACACTTACATCACTCATCCACTTCAGAATCAGCAAATGATAGGTCTTTTGGCAATGCATATGGGAAATGCGGCTAGGGTGTGTAATACAGCCTGTTGCCGCTCCCTTTACCCTCCTATGATAACAGACTGGATAAACCGCATAAATAAGATTGCAGAGATGGAGGAACTTGTTCATTCAGCCAAAGAGACAACTTCTACATTTTAAAAAAATTTGGTCTTGCTGGCGCTATTTCACCACAACAGTCGAATACTCCCAACTAAAGACCTGCTTGGTTGCCAGAAAGATCTACCTTAATCCGGAGGATAAAACCACCCCCTAACTCCTTTCCCCCTACGTCCAAGGGGTCTTCCCCTAACTGCTCCCCCTCACCCCACCCATCTTTTGTTTTTCCCTTCCGTCTTTTTTTCTTCCCCTTCTCTGTATATCCTCATATATTTTTGTACTTGTTTTTGTTATATGGGCTCTCATTACGGCAAAATAGTTTCTGGTCAGCCAATGTACCTGATCCCCCCTGAATCTACCCTCCCCCTTCTAGTCTCTAGGGGCTCGTTGACTGCAAATACTAGGGGAGAGAACGTCTCTCACACAACGGGCTGACCGATCTCGCTTAGTAAGCTCAGGTAGGGAACGTTGGACTGAAGCCATCCCTACAAGTCACCACAATGAACCACGAGCTAACACATTACAGTACTCATATATACTGAGATTATACTCTCACAATGTTATCATTATGTTAATGCTCTGTGATTGAGTCAAACGGGTTTCGGTTTCTGTAGGAATATGTTATTATATCTCACAATACTTTTGGAATAGAGCTTTAAGATGCGAAAATCTTTTTGTTATGTACTTTCACTCCATTTGTTGATTACTGTACCAGATATATACAATTTCTACCTTGCAAATAAAGCTCTTTTGAAATAAAAAAAAAATACTTCCTGGCACTCGGTCCTTATCTACAGTCAGTCTGTCTGTCTATCTATCTATCTATCTATCTATCTATCTATCTATCTATCTATCTATCTATCTATCTATCTATCTATCTATCTATCTATCTATCTATCTATCTATATACAGTGCCTTGATAAAGTATTCATACCCCTTGAAATTTACCGCATTTTGTCATGTTACAACTGAAAAACGTAAATGTATTTTATTGGGATTTTATGTGATCGACCAACACAAAATGGCACATAATTATGAAGTGGAAGGAAAATGATAAATGGTTTTCAACATTTTTTACAAATAAATATGTGAAAAGTGTGGCGTGCATTTGTATTCAGCCCCTTTTACTCTGATACCCCTAACTAAAATCTAGTGGAACCAAATGCCTTCAGAAGTCACCTAATTAATAATTAATAGAATCCACCTGTGTGTAATTTGATCTCAGTATAAATGCAGCTGTTCGGTGAAGCCCTCAGCGGTTTGTTAGAGAACCTTAGTAAACAAACAGCGTCATGAAGGCCAAGGAACACACCAGACAGGTCAGAGATAAAGTTGTGGAGAAGTTTAAAGCAGGGTTAGGTTATAAAAAAATATCTAAGGTTTGAGGATCTCATGGAGCACTGTTCAAACCATTATGTAAAAAACTTGTAAAGAGTATGGCACAGCTGCAAACCTACCAAGACATGGCCATCCACCTAAACTACAGGTTGGGCAAGGAGAGCATTAATCAGAGAAGCAGCCAAGAGGCCCATGGTAACTCTGGAGGAGCTGCAGAGATCCACAGCTCAGGTGGGAGAATCTGTCCACAGGACAACTATTAGTCATGCACTCCACAAATCTGGCCTTTATGGAAGAGTGGCAAAAAGAAAGCTATTGTTGAAAGAAAGTCATAAAATGTCCAGTTTGCAGTTTGCGAGAAGCCATGTGGGGGACACAGTAAACATGTAGAAGAAGGAGCTCTGGTCAGATAAGACCAAATTTTACTTTTTGGACTAAAAGCAAAACACTATGTGAGACGTAAAACTAACACTGCACTTCACCTTGAACACACCATCCGCACTGTGAAACATGGTGGTGGCAGCATCATGTCGTGGGGGTGCATTTCTTCAGCAGGGACAGGGAAGCTGTCAGAGTTGATAGGAACATGGATGGAGCCAAATACAGGGCAATCTTAGAAGAAAACCTGTTACAATCTGCAAAACACTTGAGACTGGGACAGAGGTTCACCTTCCAGTAGGACAACGACCCTAAACATACAGCCAGAGCTACAATGGAATGGTTTAGATCAAAGCATATCCATGTGTTAGAATGGCCCAGTCAAAGTCCAGACCTAAATCCAATTGAGAATCTGTGGCAAAACTTGAAAATTGCTGTTCACAGACTTTCCCTATCCAATCTGACAGAGCCTGAGCTATTTTGCAAAGGAGAATGGGCAAAAATGTCCAAAGTGCAAAGTAAAAAGACTTGCAGCTGTAATTGCAGCAAAAGGTGGTTCTACAAAGTACTGACTCAGGGGGATGAATACAAATGCATGCCGCACTTTTTACATATTTGTTTGTAAAAAAATGTGAAAACCCTTTATTATTTTCCTTCCACTTCACAATTATGTACCACTTTGTGTTGGTCTATCACATAAAATCCCAATAAAATCCATTTACATTTTTGGTTGTAACATGACAAAATGTGGTAAATTTCAAGGGGTATGAATACTTTTTCAAGGCACTGTCTATCTATCTATCTATCTATCTATCTATCTATCTATCTATCTATCTATCTATCTATCTATCTATCTATCTATCTATCTATCTATCTATCTATCTATCTATCTATCTATCCTCTAATTTCAATATGCCTTAAACTGTTTTCTTGGTCTCCGTTATGTTTGTTATGATCTCTCTCTAGCACTTCAGAAATTAATAATTTAATCTTCTAATATCAACTGTCATTTTCTCTATGATAGTATTAATAATTCATCAGCGTGTTATCAAGCAAATGGTGTTTGCTTTTTTTAAGCTGCATTTGAAGTCTCAACTGTCTCGTTCTGACGCTTCCAACTACGGTCGGGAATTTTTTTTTTTGCTTTTTATTACTTAACTTTAAACACATCTTAATTGCAGATTGCGCATTGCAAAATCGCAGTTAATTTTCAATGTCATAAAATGAATCTATTTTTATAGGTACACTCTAACAAGTGACCTACAAATCTGATTGTCTCAGTCGCCAAAGTATAGTACTTATTAAGTAATGAATATCGTCGCTGGATACCTTATAAAATGACATGAAGTTAATTACATTTGTTTAGTGCCTTGTGCACATCATCTCGCGGCTGTGAATTAAATGTGGCTTAAAGGAATACAAACTTTACTTGGGAAAACATCATTGTGTGAAGAGATGTTCAAATTGTCCTAAAAGCCCTAAGTGCACCCCTGTGACTGGGGAAGAGTTTAAAAATTAACTGTAATCATTTTGGACGAAGTGTAAATGTGACATTACGGTTGATAGAACTGACTTTTGGGAGATCTAGTAATGTGATCAGATGTTTAGCGTACACATTTAGATATCAACAAAACACCGCTACTGATTTACATACTATTTCATTTATAAAGTGCTTTAAAGTGGTGTAAAGTGTCTTTCTATTAAACTCAAGCTGTCAGCTTTTGCCTGTACACCCACTGGAGAAATGTCCACACACTTCCTGTTTTTTCTGGCTCAAATCAAGCACACAGGAAGCGGGGGGGTATAGTCTTTCCAAAGAGAACACAGACAGCAGAAAGAACTTTGTAGAGATTCTAACCCATCCTAACTCCAAAACCGAGAAAAAAAAGGTTTGGCATGTGTTGAGTTTTAAAAGTTCTGTCTCCTAACTAGAGTTGGGCCGAACATCCCCCAGTTCGGGTTCATGCCAGAACTCTCGAACATCACAAAAGTTCGGATCCCAAACCCCATTGAAGTCTATAGGACCCAAATTTGAAAACTCAAAAGTCCCCATTTTGAAGGCTTATATGCAAGTTATTGGCCATAAGAAGGGTATGGTGGCCCTGGTACTTATATCAATTCAAATTTTTTTTTCTGGAAACAGATCGTTTTTACAGGAGCAGGGATTTTAATGATGCTTAAAGTGAAGCAATAAAAATATAGTGCCTGTGGGGTCCCCTTAGTCTGCCTGTAAAATGGTGCATCTGTAGCGTGTATAGAACGTGCTGCAGCAAAACTGACATTCATAAAATTACATTTACATATTCGTAAAATGACATTTAAATTCGCCAGAAATACAATCCAAAAATGTAAAAAAAAAACGGCGTGCGGGTACCCCCCAAATCCATACCAGACCCTTATCCGAGTGTGCAGCCCAGCAGGTCAGGAAAGGGGTGGACGAGGGAGCAACCCCCCTCCTGAATTATACCAGGCCACATGCCCTCAACATAGTGGAGGTGCTTTGGGGCAAGGGCCCCCCCCCCCCACCTCAAAGAACCTTGTCCCCATGTTTTGCCCAATCAGGGTTTAGAATGCACTGTGCAGCACACAGTGCATTGTGGGGCGCTCTGCGGGATGGTCGCAAATGGATGGATTCGGCGAACAGGCAATGTTTGGGCCAAACTTTTGCTCGGGTCGAACTGTTCACCCAGTTGTACTCTTAACTGCAACAATAGGGCATCTTGTGTGCCGCAACCATACCTGGGAAACTTTGCAACCTCATGAGCCTGAGGACAAGGTCAAGAAAAAAATATAATTTTCCAGGACCTTGGTTTGATAGAGATAAATGAAGGGGGGGTGTTCTTTGTTCAGTAATGTGCTCCCCAAACCAAACAGTACTGACTTGGACACACTCTCACGGATGGCACCATAGCACTAAACTGTGGTAATACAGGAGCAAAAATGGTAATACGCAGGTAACCCACATGGAATTGTTGTATTGCAAAGGCAACACACTGCTGTTTTTGACAGTAGGTGGGTAACACACAGGCAATTGTGACAGTAGGTGAGTATCAAATATAAGCAACACACTGTCATTTATAAAAAATATATAGGCAACACGCTGAGAGTTGGATAACAACAACAAAAGGGCAATTATCAGAATACAATATTATTATTATTATAATCATCAGAATACAGAGGCAATAATGCGCAATAGTAACAATACATGGGCAAAAAACAGACCAGGATCATTCGTAAACAACAAATGGTTCATCCTGAAAATATATGGGTAACAAATTGGCAATCATAACTATATAGAGACAACAAACACTGTGTCAGGAACAGTATGTCAGTTATTAGAGAGACCGCGCCAGCCTTGTTTTCGGGCATTGAGCCTAATTAATCATGCAGAAAAGTGTATTTACAAGGGTATGCATGTGGGTGCACTGGCACATTTACCACAAATACTGGCACCTAGTGAACTATTTAAACCTGAGCCCTGCATCTGTTACTCTTGATCCTGAACCCTGCTTGACTCTGTTATTGACCCAGTTTTCGTCTGACCCTCCTTTGGATTACCTCTGCCTGCTCACATCTGTTACCAACCTTAGCCTGGACTCTTGACAAAGATTCTCGCTATCTATTGTTTACTTCATTGCCTGTACAGTGCAAACCTCTGCCGGTCTTTGACCTTGATCCTGCTTGTGATTTGGTACCTTCTGGTCCAGCTGTTACCGAGTTCAGCTTGTGACCCGGCTCTGCCCCCTACTGGTCTTTGTGAACTCAGGGTGCCCTCATCGCTGAGCTTCTGCCTATCTAACACCAGCACTCCCAAGTTCAAGTCCTCAGTTCTAGATCCCTGGCACCTGCACCCTTCCATTGCCCTCATAGTCCCTGTTTTAACTTCCAAGGGTTCTCAGATGGGAATTGTGCAAAAGGCCAACCTCATCATCTCAAGCTCCTAATACTGGTATTTGACATTAGGAATCATAATACTGCATGAGCCACAAATAGGCAGTTGTGGCAATAAATGGTCAGCACCAATGTTGCATTAATTTACAATTGTTTTTTACTTTTATAAAAGATTTATATGGTGCCAAGAGTTCAAGCAGAGCTTTACAAAAAATGGGAGTCGGTGCAGTTACAATACAAATGTAGACAGGAAGGTTAGAAGGGCCTTGCTTGGTAGAGCTCCCAATCTAAAGGGAAGGGTAATTTTCCGTCCAGATTATAAGCTTAGACTGCACTACAACTAGAAATTTCAAGAGTAACAGGTTAAACTGACTATAGGAACGCAAAACTAGCAGTGCTGTTAGCTTCTCAGATGACCACTCAAAGGCTTATTTTAAGCTTCTGGAGTGCCTCCCAAATTTGAGAGCTACAGTGCACTAAAAAGCTGATGAGTAATTTGCTTTGAGTACCATAATACTGGACTAAGAATTGTACTTGGGGGGTTCTCATATGCAAACGTGATTCATTTAACATCAAAACTTTGTAGGCCATGAGGACTGGGACAGTGCTTAAAGTATAGCCTAAAGGCAAAGCTTTTTTTTCGTTTTGGATAGAGTGTAGAGGTATTAGAACGTTTGTCAGTTTTTATTGATGTCTGTGCCCCCAATAAATAGATTAACCCTCTTTATGTCCTGTTTACCATTATCTTTGCAAGTGAAAGTAAAAGAAAATACCACATTTTGGGTTGTCCCCAGAAAAGTAATAGAGGGGAAATCATCCAATGGGGGACACTAGTTCCGGTAACCTGGGGGTCCACAAAGGAATATCCTTAATTTTGAGGGATTTCCTCTCACTTCCTGTTTGGCTATAGGACAGGAAATGACGATAATTATCTGCAATGGGACACAGATGACGGAAAAAATCTGACAGGGTTATAACCTTCTCTAGCTCTATCCAAAATTGAAAAAAAAAAGTTTTGCCCATAGGTATACTTTAAACTTTTAATTTTATAACTGTAACAAAGTTAAGTAAATGTTACTTTTGATCTCTTCAGGAAGCCTAAATTGAACCTGTGTGAAAAATGTGCTGTACACAATATTGAATCTATGTAGCCTATTTTTTAAACCTCATCACATTATAGCAACAAAGGACATTCATAACAATACTGGGTAAAGAACGGTGGTAAAATATAAGCAACGAAGACAAGATACAGGCAACAAACGGCTATCAAGACAATACACAAGCAACAAATGGGCAGTCATGGTAATGCCAGGGCAACCACAACAGTATAAAAGAACCACTTACCAGTTCATTTATCTAAGCATAGAGGCAATTAGATTTCCAAGAAGGACCTCTTGATGACTACTGTTCAGAGTGAAATCGATAGTTTGAACAAATTTTACAGGGTCCCTTTAAGGACTACACACAGGCTTGAGGTTGTTACACTTTATTCAGCATAAACAATGACAGTCAGGATCAGTCAGGTAAGCTTATAAAAAATGGACATTGGCCAGCAATCCCATATCATTCTATAGAGTCACATCCCTCATGTTTAAACTTCTTCCATCCTGTTTACTAAGATTGTCTGTTACAATTTACATTGGAAAGTGATTCATGCAATAAATGCCGGCGAATGCACAAATGGCCCCGTGCCATTGGCCAGTGACAGTGTCCAGTATAACTCATCACGTCGTTGGCTTGTAGGGATTATATAGAAAGGCTGATGAAATATATTGCTATGTGACCCAAACACATCATACATCAGCGGTGTTAATGAAAGTGGCATATGTACTGAGATTTGCTGATTATATACAGCAATGTACAACAAACAGACTAGACTAAACAGAGATTTTACATTCGCACATATTGAATTCAATTTTGGAATGTTTTAATTTTTTAAGAGGAATCTGTCCAGCAATTTCCTAACTAGAGAAAGTATCTTATTTATCCCCAAATCTGTCGGAGTCAATATAACTGTTACAAATGAATAAAAAAATGTACACTATTATCAATATTTATCTGAGACACAAGGCAAATTAAAGTCCAACTCCTACCTCGCCCCTTCTGTACTCCAGTGCTGCCCTAAGTGCTACCCTCACCTGACCACTGTATTTTTTTTCTTTTACTTACCTATTTCAGCGTAAGATAGGCCAGTCATCTGACATGCAGGGTTCTTTTCGGATCATCTTCTGGTGGGGGACCGTTCTCAATGAGGCATGGAGCAACACTAATATGATGACGTCAGCACAGCTCTCTGCATTGCTGTATGTGCCTTGGTGATGCCTTATGGAGGTTGGGTTCATGACACCCTGCGCCAACAGGATGTCCTTGGCCACATTCAACTCAAAAGGCTGAAGACATCTAGTGGCAGAAAAGTGTTACTGTAGGAAAGCGTGCCAAAGAGAAAGTGAGCATTGCAGCCAGAACTGCTTTTTTTTTTTCGATTTAAACCACTGCTAGGAGACTGTGAAAAAAGCCACAGTTGGGTTTTAAACCCAGCACTAGTCAAAATGTATTTTTTTGGTTTTGACTATACTAGGGAAGTGTTATAACCTCTAAACAATACAAACATCTACCAGCTTGTCAGCAAAAAAAAACATAATTACATTTATTACCAATCTGGTAAGATTCCCCACCACTCATGCCCTCCTCCATGGCTTTTCCATCAAGACCAATAATACAACTATCAGTCCCTCTCCTCATACCATGGCACTAGGTGTCATTCCAGACTCTGGCCTGTCCTTTTGGCCCCTAATCCAATTGCTGTCAAAAACATGTAGACTTCACCTTGGTGACATCTCTAAAATTCGACCCTTTTAAATTAATGAAATCAGCAAGCTTCTCATTCACTACCCCTCCATAGGTTATCCCCTCTTCAGTCTATCATGAATGCTGCTGCCAGATTCATTTACCTTACCAATTGCTCAGTGTCTGTCACCCCTCTCTGCCAATCCCTACACTGGTCTCTGATTGCCCTGTGAATTTATTTCAGAATACTAACAATAATATACAAAGCCATCCACAACTCTGCCCTGAGCTACATCACCAATCTTGTCTCAAGGATCACCCAAACCATCCTCTCCGCTTCTCCCAAGACCTCCTGCTCTCTAGCTCCCATGTCTCCTCCTCCTATGGTCATCTCCAGGACTTCTCCAGAGCCTCTTCCATCCTCTGGAACTCTCTATCTCAATCTGTCTGGCTATCTCCTACTCTAGCTGCCTTCAGCTGATCCCTGAAAACTCATCTACTCATTTACTTATCTACTCACCTACTCCGGGGGCCTTTAGGTGATCCCTGAAAACTCATAGCTTTGAGGAAGCCTATCCTGCCTCCAACTAACTGAACTTTTAACTCTTCCATCAGCTCATCCCCCACAAATATTACCTTTTGTACCACTTGCCCCACCCTTTTAGATTGTAAACTCTTATGAGCAGGGCCCTCTTAACCCTCTTGGTTTTTTTTTTTTGTATTGTAACTGTACTGCCCTTGTAAAGATTGTAAAGTTCTGTGCAAACTGTTGGAGCTATATAAATCCTGTATAACCACTTGCCGACCACCATATAGCAGATTTACTGCTACAGGGAGGCTGTTCTGTGCACCTATACACATGAGTCTGCATTTCCGCGTATGGGACTCGCTTCTGCTGTGGATGGTCGCAGCAGAAGCTGTTCAGTAGGTGCTGGCTAATAGATGTCCGCCGGCAAATATGTAAACAATGCAGAGCTCCATCCTGACAGAGGAGATGTGATGGATTTTCCATCCCATCCCTTAGTGAAAGCAGCACACAGTCAACACAAAAACACTGGTTAGGCATACATACATACATATAAATTAAGTTTCTGTATGGCATTGCATGACCCCACAATTGTCAGTTAAAGTAGCGCAGTGCCGTGTCGCAAAAAAATTTCCTGGTCACGAAGGGAGTAAATCTACTGGATGTCAAGTGGATGATGATAATAATTATAATAATAATGATAATAACTTCAAGAGCCCAGGTTAAAAACAGAGGTTTTGTGTGTGTGTGCTGTGCCCAAGTAATATTACAAACATTTACATTAGCGTAACTAACAGCTGGATGCTTGCTGATGGGCGTATTTATTTATTAAAGGTTTTTAAATATCACCAACATTGTATATATATTGTACATTCACATCAGTCCCTTCCTTTAAGGAGCTTACCATTTTAAAATTCCTACCTCACATGCTAGGGCTAATTTAAACAGGAGCTGATTAGGCTACCAGCATGTCTTTGGTGTGTGGAAGGAAACACAGACAAGAATACGCAATACCATGGTTGTGTTTCAAATCAATGACCCGCGTACTGTAAGGCAGAAGTGCCAACCACTAAACCACAGTGCTGCCCATACAGTACCACCATGCAGTCTAGGAGCACACTCTTGCCATAAGGGTATCAACCCCAAGGCCAGTATCTTTGGGGGGGAAGAGTGGCACACATGGTTTTTAACTTTATGTAAAAAAAAAACAGTTTCAAAAGACAGATCTGATCCAGTGGATCATTTAACCAACTGGCCAGTATTTGCTGTTTGTCACTATTATTAAATTGCTCCATTCCAAGTTGGATCTTATTTGCTTATTTCTAAGCTCCAGCTTCTACCAGAAATGGAAAAATGAGTGATCTGACCATTTAGAAGAACAGAAAGATGCATGAGCCCAGTCAACCTAAACCTCCCATATTCCTGAATTACTGCTCCCTGCATTCCACCGCGAGCGTAATAACAACCAATCAAAGCTGTGATTGCTAATTTAACATGATAGACTGCGATCCACCATGCAACACTGTCAATACATTGACTATTAATGTCAAACACTCATAGCTAATGAGTTAACTAAATACGCTTGCAGCGTAAGGATGACATAATACATCACTTAATAAAAATTGGCACTTTTACCAATGCTAGAATTTTAAGAACGACGTAAAGCTCAATAGTCAATAAAATAATTTACAAATTCAATATGGCGTATTATTCAAAGATTATTAATTGGAATGGTTATGTGAAATCCATTGTTATTTAAGTATTGCAGTGAACCATTTTCTATTAATATTAATGTTTCTTCTGGGGTGAATAGAACACCCGCTCCCAAAGTGCATTCATGAATGGCAACCAAATAGCAACCAGACAGTACTGTCTTTTATTATGATGTGGAAGCCAGCATGGGGAGCCAGTGAGAGCCGTGGGGGATCCAGGAGAGCGACACTCCCAGCGGTCATCAGGGGACAATTTTTAATAACTGGAGTAGTGTTCAGGTGTGCTGGCAGCAGCAGAGGTTGATATTTAACTTGTTCTATTACAGGTATAGCTTTCCTGGGAAACTGGATCCAGGGTCATTCCCAATGAAAATACTAGTTGCCCAGCTGTCAAGCTAACCCAATGGCTTTAGTCGCATCTAAGTCAGAGTTTCTCAACCTTCTTTCAGTCAAGGCACCCTTTGAAAGTGTGAAAAGTCTTGAGATACCACAGTCTAAAATGGATCTTCACTTGAGAGTCCTCCCATTACATAAGAGTAACCCCAATAACATCAGAAGCATCCCCTTTCACATTAGAGTCCTCAATTCAGTTCCATGTGAGATTCCTACCTTCCAATGTTCACCACATAATGGCAGGTTGGTAGAGGACCAAAAAGAGAGCAGGAGTAGACAGATGCCTTTTTGGAATGCTGGGGCTGTCCAGGATGCCACATGCCCTGGACTAGTGTCATGTGTGTAGCGCACCCCACGTAGATGAATAGGGATCCCCCACTATGCGCAGCCAGGCACACAAAATTTTTACAAGCACACTTGAGACAGGAAAACAGTCCAGCAACTTTGTTTTTTGTGTGTTTTATTTAGGCGTTAATAAACTTGCATGGGGATGGGATGATTATGGGATGCCCACTTAACTTCTCAGCAAACTCTTCAGGTACACAACTATATACAGTCTATATACACTCCTCTTCTGCTTCCTGCAGAAACTTTCTTGCCGATCCTCAGTGGTGTCACCCAAGGAAAAGTCTATAGCAAAGGTCCTTTACAGGCAGGGACCGCAGGCCTCTAAACTTGAGAATGATGGGGTGACACCACTAGTACTTTCCCTACCCTTCCTCCCATGGTCACTGGTCCCAGAACCACCTTTTCAGGCTCTGCCAGCCCGCCTGGCTGCAGCAGCCATTTTCACTAGCCCCCCAGCTACTTCTCCACAGTCCTCCCTGACTGCACACTCACCAGCCACCCAGCTGTCTTCTCTCTGGAGATCTCCTGGATGTGCTGACTCTGTCCCGCTGTCCTTACACCTGCTCCCATGCGTCCAGGACAGGATTCCTCCATGTGTTATAAGAGGATCCCTCCAGCACCCGAGCCCTAGGCCCGAGGTCAACCCTCAGACTAGGGGGCACCCTCAAGGGCCACTGACAGCCTTCTCAGCACTCCATCTCCAGCTTTCACCCAACTTCCTTCCCATGCTGGCCTGACTTTGAGTATTTAAGAGGGGCCTACCCCATGCCAGCCCATTTGCTGGGGATTAGTTGGGGCCCTCCTCAATACTTCAGGCAGCTCCTCCTAACCTCCCATCCATTTTTCTGGAATCTTCTCCAAGGTTCCAGCAAGTAGGGGGAGTTACCAGAGGTACTGCCTGATGAGTCATCAAGCCTCCTTGAGTAACTCACTCTGACCCAGATTCAACCCAGCCTGGCTCTCAGCCAGGCTAAATTTACCTACACTACAAACTAACACTAGCATTTAGCTAGAGGGTGCTACATGTGCTACCACGGTGCTGTCGGATGCCCCCATGAACTATAGTAATTCATGACACAGTGCGAAAATACAGACAGGGCATGGCACTCCTAACAAACCTTGGTCGAGAAACACTGATATAAACCACCAGCTGAAAATAAATATGAAGATCGTGAGTTCTGACTTCACATGTTCTGAATGTTTTCTAGGCCAGTGACTCAGAAAGCACTGAAAGTGCAATTTCAGCACGACAGCCAGGAAACTAGTATTTTTAGGAGGACATTTGTAATGGCAGCTCTTGGCTTTCTCTTTTTACTGGTTCCCTTTACACTTCCCTGAACTGATGGATTTTCAGGATCGCTTAAAAACAAAATAATACCATAAAAGAATTAAAGCACTTCTAAAAATCAGTTACTGTCACACATGCAGCTGCTTATAATTTATAATATAAAACATTTTTTTTTCTACCACTCTAAAAGCAGGATAACCTGCTACGAAACACATGTGGCATAAATATCTCGATAAATGGCATTCGAACCTTCATTAATTAACCTTATTAGTGCATTACTGTAAATGAATGCCAAAAAATGCCTCTAATTTGCATCAAGATAGATTTTTCAGGTTGGCTGCATGATTTAATTAAAGAAGAGATTAAGAATCATTAAACAAGTTTCTCTACCTTGCAATAACAGAATTCAGATGCGATTCAGGTTAACAAAAACACAGATGGCAACGGTATAACTGTTGAGCTGCTGCTGGAGAATAAGAATGATCCCATTAGTTCCGTGGAATGTACAGGAATTCTAACATTAGTATGCAAATGCACTGTAAGTCAGAGACAGACGCTTCTCTTTGATCATCGATGATTATGGTTTGTTTAGGTTGGCAACCAACAGCAATTCTATAGGAAAAAGGAAAGAGCATTTGGAAACTTTTCAAAGTTAAAAAAGGTGTACAGTAAAAAAAAAAGTATAAAAATGATATATATATACAGTATATATACAGTGCCTTGAAAAGTATTCATACCCCTTGACATTTTCCACATTTTGTCATGTTACAACCAAAAATGGAAATATATTTTATTGGGATTTTATGTGATCGACCAACACAAAGTGGCACATAATTGTGAAGTGGAAGGAAAATGATAAATGTTTTTCACATTTTTTTTACAAATAAATATGTGAAAAGTGTGGGGTACATTTGTATTCAGCCCCCCCGGAGTCAATACTTTGTAGAACCTCCTTTCTCTGCAATTACAGCTGCAAGTTTTTTTGGGGATGTCTCTACCAACTTTGCACATCTAAATAGTAACATTTTTGCCCATTCTTCTTTGCAAAATATCTCAAGCTCTGTCAGAATGGATGGAGAGCGTCTGTGAACAGCAATTTTCAAGTCTTTCCATAGATTCTCAATTGAATTTAGGTCTGGACTTTGACTGGGCCATTCTAACACATGAATATGTTTTGATCTAAACCATTCCATCGTAGCTCTGGCTGTATGTTTAGGGTTGTTGTCCTGCTAGAAGGTGAACCTCCACCCCAGTCTCCAGTCTTTTGTAGACTATAACAGGTTTTCTTCTAAGATTGTCCTGTATTTGGCTCCATCTATCTTCCCATCAACTCTGACCAGCTTCCCTGTCCCTGCTGAAGAAAAGCATCCCCACAACATGATGCTTCCACCACCATGTTTCACAGTGGGGAGGGTGTGTTCAGGGTGATTGCATTGTTAGTTTTTCGCCACACATAGCTTTTTGCTTTTAGGCCAAAAAGTGTGATTTTGGTCTCATCTGACCAGAGCACCTTCTTCCACATGTTTGCTGTGTCCCCCACATGGCTTCTCACAAACTGCAAACGGGACTTCTTATGGCTTTCTTACAACAATGGCTTTCTTCTTGCCACTCTTCCATAAAGGGCAGATTTGTGGAATGCACGACTAATAGTTGTCCTGTGGACAGATTCTCCCATCTGAGATGTGGATCTCTGCAGTTCCCCCAGAGTTACCATGGGCCTCTTGGCTGCTTCTCTAATTAATGCTCTCCTTGCCCGGCCCGTCAGTTTTGGTGGACGGCCATGTCTTGGTAGGTTTGAAGTTGTGCCATACTCTTTCCATTTTCCGATGATGGATTGAACAGTGCTCCGTGAGATGTTCAAAGCTTGGGATATTTTTTTATAACCTAACCCTGCTTTAAACTTCTCCACAACTTTATCCCTGACCTGTCTGGTGTGTTCCTTGGCATTCACATATATTGTCAAAAGTATTGGGATGCTTGCCTTTACACGTACATGAACTTTAATGGCATCCCAGTCTTAGTCCGTAGGGTTCAATATTGAGTTGACTGCGCACCAGTGCACAAAGCAAGGTCTATTGAGACATGTGCCAGTGAGGAGGGGGCTGGAGGTGGGCCTGAACAGCGCTCTCTGTGTCTTATGAACTTCCAGAGCGGGGCTCGGTAGTGAGCACGCACAAGTGCACCCATAGCAAACAGCTTCCTGTGGGGACACTTAGCAGGGAGGAAGAGCAAGGAGCACCATGGGGGACCCCAGCAGAGGAGGATAGGGGGTGCGCTGTGCAAAACCCTTGCACAGAGCAGGTAATTATATCATGTTTATGATTTTTTAAAAATATTTTTTTTACCTTTAGTATCACTTTAAAGCTGACATTCATTCTGCTCTTATGTTGCTTTTCCTGGTTCCTACTTTTTTTTTTAATAACCTTATTTTAGTCCTAGTGATGTCATTACTGGGTCTCTGTGGTTCTCTACGTAATGCAGGTGGGAGGGGCCTGCAGGATGTTGCACATGGCTTCCTGAATGCATCACAGTACCTTGCCTTAGTACTCCTTTGAAGAGCCATCCAGCCTGATGCAAGCGGTGGGCTGGCTCTTGGAAAGAGCAATGAAAATATCAAAATACCTTGATAGTAGAATGTCAGCCTGGAGGAGTGGACGTTCCTAGGCATGATATATTTGCAGACCAGCCTAGGTAATGCCATAGCTCCCAACTGTCCCTGATTTCGAGGGACTGCCCCTGATTTGGAGCTATGTCCCTCTGTCCCTCATTCCTCCTCATTTGTTCCTCGTTTTGGTATGATCAATATAGTTGTAAATAAAATGCATTTTTCATCTTTAAAAAAGTGTTCCCCAGTGCTAAACCTTTTATCTGATTTCTAAATTGCTGCATTTGTACATTTTAAAAGCCAATATAAAGGAATAGTAATGGTAAAAAAAACACTTGTGGATTTAGTTAACCTTTTTTGGTGGTTAATTTTCCCTTAAGGGGGTGTGGCAGGGGGCGTGTCCTATGCCTACATACGTTTGTTAGTAGGTGTCCCTCATTCCTATCTCAAAATGTTGGGATGCCCATATGTGATGTTGAGCCTCTGTGATTAAAAGAACGGAAATGGGGCTGCCCAGGGACAGTAATGCCCTGTACACACGGTCGGACATTGATCCGACATTCCGACAACAAAATCCTAGGATTTTTTCCGACGGATGTTGGCTCTTGCATACACACGGTCACACAAAGTTGTCAGAAAATCCGATCATTCTGAACGCGGTGACGGAAAATCCGATGGAAAATGTGTGATGGAGCCCACACACAGTCGGAATTTCCGACAACAAGGTCCTATCACACATTTTCTGTCTGAAAATCCGACCGTGTGTACGGGGCATAAGCCTGGGAAAGAAAGAGAAGGAAAGGCTAGAGTTCAGCTTTAGAAAGGATAAACTCATTTACATAAAAAAAAAGAAAAGAAGAAAAAAGAAAATAAATGGTAGTTAAAAGACTCCAGTCATTTAAAAAAACTGCTAGGAATCTATGTCACCGTGCTAGCAAGTCCATATTTACATCAGGATGCCGTGTGTTACTGATTATATCATCTCAAGAGTTAATGTGGAGGTGTACAGCGTTCCAAAGCCTGCCACCCTGGAAAGGATGGATTAGAAAACACTTTCTTCTTTGGCCAAGAAAGAATCTTTCCCTTTTGCAGGATATTTGACTTTACATACAGTACATATAAAATAGATTTTTTTTTCTCTTTAGTTCATTGTTTGGCATTAGTTGAAAAGATAAATGTTAATATGATTCTTATTTCGACATCAATTTTATAGCAAGTGATGACACTTATAAAAAATGTAATTGACATCTAGCGATGCAAAGAGCCCTAAAAATAGAGTAGAGGGAATGGTATATGATTTTATACAGGATTGTTAGTCACACACAGCTGAATTCAATAAAAGATCTGCCAATTCTTAAGAGATTGCTAACACTTCATGAGTGAGGTACCAGGTTTCTGCACTGTGTTATGATAAGGTTGTCGTTCTATGGAATAAAGAGGGTTATTGAACATTGCTGTGCCAATAAGGGCAGTCTAATGTAACCCATGTCCTGGCTGAGGAAACGGTACCATTACACTATTCTTAAAAAGCAAACTGGCTTTAAAACAAGCCCTCACTGACCTCTGTAGCTGTTGGCACTGTGGAGTAAATCATCCTCAAACTATACAATAGAAGCACTGAAGCTGTTCATGTTCTTCTTTTAGCAGCTCAGCTTCCTCCCAGCAGTGACTCAAAAGCTAATCCCAACTCTGATCCCAGCAGTGACTCAGCAGTTCAGCTCCCACTCAGTGGCGGCTGGTGGTACATTTTCTTTTTTTGGGGAGGGGCACACAATGCACCCACAACCTTCCCCCCTGTGGGGCATTCGGATCGAGTCACCAGCACAACCTCGGTCAATCGATGAGCCCCACGCTTACACTTGGGCAGCGGCGCGCTTTCCTCTGGGCGATGGGTGGTGGCTTTGTCCCCTGCATCTTCTCCGGCGGCCTCCACGTTTCCTCCCTCCTCCTCTCTCCTCATCTTGGCCCAATAGAATCGCTTCTCCTTTTGGCCAATCAGGAAACGGGTCTCAGGACCCGCTTCCTGATTGACTGGGAGGAGAATCAGTGTTACAATAGTGAATATTCATTTGTTATTGTCACACAACTGGGTGGGCTTGGGGCGCAGTTCTCTGCGCCCCAAGCCCACCCTTTTTTGAGGCCTATTAGAGACTCTGGCTCTAATCACGTGCCTAAACCCCCCCCATTGGAGTACATAGTCCGGCACCCTACATGTAGATTAGGGGGTCGAACACATGGATAGGGAGGCGGCCCCCCTGAGCTCCTAATAAATGGGCCGCCCCTGCTCCCACTGCTCCCTCCTTTCAACAGTGTTGCTTAGCTCACCTTGCTCCTTCCTCCCAGCATTGACTTACCAGCTCATCTCCCCCTCCCAGCAGTGGCTTCACAGAGCAACCCTAATTCTCCTCCCTCCCACCCAGTAATGACTCAACCTGCCACCTGGTTCCACCAGTGACTTTGCGGTTCAGATCTTACTGCTTCCACCTCCCAGCAGTGACTTAGCACCACGGCTCTCCATGCTCCCACCTTCTAGCAGTAACTCTACACCTTTAGCTCCCCCTGCTTCCCCCTCCCAGCAGTGACTCAGTACCTCAGAAGTGACTCAGCACCTCAGCTTCCCCTACCCCCACTACTAGCAGGGACTCAGCACCCCAGATCCCCCTGCTTCCCCTCCCAATGGGTACTCAGCACCTTAGCTCCCCCCTCGCCCCCGCCTCCCAGCAGTGATTCAGCACCTTAGCTCCTCTGTTTCCCACTCTCTGCAGTGCTCCTCCTCCCAGGAGTGGCTCAACAGCTTTTCTCAACTTCACACTCTCAATCACGAAAAGGTTTTTTTATAAAGTAAATGCTGTAAACTACTTGAGTAGTGAGAAATAAACATCCTGCACTCTCCAGTGTTGCCAACCGCCCATTAATTTACGTGTAGCACGTAATTTTCAGCCCATTTTCAGGCTGCCCGTTAAAATCCGTTACATAAAAATGATGGCCGTGGGCCGACCATGCAACTGCGCATGCGCCATTCTGAAGCCCTCTGAGGTCGGGAAAGCTCGGACATGCTTGGCCGGTAGTGCATGCGCAGTAACGTAATGGCGCAGCCTGGCGCCATTTTTAAATGGAAGCCTGTAGCACTAGTAGTGGTATTCGTTCACGGTGTGGCGGTGCTACTGCCTTGCTACTAGCCTCCACAGCAGCCGAGGAGGAGCTGAGGAGGATAGGATATAATAGGATAGGATAGAACAGTCAGCCAATCAATAAGTGAGAGAGAGAGAGAGAGAGAGAGAGAGAGAGAGAGAGAGAGAGAGAGAGAGAGAGAGAGGGAGAGAGGATGATAAAAAGATGTCAGAGGACTCGAGGAAGACTGGGGATGAAGCTGTGAAGGGGGCAGAGGAGGACACTGGTGTGTCTTGCCCTGTGGAGAGGTGAAAGGGGCATAGGAGGAGGGGGACACTGCCACAGCCTGTGAACTGGAGGGGCACAGAATGATACTGAAGGGGGACAGAGGAGGAATCAACCATGTCCGCAGCCTCTGTCCTCCACCTTCTGTACCATGTCCGCAGCCTCTGTCCTCCACCTCCTGTACCATGTCCGCAGTCTCTGTCCTCCACCTCCTGTACCATTTCTGCAGCCTCTGTCCCCCACCTCCTATACCATGTCCGCAGCCTCTGTCCACCTCCTGTACCATGTCAGCAGCCTCTGTTCACCACTTCCTGTACCATGTCCACAGCCTCTGTCCTCCACCTCCTGTACCATATCTGCAGCCTCTGTCCTCCACCTCTTGTGCCATGTCTGCAGCCTTTGTCCCCCACCTCCTGTACCATGTCTGCAGCCTCTGTCCTCCACCTCTTGTACCATGTCTGCAGCCTCTGTCCTTCACCTCTTGTACCATGTCTGCAGCCTCTGTCCTCCACCTCTTGTACCATGTCTGCAGCCTCTGTCCTCCACCTCTTGTACCATGTCTGCAGCCTCTGTCCTCCACCTCCTGTACCATGTCCGCAGCTTTTGACCTCCACCTCCTGTATCATCTCTGCAGCATCTGACCATCTCTTGTATCATGTCTTCAGTCTCTGAGGGGGAGTTTGGAGAGAAGTCAAAAGTGGGAAAACCGCCGGGATGGGGGTCAAGAGAGAAATCAGACATGTGTGGACTGTGGAGAGGAGAGTATAGGATAAAGCCAGAGCCGCCAAGCTTGAGCCATCTGACTGAGCCCTGCACGGTGCACCTGAGCGGAGGTCAGTGACAGTGCCGCCAGGCCAGTCTAAGGGGGTGTTGCTGATGTAAGGGGAAAAAAAAAAGGGGGGGGGAATGAATACAATAATGTAAGGGGCACTGATACAAAGGTTCCCCCTTATATTAGTAACACCCCCCTCCCCCCATACCTTAGTGTATTCACCCTGCGGAAGGTGGTCTCTGGTCACTAGAACCCCGTCCTTACATCAGTGTTCCCTTAGATCATGATCTGCAGCGTTGCCCTTTACATAAGAGTTCAGTTTCACTGTAAGGGGGAATCCTGCAGACTCTGATGTAAGGGGAAACTCTGTGTTGGCTGGGTTACAGTAACCTTACTTTTATGAGAAAGTTGTTTTTTGACTTTTGTTTAACATAAACGCATTGCTAATAGCACTAGCTTTATGTTTATAGTTTAAATATTGATATTTGCACTGTTTAGTAGTGAAAACTGTCATTTTAGGTACTTTTTTCCAATGTCAGTAAAAAATGCGGCTCTGCCAGTAAATGTCAGGATTATTGCCAGTAAAAAATTTGTGCCATCTGTAAATTTTGGCATCCTGTCTGTAAATTAAATTTCAGGGGGTTGGCAACACTGGCACTCTCACGCCTCAGATCAGTCCCAATTCCCGCAACTCCACATTTCAGATCAGCCCCAATTCATGCATCTTCACACCTCAGATCACCGTCCCCCCTGCAAACCTGTTTTACCACTGTACCCCTCTGCTCTTCTGTCCCTCTGCTGAACCCCCTTCTCATCTGGCCCAACACTGAACCCCCCCTTCTCATCTGTTCCAACAATGTAACCCCCTGCTCATCTGCCCCATCACTGTACCCCCTGCTTTTCTGTCCCACTGCTGAACCCCTTTCTCATCTCTCCCATCACTGTACCTCCTGCGAATCTGCCCCACCACTGTAACCCCCCTGCTCATTTGCCCCATCAATGTACCCCTTTTCTCATCTGCCCCACCACTGTACCTCCCTGCACATCTGCTCCACCGCTGTATCCCCATGCTTTTCTATCTCACTAGTGAATAACCTTCTCATCTATCCCACCACTGTAACCCTCTTTCTCATCTGTGCCACCAATGTACCTCCTGCACATCTGTCTCACCTCTGTACCCCCCTGCTCTCCTGCCCCACCACTGTAACCCCCTGCTCATCTGTCCCACCAATACACCTCATTTCACATTTGCCCCAACACTGAACCCCCACTGCTCATCTGCCCCATTACTGTAGCCCCCTGCTCTTCTGTCCCACTGCTGAACCCCCTTATCTCTTCCACCACTGTACCTCCCTGCACATCTGCCCCACCGCTGCACCCTCCTGCTCTTCTGTCCCACCTCTGAACCCCTCCTGCACATCTGCCCCACTGCTGTACCCTCTTCTCATCTATGAAATGCGTGATTTGCAGAGTGGTAAAAGGAAGCTGAGATGAGACTCATCTACCTGTCCTGGCACACTCATCCCCGCTGATCAAATTCTCACATCCAGCCCACGTGCTTGTATGGGATGTATGTGATGTCACATACAAGCATATGGAATGGATGCGCAATGATGAGCTCAGGTCCGGGGCATTTACTGAAAGCAGTGGGCCTGTGTGCAGGATCATAAGTTGCGCCCCCGTAGCTGAGAAAAAGTGTGGCACTCTGCGCCGCAGCAAAAGTTGGGTGTGATTTTCATTGCGCTGAATACGGGCTGTGGCTTAAAGGGACACAGAGTGCCGGGGTTCAGTAGTAAGTGATGCAAAGATTCAGGGATAATTTCAACAAAGTTCCCAGAAGTTTAACAGTAATTCCACAAACTGTCACCTGATTGTGGTTTTCACAATCAGTGAAATCCCTTCTTTCTGAGATTGGTAGTGGCAACCAAGCGAGTCATCTTCCTCCAGGTGGTGGACGGGGCTAGCAGGACTGTGATTGGCTTAAACAGTGGCCAACGACAGTCCTCCTCCTCCTGGTCTACAGAACTGCATCCAATCTCTTCCCCATCACAAAAGCTGATGATTGCACATCTCACTGACACTTCTCTGTGCTGATGGGGAGGGAGTTGAGTGCCGACTCCTGATATGGACACTCATAGCAATCAGTTATAGTTCTTTTTTCACCGATCTGACTACTTTAAACCTAAATATGATTGTCAGCTCCGGGTTATTATTGCCTTTAATACCAAACATAATCAGTGTCGTTTGCACTGCGTTACTTTGGAAGTATTTTGGTACATGATGTCATCATATAGGCAGAGGGGGAAAAAACAGCTTTATATGTTTTCCATTGAAGCAATGTTTTATGCAGCATGAAGATAGAATGAGTGACTACTTATGTAAACTGATGACTATTCTCATTAATAAAGCCCTGGGCTGATTCTGCAGTACAGTACAGCTATGGAGGTTTTAATAGGAATCACATGCCTTACTGATCGGGAGCATGACACTGATATCAGACAGATGTCGGCTGATAGTAAACGAAAAGTCATTGCTATTTATTATGGTAAGAAATATAGTTGAAAACAAATGTTCACTTGGAGAAATCCATCTTATTTATAATTCTAATCCAGGAGCTATTTTTTCCATGTATATGAATATAATCAGCTTTAAGTGTACTTGTCAGAAAAAAAAAAAGAAGTGCCAGAACACAACTAAAGTGCAAGCCCAATGTACCTTTAACTCTGCAAAAGTACCGCTTGTTCCCCACTCCCATCTAGGAGGGGCGCTAATCAGCTATCTTTGACACATTCTCATATTGTTGAAGGCTTGTCTACACTGTCCCAGCCTATTGGCCAATGAGACATCTCTCCCCGTCAGTGGTGACCAATAAGGAGGTGCGGCCAGGTCTGGATTTCTGGCTAGGCCATGTAGGCTGTGGCCTAGGATGCCATGGATTCTAGGGTTGGCCCCAAGTCTTTCAAACTTTCTTTTTTTTTCTCTTTTTTTCTTTTTTTAAAGAATATAATTTCAACATTACAAAGCAAAATATATTATTGGGTATAGTACTTATCAGTTTGTACATAAATTCCTTATTCCGAATACCATACATATGGTCTATCCACAGCAAATTCTCAAATTTTTCTATCTTTTTCTTACATATATTCTCCAATCAAAATAACAAGTATTTAACCACAAATAATAACAACATACAACAAAACATCACACACAAAAAAAAACGAAAAAAAAAAAAAACATTTCCCCAGCACAAGCAGCTCGGATGACTGTTCCATTTCCTGCCCACTATAGTATTCGATGCATCTATACCTATGTGAAAAGTTACCTCGGCTGGTTGCTTAAGTCAGTAGATTCTTCTCTCCCCGTTGATTTTGCCCTCTACCTCCATTTTCTGTCTGGTACCAAATTCTCTATCCCTAATTATACTTGCCCACCCTACTAAAGATCTGCAAAAAACGGTGAGGATGGGGCTAACCGTGGAACCGAGGGTCCATGGCTTCCACAGTTTATACAGGTAATTGGGTATGCCTCTGTTACAATATATCTGTTGTTCCTTCAGAATATTGTCGTTTACATGAAGGCGCCATTCCTCAAAGGAAGGTGCACTTGGAGATATCCACCTTAGGGCAATTAGCTTTCATGCCAAAAACAGTAGTCTGCTAACTGGTATCAGAATCTCATGGGGCATAAGTTCTTCATCAAGGTAGCCCAGCAGGCACGTTTTAGGGTCTTTATGGATATATGTCTTAAATGTATCATTAATTGTATTCACCACCTCTTGCCAATATTTAGCCAGTTTAGGACATTTCCACAACATATGTAGTAAATCAGCAGGTGATTGTTGGCACCGTGGACAGTCCGGGGAATCACGCCTGCCCCACTTAAATAGTTTGACCGGTGTTCTATATACCCTGTAAATTATAAATAATTGGGTCAGACATTGTGCTGGTGATAATGAGACTGGGGGTACCTTTCAAACTTTCTAATTAACCTCTTGCAGTCACTTGCTGCCTTTATTCCAGACAGAACATATGCATATTCATATTCACATACCACTGGGATAGTGCAGAGCAGATATCCAATCTTCTTGGAAAATAGTGACTGAAGGAGGTGGTTTATTCTGCTGACAACATTGCTGCTCGAAGCTCAACGGAGGTCTGCCGTGTGACTGGAGGCTGGGAAGTTAGTTAGAGTGGACGTGAAAAGGGACTGGGATTCGAGTCAGATAAAAGTGGAAAATGTTTGAGAGGGTAGCTGGAGTGGGACTGGGAGGTGAGTTGGAGTCAAAGTATTAGCGACTGGAAGGTAGGTTGGAGTGTAAGTTATTAAGGACTGCATGGAGAGTTAGAGTGGACATTATCAGAGGCTGAGAGTTGAGATGGTGTGGAAGTACACAAGAACTGGGAGGTGAGTTAAGGTCAAAGTATTGGGGGCTGGGAGGTAGGTTGGAGTGGAAATTACCAGGAACTGGGTGGATAGTTAGAGTGAACATTATCAGGAATTGGCAGTTGAGATGGAATGGGAAGTGGAAGTGAAAAGGGACTGGGAGGTGAGTTGGAGTGGAAGTTATCAGTGGCTGATTGGAGGGTTAGAGTGAACAATATCAGGGGCTGAGAGTTTTGATGGAGTGGAAGGTGAGTTGGAATGGAAGCAAAAAGGGACTGGGAGGTGAGTTGGAGTGGAAGTGAACAGGGACTTGAAGGTGAGTTAGAGTGGAAGTTACTGGGAATTGAATTGTAATTTAAGTGAACAGGGATTGAGAGGTGAGCTGTAGTGGGAGTGAAGGACTAGAAGGTGAGTTGGAGTCAAAGTATTAGGGTCTGGGAGGTAGGTTGGAGTTCAAGTTATCAGAGACTGGGTGGAGAGTTAGAGTGGTTATTATCAGGGAAGGAAAGTTGAAGTGAAAGTGAACAGAAACTGGGACTCTGGGAGGTAGGTTGGATTGGAAGTGAACAAGGACTGGGAGTCAAAGCATATGGGAGGAGTGAACAAGGACTGGGAGATGAGTTGAAGTGGAAGTGAACAGAAACTGGGACTCTGGGAGATAGGTTGGATTGGACGTGAACAAGGACTGGGAGTCAAAATATAAGGGAGGAGTGAACAAGGACTGGGATATGAGTTGAAGTGGAAGTGAACATGACTGGCAGGTAAGTTGGAATGGAAGTCATAAAAGACTGGGAGGTGAGTTGGAGAAGAGCTGGAGTGGAAGTTATCAGGATCTGACGTTAATACAGTATAAGAGGAGTGGGGAGCGTGATACAGTTTTGAGGCTATATCCTTCCAGAAAAGAAAACAAGTAGCACAGAACAGTCATTAATCTGTAAAGGTTCTTTGTCTTCAATGTATCAAGTGATATCACCACACCACACACCATAAAAGCTGATAATAGTCTTTGAAAAAACACTTAACGTGTAATATGTGATGCCACGATTTAATGCATAGGTCAATAGTTATTAATAAGACATAATTAGAGATGTAAAAAATGTAATCTTTGGAAACAATAGAAAACTTTCTTATTATATAATACAGTATGTTATTATATGCATGATCTTTTCATGAATTTTAGATCCGTATCCTTCCAATGGTATTTATTCAACTATCCATTTTCGATTTTGATTGAATTTGTTATATCGTGGAGGGAGCAAAATGTGCAGTGGGAAAATTTAGGACAACTTCTGTTGCAGCAGGGAATTCCAAGATGAGGAAATATGGAGGACACAAACTGTGGCAGGGAAATTTTCCCAGTGGAGTCTTTAAAAACACACTACATGGCCGAAATGATATGGAGTTCAGAAGTTTCCAGTGAAGGGTATTGTTAATGCTACAACATACAAAGACATTTTGGACAATTGTAGGCTTCCAACCTTGTGGTCACAGTTTGGTGAAGGTGGTTTTCTGTGCCAGCATGAATATGCACAAAGACAGCTCCATAAATACAAGTTTTGATGGGTTTGGGATGGAGGAACTTGAATAGTTCACACAGAGCCCTAGCCTCAACTCTACTGAACACTTTTTGGATGAACGGAAACACCGGTCAAAATCAAAAAATTCTAAATCATTATCTGACCTCACAAATTCTCTTTTAGCTGAATGGGTGCAAATTCCCACCAACACACCAAAATCTTAGGAAAAGTTTTCCCAGAATAGCGGAAGCAGTTATAGCTACGAAAGTGGCAGCTAAGGTACACCTCCATATAAATGTCTATGGTTTTGGAACAAGAAGTCTGACAAGTTTATGTAGGTGTGATGATAAGGTTTCAACAAACTTTTGATCATATAGTGCAGTGGCCTTTATCTGGCCCTCGGGGCACTATTCCCCCCACTGACACCAGCAAGGAGGCACCATTCCTTCCACTGACACCAACAGTGGGGAACCATTCCCCTCACTGACACCAACAATGGGGCTTTCTTTCTGCCACTGACCAATGATGGGGCACTATTCCGCCCACTGACACCAGCGATGGGGCATAATACTCCCACTGATATAAACAATTAGGCACTATTCCTCCCACCACTACCAATGATAGGGCACTATTCCTCCAACTAAAACCAATGATGGGGCACTATTCCTCCCTCTACTGATTACAGGCACTATGTATTTTTTTTTTAGTCCCACACTGGGGCCTTTTCAACTTCCACTGGCCACTCCGGCCCCCCTAAAGTCTGAAGGACAGTAAACCGGAACTTTGTTTAGAAATTTGGATACCCCCTGTATAAGAACAAAAAAGATGAGTCAGCCCACCAGACTCTGCCTATTACCCACTTAAGGACCGCCCACCGCATATATACTGTAGCAGGGTGGCCCTATTGTGCGAAACGACGTACCCGTAGGTCATTCATGCTCGAGAAACTACTGCATGTTGGGGAAACCGCTGCGATGTCCGCCAGCCACCTGTGATTGCTCCACAGAGAGGCAGAATGGGGATCTGCCTTTGTCAACAAAGCAGATCCCCGTTCTGACAGGGGAGTACAAAGAGATCGTCTGTTCCTAGTAATCAGGGACAGCAATCTTTCTGTACTCCCAGTCAGTCCATCCCCCACACAGTTAAAAAGCACCTCCCTAGGACACACTTAACCCTTTGATCGCCCCCTGGTGTTAACCCCTTCCCTGCCAGTGTCATTTATACTATGGTCAGTGTATATTTTTAACTCTGATCACTGTAATAATGTCACTGGTCCCACAAAAGTTTCAAAAGTGTCTGATCTGTCCGCCGCAATGTCGCAGTCCTGCTAAAAATTGCTGATCACCGCCATTACTAGTAAAAAAAATAATAATATAAATGTCGTCAATCTATCCTCTATTTCGTAAACGCTATAACTTTTGCACAAACCAATTAATATATGCTTATTGTGATTTTTTTTACCAAAAATATATAGAAGAATACATATTGGCATAGACTGTTTTTTTTTTTTTTTTTACTGGATATGTATAATAGCAAAAAGTAAAAAAATATTGTTTTTTTTTTTCAAAATTGCCGGTCTTTTTTTGTTTATAGCATCAAATACCACCAAAAGAAAGCTCTGTTTGTGGGGAAAAAAAAAAAGAACATCAATTTTATTTGTGTACAGCGTCGCACGCCCACGCAATTGTCAGTTAAAGTAACGCAAAAAAATGGCCTGGTCATTAAGGGGGTAAATGGTTCCATGGCTGAAGTGGTTAAACATTAATCTCCAAGGGGTGGGCGGACCCTTTAAACAGCCTACTTTATTGCTCTTCACAAATCCAAAGCTTGATTTCAGTAATTATTTTGTGAATTCATTGTTTCTTCATGACTTACTTTTCATAAACTGATTCTCCTTTTCGTAAAAAAAAGTATCCGTTTCAAGGCTGATTCATTTGCTGATGAGTGACTTACCTTTGTTATACTGTAATGTAATGATCTGCCTAACATGTGTATCTCATTTACTTGTTGGACTGCCGTGAAAAAATGCAAGATTAAAGGAGTAGGGTGTAATTATAAGGCATTAAATAAATATACATTTAAGCAGAACTTGCAGTTGCTTCAAATACAGACACATCAAGGGAAATGTCTACATTCACAGCTCGGGGGGAACCCACTTTCTTGCACAAACACAGAGAATTCTTTCTTGCGAGCCTTTTTTTTTTTCTTCTGTATTGTGTTACACAATTTAGCGTCATCCACTGAGTGCTTCATTGGAGTCATTTTGTTTTTCATCAGCTTATTGTGAAGATGCTGCTGATGATACCGAGGCGGGGGTTTGATCACTCTATCAACATCACATTACGGTGTAATCACTGCTGCACCATTGCCTATCTTTCCCATGGTTAGCCATGAGTGACGGGGAAAAAATGCTACACTGAATTAAATTGTAATTAGCACCGAGCTGCTCTTTTAATCAATATGAAAAAAAAAAAAAAAGTTGCAAACAAAATTATTTTGCAAAGGCTTCACTTGCTGTGCTTGCCAATGAGCAGAAATCTTTTAAAATATACACAGTACAACATGTACTAAAATATAAAACCAGAAAGTGTATGGGACTTTAAATGTACATTCAAGGCTATATTAGACACAAACTCAAGGAATATATAAAAATATTAAAATTTTATTAGATACCACGTATGTTAAAAAAGGTAGCTTTAAAAACATATTCACGCGTTAAGTAGCCACATAGATATCTATCTTGGCTTTGGGATCCGGTTGATTGGTCAACGCATTTCGCGGGTAACCCCGCTTCATCAGGGCTTCAGATCCTCTAAAAAGTACTGTAATTATATACAAAAATATATACGAGATATTTGCTCATTAATTGGCATACTGTCATAAAGCATTTCACATATTTTTATCTCAGCATACAATGAAAGAAAAATGTTATTTCCAACATGGATATGGAAACAGGAGGGACAGGCAGCGGTCTGCAACAGCCGGGCAGCGAGGGACAAAATTGACGGGCAAAGTGAAGGAGACAGGCCAAGGTCAGTAACAGCTGAGCAAAGCGGTCCTGAATTAGCAGGCAACTACAATTTCAGTAAACAGGCTGGGGTCAGAGTAATCAGGTGAACAAGGTTAAGGCAGGAGCAGAAGCAACATCCAAGGACAAGCCGGATCATACACAGGTAAACAGGTTGTCACGCTCACCCCTAGCACAGGTGGTCAGACCTGCTGGCTGGCCTCTGTGTTCTTCACCTATAGCAGCCCCCTTTCCCACAAGGCAAGCAGTCTTACTGGTATTCGGTTGCCCCCAGGACTTAAAGTGGGAGTCCGGCGACCAATCCTTTTGTTTTGTTTTTTTAGGTCATTGAGACACTTTGCTAATCCCAAAATAATACTCACAGTTTGGGTGTAATATTTCCTCCTCTGTCTGTTTTCGTACTGAAGAATAACTTTAAAAATGTAATGCGAGCCGTTTCCATCTTGCTTGTGGGCATGTGAAGCCCACAAGCATTGATTTCCTGTATGCGGTGAATGCTGTTCATTCACAGCTTGTTCACGCGCATGATCATTGTTTCCGCACTGAATCTTGGGAAGCCTGATACTAAGCTCCCAGGAGACAGTGCGACCCCGGGGAAAGGCAATAAACACGCCTACTCCCATGGGAGGAGAGACAGGAAGTGCCACAATAAAGTACAATATAAAGGTAATTACAGCGATAAAAAAATTTTCGTGCGGCATTTGAACATCTATGCAATTAACTGAAGGGGGTAAGATTAAGTTAAAAATTTGGGTGGAACTCTGCTTTAAATCAGGTTTGGTCTCCACCCAGAGATTGACCACACCAATCACCTTGCAGGTGGACAGACAGGCAGGCAAGGAGAATGCCACAGCTAAAACCAGGATGCTGGAATGTGGAGCAGGAACTCTAGATGCTCCTTACACAGGTACAGTGGATCAGGTTTCAAAAACACAGGAACAAGCTGAAGACCTTTCAGCAACTGCTCATAGTAACAGTAACAAATATGGGACAAAGTACTACACTACATGTATTTTGTCCAATAAGGGACAGAACTGTAAAATAAAAACTCTGACAGATCTTCTTTAATCTCACAAAGAGAAAACCATCACAGCAACCACATGGAAGAATTGGTAACTAAAGCATTTTCCATTTTTTTTTTTTTTTTAGATTAGAAACACTGTATTTTTATTGTATTTAAACAGTTATATTGGAGTTTCGCATTAAAGAGTAACTCCACTTTTGTTGAGAAAAAAACATTCCCCTTTGGGTGATCGATGTACATTGCAAGGGTTATAACAAACTTTGTTGCAGATTGCTATCTTTTGTTATCCTGAAGAAATCCCTGTGTGTTTCTCCGTGCCCATGTGGGAAGATGAATCTAATGGGAGTGGTTTCATAATTATCAATCAGCTGTGGCACCTGCAGAGCACTAATGAGGAGAATTGCAGGGTCTGCATCCCTTTAGATGTGATTTCCTATTGGGAGTATCTCACCAAAAATGAAATTTTTGTTGCAGGGGATGCCTGAAATCTGACTTGTATCTTAGTGTAGACTTCTGGGAAAATCAGTGAGCCAATCACACAAGCAGGAAATGAGGTTTCTGGGGGGCGTTCTGTGTACATTCTGTGTTCAGAACAACTCCAGGTAGACATATTGTATTGCATTTTCAGAAAATTACGGTGGCTGCAGATTGAAAAGAAAAGGTCATTTTTAATAACAGTCAATTACAAAATGGCTTGTTTCGCAATTGTATACACTCTATTATTTTTTCTTTATTTGTATTTCTTTTTCTGCCCTTGAAAGTGGAGTTACCCTTTAAGGTAGCAAATCAAACTATTCTGCAGAGATACAACATATTAGCACGGCAGTAGGCGAGAGGAAAGCTGTGCAACGCAGCCTGTTGGAAGGAGCTCTCCCTATGAGGAAACATTTCTTTTGTCATAAAGAAGAGAAGATGACAAAAACAGGTGCAATATGTCTTCCAGACTGCAATAATAAAATGTTTCAATTTTCAGTGGGATACTTGCAAGTTTGCAATATGCACAGTCATGAATTACAAAATAGTTGAACACTTTACTGATGAGCTCAGATAGAAGAGAGACTTAAAATGATTGTAAACCCTTTTTTTTTTTTACTTTTTAATAATAAACATGTCACACTAACCTGCTCTGTGTAATGGTTTTGCACAGAGCAGCCCCAATCGCCCTCTTTTGGGGTCCCCCGCTTGCACTCCTGTCTCCCCCTCTTCAGCAATTGCTCCCATAGAAAGGCACATCCTATGGGGGCACTCATGGGGGCTCAATCCAGGGCGACGCTGCCTGCGTCTATAGACACAGACAGCACAGCTCGGCCCCACCATCTCGGCACAGAATTGGATTGACATCGGCAAGAACCAATGGATCCCATTGCTATCAACCTGCCTTGTGAGGAGGGAGAGAGCAGAGAGAGCTACTGCTCTCAGACACAGTGCTGGATTGAGATTGGGCTCAGGTAAGTATAAGGGGGGGATCCTGCAGTACAGAATGGTTCTTAGCTTATTGCATAGAATGCATTAAGGTAAAATACTTAAGCCTTTACAATCCCCAAGGGGGTTAGCCTGCGGGTGCGCTCCCGAATCCTGTATCCGGTGTATATAAGCCGCCGACTACAGGACACGGCCCCCGTTCCCCGGCCCTCGCGTCACTTTAGTTGATTGACAGCAGCGCGAGCCAATGGCTGCGTTGCTATCAATCTATCCAATGAAGAGCCGAGAACAGCCGAGAAGACCGGGCCGACATCAAGCACGTTCTCGACGTGGGACTTTCAAGGGCACAGGTAAGTAAACGGGGTGGCTGGGGGGCCTGCAATCGCCAAATGTTTTTTCACCTTAATGCGTAGGAGGCATTAAGGTGAAAAAACATGAACCTTTACAACCCCTTTAAAGTGGTTGTAAACCTCTGAAATGAAAAATGAACACAGCATATCCTTCTATAATGTGTGCTTTCCTCAATCCAAAGCATTGAGTGTGATTTCTGTCTGCTCCCTCCAGGCAACCCCAGTAGACAGCCTCACTACTCCTCCAGCACACAGCAGGTGATTAGAAGCCTCAGCTCTGCATGTTTCCGTGTGTGTGTGTGTGTGTGTGTGTGGGGGGGGTCATTTCCTCCACTCAGGTCTCAGACTACATGCAGCTCTGCTCTGTGCTGTGCAGTATGTGACATCAGATCACAGGGAAGGGAAAGAAAATCCATAACTTCCCTTAGTAAAAAGCACCACACACAGTACACCAAAACACTGGCTAGGCACACATTTAACCCTTTGATCGCCCTAGATGTTTAACCCCTTTCCAGCCAGTGTCATTAGTACAGTGACAGTGCATATTTTTAACACTGATCACTGTATTAGTGTCACTGGTTCCCAAAAAGTGTCAAAAGTGTCTGTTAGTGTCCAGTTGTCTGTCACAATATCGCAGTCCCGCTATAAGTCACTGATCGCCTCCATTACTAGTAAAATAAATAAAAATTCCAGTATACAATATATACCATAGTTTGCAGACGCTATAACTTTTGCGCAAACCAATCACTATACGCTTATTGAGATCTTTTTTACCAAAAATATGTAGCAGAATACATATTTGCCCAAATTTATGAAGAAATTTGATGTTTTAAACTTTTTTATTGGATATATTTTATAGCAGAAAGTAAAAAAATGTATATATATATATTTTAACCACTTGCTTACTGGGCACCTAAACCCCCCTCCTGCCCAGCTTTTAGCGCTGTCACTCTTTCAACGACAATTGCACGGTCATACAACACTGTACCCAAAATGAAATTTTTATAATTTTTTTCCCCACAAATAGAGTTTTCTTTTTTTATGGATTTTTTATTTTTTGTTAAAAAAAATAAAAAAGACCAACATTTTAAAAAAAAAAATACAAAATCGTTTTATATTTTGTCAGTAAGTTTTGCAAACAGATAATTTTTCTCCTTCATTGATGTACGCTGATGAGGCTGCACTGATGGGCACTGATAGGCTGGACTGATGGGCACCGATAATCTGCATTGATGGGCACTGATAAGGAGGCACTGATGGGCACTAATAGGCGGCAATGACGGGCACTAATAGGCGGCACTGGTGGGCACTGATGGGTGGCACTGATGAGCGGCACTGAAGGGCATTGATTGGTGGCACTGAAGGGCACTAATAGGTGGCACTGATAGCTGGCACTGATGGGCACTGATCAGCACTGGTAGGTGACAGTGATAGGCAGCATTGTTAGGTGGCACTGATGAGGCACTGATTGGCACCACTGATGGGCATTGATAGGTGGCACTCATGGGCATTGATAGGTGGCACTGATTGCTGGCACTTATGCACTGGTGGGCACTGATTCGTGGCACTGTGTGGGCACTGGCAGGTGGCACTGGCAGGTGGTACTGGTGGGCACAGATGAGGCACCTTCTCCTCTTTCTCTTCTGGACCAATGTCCCTTGCACAGAAGCCGGTGATTGGCTTTTTTTCTCCTCACGCTGACAGCTGATCGCGTGGTAAGGGGCCAGGATCGGGGATCACAGCGTGCGCCAAGCGTGCCCTGCAGGGGGCACACAGGGGGCAAGCAAAGGGGTGGACGTCTATTGACGGCCTCCCGGCAAAGTAGATCCACGCTGTAGCCGTCATTGGGCTATAGCCTGGATCTGAAGGGGTAAAACTGACGGTCTTTTTCAGTTTATAGTGTGATAAAAAAATAAACGCAGTGGTGATCAAATACCACCAAAAGAAAGCTCCATTTGTGGGGAAAAAATGGCATAGATTTAATTTATGTACAGCGTTGCACCACCGCGCAATTGTCAGTTAAATTAACTCAGTGCCACATCACAAAAAATGGCCTGATCATGAAGGTGGGTAAATCTTCCGGAGGTCAAGTGGTTAAGGAATAAATATGCTTTTTGATGTTTTTTCTAGTTGTTTGACTCTAGCTTTAGGCTTCTCTATTTAGGGAAAGCAGCCAATTAATAATCTAATAAAAAAAAGTATTGGTTTAAAAAGTGGACCTTCAGAAATCTGTACAGCCAAAAGAAATACAAGAAAAAGGATTGGAGTTGGCGTTGTTACAGTGGCTTAGTGGTGAGTAGGGCTGCCATCTTTTCTTCAAGCCAAACCCGAACACTTTAGTGGCACACGGCAATCTGTTTTTTTCTTAAGGGTGAACGCTGTGCACTCTGGTGTAAAGCTGTTTCTTCTCAGCAAAGCTCCCAGAGTTCCCAGAATTCCCCCTTAAATCAGGGTTCCCAAAGTGCCCCTTACATCAGAGTCCACAGGGCACCCCTTACATCTGAGTCCCCCTTACCTTAGTGTACTCAATCACTTGAAGTCAAGAGAGAGAAGGGATGAGGGGGGAGACTCCAGTCACAGACATTGGATGGTGTGCTCACTAACCTGAGGATGGAGGCTCAGACATCAACACCTTTCATCCACCATGTATCTGCCAGCTGCTGAGCTTCACATTTCTAGCTCACTCATCCCTTTCCTGAGGCACAGAACACCGGGGATTCGATTTTGGGTGGGCAGACAGAGGGGTCATGGTGGGAGGTGGAGGAGCTGATTGAGCCCTCTCTCCTCTCCTGCCCATGTATAGGGGTGGGGCCCATGCACACACCTATGTGGTTGTGATACTTGGAGAACTGCAGTCCATTCTAAATAATATGTCCGGGTTTCAGGCGGTCTGAGACCTGGACACACGATTCAAAACCCGGACTGTCCGGGTCAAAAACGGACAGATGGTAACCCTAGTGGTGAGCCTTGCAGCACCTGACTTATCGATTCAAATCCCAACAAAGACACTACCGGCATGGAGTTTGCATGTTCTCCCTGTGCTTGTATGGATTCCTCCAGGTGCTTTGGTTTCTCCAAAGACATACTGGTAGGTTAATTGGCTCCTGTCTAACTTGGCACTATTATGTGAGACATGGACTTTAGATTGTAAGCTCCTTGAGGGTGAGGACTGATGTGCAATAAATGAAAGGTGCGGCATAAAATTGGTGCCAAATAAACACCTGTAATAAATAAGAAAGTGCAGTAAAGTAACAAGGACACTGAAAGAGGTGGGGGCAGGACAGCGAGCCAATCAGGTGTGTTAGTAGCAAATGTTCTGACACTGAACGTGCTGATAGAAGAAGACAGCGCAGTGAGCAGTGGGAAAACCTCATCAGTCTTCTGCTGCTCTTTTTATTTAAAAATCTGTAGTCTGCAGGATAAAAATACAATTCCTTTGGCGAGTAAAACGGCTCTCTAACATGCTTTTCATCTGTGTATTTAGCTGTTTGCCTGGAGTTCAGCTTTAAGTGTCTGCTATAAGTGCTCCCTGTTGACTATGCAAGCCTCATTGAAATGTTTGTCCCTACTCTGAGCTAATAGAGTTGTTTTCACTCATTTCTTCCACTTGTAGGAAGAATTCCCATCTGTCAGATGGCTTCTGCCTGTTCTGTACATATAGATGACATCACAGGCATCTGGAAGGTTTACAGTCCTAGAAGAAGAATGTCATTGTATATGAAGAGCGGGCTCAGGCGAGATATGTGTGGGTGAACGGCATGCCGAATTCCTGGTGATTTTAAACATTGCTTTGATTGATGTCTACCCAAAGCCACAGAGTATTACAGATCACATTTAAACATGCCGGATTCCTCCAAATAAAGGACCTCATTACTGCTAAAAGTGTAATAGTAGTAGCTGGAAAGTTTGGGGCTGACGGGGGTCTTAGAAGCCAAGGACAGGAGATCCAGCCTATATCATGGCAGGTCAGGT
The DNA here is from genome assembly GCA_037952925.1 of Lithobates clamitans. Lineage (NCBI taxonomy): Eukaryota > Metazoa > Chordata > Amphibia > Anura > Ranidae > Lithobates > Lithobates clamitans. The sequence goes on along the minus strand of JBBGZY010000795.1, from coordinate 4,968,127 downwards.
GGTCATTATTGAAAGGCTTTATCAATCAACCACTTGCTGACTGCCTTATAGCAAGTTTACTGCTACAGAGCAGCATCTATGCACTGGATCACTGGATCACCTATATATATGTGATACTGCACTTCCGCCTGCAGGGGGAGCCCAAATCATCACAGCAGAAGCAGATATGAGGGTGGCAGGCATTCTATGTTCTCTGGCACCCACTGATTTTTGGGCAGAAACTCAGAACGGATTTAATTGCAGATTTACCAGGATCTGCCAACAAGACAGAGTTCCGTACTGACAAAAGGAAGGGATGGATTCTGTGTCCCTGCAAAGCAGAAACTCAAATCCATCTGTTCCCCTAGTAAAAGCACCACACATAGTAAACACAAACACTGGCTAGGCACACATTTAACCCTTTGATCTCCCCAGATGTTTAACCCCTTCCCAGCCAGTGTCATTAGTACAGGGACAGTGCATATTTTTAGTGTCAAACGTGTCAGTTAGTGTCCGATTGTCTGCTGCAATATCGCAGTCCCGCTATAAGTCGCTGATCACCACCATTACTAGTATAAAAAAATGAATAGAGTAGAGCACATGGTCAGATTTTCCAACGGGAATAGTTCGATGTGAGCTTGTTGTCGGAAAGTCCGACCGTGTGTATGCTCCATCGAACATTTGCTGTCGGAATTTCCGCCAACAAATGTATGAGAGCAGGTTCTCAAATTTTCAGCCAACATAACTTTGTTGTCGGAAAGTCCGATCGTGTGTACACAAGTCCGTCGCACAAAAGTTCACGCATGCTCAGAATCAAGCAGAAGGAGCTGCACTGGTACGTCTTGTACGTCACCGTGTTCTCACGCTTGGAACTTTGTGTGACCGTGTGTATGCAAGACAAGTTTGAGCCAACATCCATCGAAAACAAATCCACAGTTTTGTTGGCGGAAAGTCCGATCGTGTGTACAGGGCATAATTCAGTACAGTACATATCCCATAGTTTGTAGACACTATAAAGTTTGCGTAAACCAATCAATATATACTTATTAAAAAATTTTTTACCAAAATATGTAGCAGAATACATTTTGGTCTAAATTTACAAAGTAATTAGATCTGTTTACATTTTTTTATTGGATATGTTTTATAGCAGAAAGTAAAAAATATTGTTTTTGTTTTTTTCAAAATTGTCGGGCTTTTTTTTGTTTATAGCACAAAAAATAAAAAACACCAAAAGAAAGCTCTATTTGTGGGAAACAAATGACATCAATTACATTTGGGAAAGGCATCGTCAGTTACAATAACGTAGTGCTGTATCCCAAACAGTGGCCTGGTCATGAAGGGTTAAATCTTCAGGAGGTCAAGTGGTCATCTGATGCAAGTTGTGACATTTTCTAATAGACTTTATTTGCCAATAAGGATTAGCAAAACTGAACTTTCATTTCCCCATAGCTCAAATCTAGAGAATTCATTGAAATTTGGGAAAATACACTGAAGTCGACGTGGGAGGCATATTTAAAGTATAATGAAAGGCAAAAGGTTTCTTTTCATTTTGGATAGAGTGTAGAGGGATTACAACACCTGTCAGGTTTGTATTGCTGTCTGTGCCCCCTTGTTAAGAAATTCACCCTTTTCCATTTGTCCTGTTTACCATTAACACGAAAAGTGAAAGAAAATGCCAAAATGTGGGGTTCTTACTTATTTACGAAATGTTATAACAGAAACTAAGAAAGACTTTATTCCAATTTTTTTTTTTTCATTAGTCTAGCAAAAAAATAAAAAAAAACTGGGTGGTGATTAAATACCACCAAAAGAAAGCTCTATTTGTCTCAACAAAATGATAACAATTTTGTTTGGGTACAGAGTTGTATGACCGCGTATTTGTCATTTAACGTGCAACAGTGCTGAAAGCTGAAAATTGGCCTGGGCAGGAAGGGGGTGAAAGTGCCCAGTATTGAAATGGTTAAAGTGGTATTAAACCCACTTTTTAAAAACTTGCTGACAGGCAAAGTATTTATGGCATGAAGATATCATATCAGTGTCTTCCTCCGGCCTATCAGCTGTCGTGTACACTGAGCCACACATGCTCAGCTACAGTACATTTACGGCCCCCGATGTGTGCTCTGGTGTTGTGACTTCCGTGAACAAGCACAGGTGTGATGTCATTGTGGCCTGGCCAATCAAGTGGCCGTAGAGACAGAAACCTGAAAGGAAGACTGGGTGAAGATAACCCCTCTGCATACTACCACATTATTATTTATATATATCCAGACTTTTATCAAATGCCAAATAAAAAAAAAGGACAGGGGGTACTATGTCCTCTCACTAGTAGTCCATACCGTGTTTCCCCGAAAGTAAGACAGTGTCTTACTTTCTTTTTATCCCTAAAAGCCCCACTATGTCTTACTTTCGGGGTATGTCTTATATTGGGAAAAAAAAAATTTTTTTTATTCTTTATTGCAATATGTTTTTTTTTTTTGTTTTTTTTTTTAATCAGCCCTGTTGGGGGGCTTTGGTGAGATATCAGGGGTCTTAACAGACCTCTGATATCTCCCCCTTGAGACAGAGAAAGAGACAGAGGATAGAGATTCCCCAGTCCCTTTCTCTGCAGCGTCAGCTGCACTGACAATGAAAGGAGAGAAGACATCGGCTTCTCTCCATTCATAAACTGACACATTGTAATCACAGCAGATTACAATGTTTCAGTTATGTGAATGGACAGAGTCAGCTGACTCTGTCTATTCACAAGGGAAGGAGGGGGAGGACGGAGGAACGGAGGGGGAGAACGGAGGGGACAGAGAAGGAGGGGGAGAACGGAGGGGACAGAGAAGGAGGGGAGAACGGAGGGGACAGAGAAGGAGGGGAGAACGGAGGGGACAGCTGGGAGGCACAGAGGAGGAAAGCGGAACGGAGGGGGAGAACGGAGGGGGACAGAGAAGGAGGGGGGAACGGAGGGGACAGCGGGGAGGCACAGAGGAGGAAAGCGGAACGGAGGGGGAGAACGGAGGGGGACAGAGAAGGAGGGGGGAACGGAGGGGACAGCGGGGAGGCACAGAGGAGGAAAGCGGAACGGAGGGGGAGAACGGAGGGGGACAGAGAAGGAGGGGTACCGCACTTCACTGCAGGCAAATCCCCCCGTGTTTCCCCGAAAGTAAGACATATGTCTTACTTTCGGGGTATGGCTTATATTAGCTGACCCCTCTGAAACTCCCGATACGTCTTACAATCGGGGGTGTCTTACTATCGGGGAAACACGGTACATACACTACCAAAAATATTGGGACGCCTGCCTTTACACGCACATGAACTTTAATGGCATCCCAGCCTTAGTCCATAGGGTTCAATATTGAGTAGGCCCACCCTTTGCAGCTATAACAGCTTCAACTCTTCTGGGAAGACTATCCATAAAGTTTAGGAGTGTGTCTATGGGAATGTTTGATCATTCTTCCAGAAGCGCATTTGTGAGGTCAGGCACTGATGTGGACGAGAAGGCCTGGATTGAGTTTGCAGGGCCCCCCCTGCCCCAAATCACCCACCCCCCATGTTGAGGGCTTGTGACCTGGTATGGTCCAGGAGGGGGGGCGCTCACTCATCCCCCCCTTATCCTGATCTTCTTGGCTGCGTGCTCAGATAAGGGTCTAGTATGGATTTTGGAGGGGACCCACGCCATTAAAATCCATACAAGACCGAAGAGTCTGGTATTGTCTGAGGGGGGGAACCCCACGCCAATTTTTTTTAAACTTTGGCAGGGGTGTTCCCCTTCATCCTCAGCATAGAAGTCATACCACAAGTCGGATTATCATGATCTGACTTCTGGTGCAACTTCTATTCAAATCAATGGGCTTCCATAGGGAACCATTGATTTTGAATAGAGGCAGAGAAACGCAGCAAAAAGTCAGCGCTTCTGAACACGCATTGACACCAATGCAAAACGCTGATAAAACTGCGTTTTTAAAGCAGCATTTTCCTGCCAGCAATCCGACGTCCAGAACAACTTTTTTGAGTGTCCTGTGTGCATGGAGCCTAAGTATCTATAATAATTTTAAAAATATATAAAATCCTTCTGTGTTATATTTTGAAGTAATTGTCAGTCAAACTCTCAGCCCCAGTTGAAGTACGTTTAGTCGTGTGCATAGCCTGCCAAGCTTGATATACCACGCTTTCTTTTTATCCTTGTCTGTGATCACATTTGTACACATCCTGAGAGATGTTTTGTAAATTTTTTTAAACATTTTATTTGAATAAATTTTTTATATTGGAGTTATCTGCTCTATGTGGAGGCCTTTTCATTTTTCTCTTCTCATGATTTATTCTGCCGGGTGGATGAGGTAACACACTTTTTCTTTGGATTTCGGATGGTGACCACTTCTTATGGAACGATGGAATGAAAGTTGATACTGCGACGCACCGTCTGGTTTGCAGAAATCCTGGTTGGATGATTCATCGTGGAAGATCGCTCCATGCTTGATCTACTCACCACCGCCGATGTGTGGGTCCACACCCTGGGGTAAGAGTACCCATTGCCTTTCCCTGATGTTTGATGTACATCTATTATTACCATGTGTGAAGTCATGCCTACCATGCATATCTGTTATTTGTGCTTTAAAGGAGGATTGCACTAATATATATATATATATATATAGAGAGAGAGAGAGAGAGAGAGAGAGAGAGAGACTATTTAGATTTTTTTCTATGTACCATCTAGAAACTTCATTATATGCTGACTTATTGAGCGGACTTACCTTGATTAGACTAACGTTTTGGGTGTAGTCACTTGATGGACTTTTATGCATTTGTTTAGTATGTGTGACTGTGATATGTTCATATGAGACTCCTCTCCTTTCCCTTTTGTCACATGTTATGAATACGTTCTAACATACTCACATATTTTTTCATACTCACGAGTACACCTAGTGAATATTCTTCCTAAAGGTGCCTTTGGGTTGTTATATTCTTTCAGCGCTGCATCTTATATTTCTTAAACTCTCACAGCGCTAATAACTAAAAGGTGTTCTGGTAATGAAGGAGGTGAAACATGTCAGTACTAAGGTGGTTAATTTGTGTCTTTTATATATCTGCCTTGATTTCAGCTGTAAATCTAAATTCGTACAGCTCCAAACCTTTATTTGTACACAATCTTCCTCTAGTCTCGGCCCCAGAAAAAAAGTCTGCTGCAAGCTGCCTTGGCTGGTAATTTAAATCCTGCTTGTTTTAATGACAGATTCCCCTTAAATTTGCTCTTTGGTAAACCATAATTAAAGTTGCATACTTCATCTGAATGTTTACACTTGTCCTTCAACACATGAAAATTGCCTCTTTGCCGGTTCCACTTGAAGAGGAAAATCCTTGAGTTTGTGGTAACGTACGCAGTGACAGCTCCACGTTTGCAGCACGGCTCTCCAGGAACATTACACGTCTCAAGAATCTTTTTGTTTGTCAGTGTGGGTTGGGGTGGCACTACAAGAATGTACTAGAAAACAAATGTGTTAATGGCAGGCATACCAGCCTACAAGGCCGGGGCATAATTGGAATTTTTCAAGGGTGTGAACACTGGAACGACGACCAATTTCTGTGTGAAAATACATTTTACACTGAAAGAAACACAATCGTACCTGGAACTGCGACTGGGCTGAACTTATTTCCATTTTAATAGGATTAATTTCCACTCAGCTATGTTCCCCGTCTCTGCTAATTTTCTATTAATATATTGTAATGTTAAAGATGGATCTTTGCTCTGTGGATCAGATAGGCGAGGGGCTGCACTGCTTCACTGGCTTTCCGAGTGACTCTTACGCATAACTTTTGCAAAAAAAAAAAACAAGAAAGAAATTAAATTCTGCACCGAAAAGGAATTTTATTTTCAGAATAAGAACAAAATAAGGTCTTATTCAGGGTCTGTTTATGAAATTGAATGACAGGTCTTCTTTTTTTTTTGGTTTCAATACATTTTTTATGGAGTAGTCTTTACATAATTCAAGTACAAAAACATATAGTAACTTGGATTGTATAAGAGTACACATCTTGACTTATGTTCTAAAATGAAAGTACATACAGTATCTAACAAAAGTGAATACACCCCTCACATTTTTGTAAATATTTTATTATATCTTTTCATGTGACAACATTGAAGAAATGACACTTTGCTATGTAAAGTAGTGAGCATACAGCTTGCATAACAGTGTAAATTTGCTGTCAAAATAACAAAATAACTCAACACACAGCCATTAATGTCTAAACCGCTGGCAAGAAAAATGAGTACACCCCTAAGTGAAAATGTCCAAACTGGGCCCAAAATGTCAATATTTTGTGTGGTCACCATTATTTTCCAGCACTGCCTTAACCCTTTTGGGCATGGAGTTCACCAGAGCTTCACAGGTTGCCACTGGAGTCCTCTTCCACTCCTCCATGACGACATCACGGAGCTGGCGGATGTTAGAGACCTTGCGCTCCTCCACCTTCAGTTTTAGGATGCCCAACAGATGCTCAATAGGGTTTAGGTCTGGAGACATCCTGAAGGTGACATACACCTAATCGGACCTAACGTATAGTGAGCCTGCACTTTTTGTAAAGTTGCTGAATTCCTGGAATTCAGCTTTAAGTTTAATAAAGCTTTGAAGGGATTTTTAGGAATACTAGCACCCAGAATGGTGTAGACTAGTTGGTACTCCCTAGTCTTGAATCTGTGTCAAAGTGTCCTGAATGAATTTAACTATGCCAGATTAGACTATAACTATAAACTATAACTTAGGCCTCAATAAATGATGAGTTTAGCAATCTGTTTACAATTGTATCCCAAATTTGGTCCCATTGTTGGGGCTCCAGTGATCCACCAAGATCTTTTTCCCATAGGGAGATCTAAGGCCAGGGGCATGATAGATCACCCTCTAAGAAAGATTTATAGATTGAAGACAGTATACCTTTGGAGAGAGAATCTCTGATAAGAGGTCTTCTATACTGTCCAAACAAAGTGGATGTGAGGCATTGACCTATTTTAACCATCAGTTAGGAATCATTGTTCGGTGCTTGGTGACTAAACTTTGGCAGCTTTACCACAAAGAGTGGTCCCTCCATAAATCATGGAAGAGCTCAACATGGAAGAGGACCAGAGCTGGATCTCTGAGTGGGTGAGTCTGAAGGGGGCAGTGCTGGAGTAGAGGTGAACATAATAGCCGAATATGTTTTTTTTTAACAGCTGCCGGGGACCACATTTTGCCATTTTTTTTGCTCAAGCTGGAATTGGGTTTTAAAAGTGGGATCCAGGCAAATTGTTAAATCCACAGTTCAAATCAATACTAGTTTACATCCAAACAGTTTATAATGCTGTTCAGTGAGTACTGTGATTATAGCACCAAAGCACATTGAACATGTGGGTGACACCCCTATTTCCCGGTTTTGAAGCTGCCTGTGTCACCTCTTCACTCCCTACTTTATTGGGCAACGACTTAACATTGTAACCTCAATACCATGACCTAGCAGATCATACAGGAAGCTGTAAAGTTAAATCAGGAAAGTGGAAAGTTATTTTCTTGGCTGGCATTGTGGCTGAGGATATGCGAATCACCACACTAGCTGAACAGCAGAAAATATTTTGGCAGCTAAAACAGTATATATTCTTATATGTATATTTCAGCTGTTTAAGCTGTTTATTCTGGAGTTGTAGACTCCTGGTCAAAAATCATTCTTGTAGGAAGTTTGTGGAAAAAAATGTAGTCTTCGTATTTCATGTAATGCTTGGCATATGGAAGGGCTGTGGATTCCAAAAAGTAAAAAAAAATGTGTGGGTTATCTGGCTTACTCCAATCCATTTATAACTGATATCAGTTTTGGAAGGACTATAACATCAAGTGCTATATACAGTAAGTACCTGACCTTGCTTAAACTGTGTCTAAGGTGACAACATGGCTGACTCACAGGCATCTTGTGGTGTCTGCACTCTGCAGTTACCTGTGTTTGTCTTCAAATCCTTCCCTGTGGATTCTTCAGGATCAGAATTACCGACCTCTCGCAGTGAAACTTACTGACACAACACAAAAACATTTACTGACAGAGCCAAATTTTTACTGAAAATTTAAAAAAATAGCCAAAATTACAGTTTTCGGTGCAAATATCAATATTTAAGCTACAAACACATTGCCAGTGTGATTAGCAATGTGCTTAAGGTATAGCAAAAGGCAAAAAAGTTCCCCTTTACATCAGAGTCTGCAGGGTTCCCCTTTACAGTGCAAGGGTGGTCTCTGTGGACCCTAATGTAAAATAAAACACTGTGGACTGTGATGTAAAGGAGAACTTTAAAGACTCTGCTGTAAGGGGAATGCTGCTGACTCTGATGAAAAGGGGAACCATGTTCTGCAGAGTGAAAACACTAAGGCCGGGGTCAGCAACCCAGCAATCGCAATCTACAAGTCGACTGCCGGAAGGTGATCTCATCTCTGCCTTGCCGACCTGCTACTGGCAGAGCGGTGCAGAAAAGCTGTAAGCTGCTGTGGGTGGGAACCTGTAAACAGCCGGAAAAAGCATTCCCCGCCCCCCCCTTTTTTTACATGTGGCTGTGGGGCTGGGAAAGCCTCTGCTGCATATACAGTGGGCGGATTCGAGCTGTGGGGCGGGTAAAGCCTCTGCCGCCTATACAGTGGTCGGGTGCGAGCTGCAAGGCGAGGAAAGCCTCTGCCGCCTATGAGCTGATCCCCTTTGGCCCTCCTCTTCAGTCCATCATGTGGGAAGGACGAGAGGGGAGGGCTGGCTGGGGTCAGCACTAGAACAGTTATATCTGCCACAGTAGCTTGCACTGTTCTGCATGAGGTAACCACTTTTGTGCCATCATAAGCCCCCAGTAGTCTGCCCTTTTAACTTCTCAGTAGTGTGCCCAAGTGGTGTGCCCCCCTGATACTCCTAGAGGCATGCCCCCAGTGTTGTCCCCCCATTGCTCCCAAGTGGTGTACCCTCTTGATACTCCCAGTGGTGTGCCCCCCTGATACCACTGGTGACATGCCCCTCTGAGGCCCCCCAGTGGTGTTCCCCCCAACGCCCCTAGTGGTGTGCCCTCTTGATACCCTGAGTAGCGCACCCCCCTGAGGTCTGCAGTGGCATGCCCCACTGAGGCCCCCAGTGGTACCCCCTGTGATTCCCCCAAACTGTGCCCTCCTGACTCCCCTGTACCATGCCTTCCTGGCCCCCCTGTACCGTGCCCTCCTGAATCCCCTATTCCATGCCTTCCTGAGCCCCCTGTACCATGCCCTCCTGACTTTCCTGTACCAGGCTTGAACCACTCTTGAACCCTGCTTACCATGCTTTCTTGAGCTCTGCTAACCCCCTGCCCTGCTCACCCACGTCCACTACCCTACCTACTACTGACCTCTGTACACTGACCTACCAACTACTGACCTATGTACACTGACCTACTAGGCAGAGCTTGGAACGCAATCACGTCACTTCCGGTACTTCCGGTTTTCTGTATCTCAGTCATGGACTCTTCAGCCTTGAGTGGATTATCAATTACTCCCCGGACATTTTTCACAAAAATTGTGAATGAAAGTGAACATTAGTTTTATTATATTTTCTATGTTTTCTCCATGCTGTTCATGTCCTGACTTTTCATTGGGGGATGGCTAGTTAACTTCCAGGGGCCTTTGATCTCTTTCTTGTTGTCCAGGTAGATCTCCACCACTCAAAGTAAGGGAGATCCTTTATATCAGTGACCTCCCTTACCTTAGTGTATTCACTTCCCCCTTACTTAAGTGACTGCTTGGAAAGTTAGACTTGAATCTTCTGATACTTAAAATTGTGTATAATCTGGTCTTCTGGAAAATAAGCTTTTTAAAAAAAGGAACTGTCTGTGTATTGTTTTGCCACCCCATGTGACAGAGGTAATAGCCACTACTTGGATGATGTCAGAACAAAGTTGGCTGTGTCCTACTGGAGAAATAAGCAGATGAATCTAAAATCAGGCTTGTTAGGACCCTAGTCCAAACCCACATGAGCTATCCCACCAGGAAGCTGTCATCTGAGCTCTGCCAATCATAAGTGACCCAGCAATCCCTGCTTTGCTGCCACACATATCCAAGGATCGTGTATATCATGTATATGTGTGGCTGACGGGCGGGGTAGCTCAGGCGGGTTTGGACTAGGATCCAAACACTCCTGAGCTCATACATATTGAAAATATGCATTGTCATGAATTGCACTGTGATCTCCAAGAGAGGTAATAAATACCTGTAAGTGGTATACCTGCAGATTACAACAAAATGCATGCCTCTAACATGATAAAATATATGTGCTGTCAGGTCCACTTTAAATTGGGAGTCATAAAATTGGCTGATTAGAATTACTAAAAAGTTGGCAGGTAAAAGGGTTCACATGCATTTCAGCTTAAGCTGCATGGTGGGAAATTCTCCTTTTACAAACAGTAGTAGCAGATTCTTATCTCAGTGAGAAAACGAGTCAGCTTGGCAGGTAAACTGCAGACAGACAGAAAGTGCCGGAGAGCGCTCCTAAAAACGAACAGACTCCATCCGGAGCGATCTCTAAGAGCATCTCGAAATCAGCAAACTGTGAATTTATGAAATAATCGTTATGCACCTTCAATCTGACATACAATGTCTGCGAGAAAACGCTACTGTGTTTGAACAAGATGTTCTATAGAAACTGAATTATTCATGCCTAAAATTGCACAGGCTCACAACACCTGTTTTCAATCATGTAAAATGTAAAATCACTCATTACCCTACAAGAGGCTCTACATCTCCAGCAATCAAATGACATTGAAACAGCAGAACAGGTGCCTGGCAGGTGGATGTCGACAGATGTCCGGGTCTCGCATGCCTTAGATGTACAGGTGCGCCGATGCTGCTTTCAACCATATAATTACTATTTAAGTGTGCAATATGTATTCCATATGCAGTTTACATTTCACTTTACTGGTTTGCTTCCTCCGATGTACATCTGTGTGATTCCTGGCCATACATCAACCAAAGCGAAGGCTCAGGTTTTGCCGACATCCAGAACTTGCTAAATGTTGCATTTTCGGAGTATAACGAGGCGATTGCTCCATCGCTGAGTGTTTTTTGTTCTGTTGCTTGCAAACTAAAAGGCAGTTCTGTGGTTATTTAAAAAGCAACTCCTTCTGGCAATATATAATCTTATGTATGTATTCAAAAGTCATCAATTTTTTTTTTTTTTTTTTGTCTGGTTTAATTACCTAAAATTTGTCTTAATTTTCTGTGGATACACTGAAAGCTGAAATTTTGTTTGTAGTGTATAGCATCAGGGAAAAAACAAAACAAAGGGCCTCCATGAAAAGTCCAGTTTATATATAGGTGGAGTGGACCATCCTTAAACTCAATGAGTTGGCAAGTAAAGCTGGCCACACAATTTTTGAACAAACTTTTATATGGAAATTCTTTGCACGTTTGACAACTGGACAAATGTCGATCTGAAGAACTTCAAAACTTGTTTGTTTTTACCATTTGATCTTGTAATGAATGGACTTTACCAAACAAAAAACACATACAATGTTGGAAATTTGTTCGAGAAAAATTTTCCATCCTGCTTCGAAATTTTCTCTTGACTACAGTCAAAATTGAATGTTGATTTCTCTCCCACTAACGATTAGAAAATTGAACAAATGTTCTTAAAATTAAACATTTTGAACAAAATTCAACTAGGGTATGGCCAGCTTTAGTTTGTATTGGTGATCAGCATATTCGATACATTTCAATTTATTGTTTTTAACTAAAAAAATTACTTGCAATGGTCACACAGCTACACATTTTGACCCACATTGGATTTTGATCTCATGTATAGCATTGCTTCCTATTTAGAGATCATCACTAGAAGCTTTAAACTCTTCCTGACAAATATATAATGCTAAGTATTCAGTCAAAAGTCATTTTTTTCAGTTTGGCTGGTTTAATAATTCACAATGTGTCTTCATTCTGTGAGAATACACTGAAAGCTGACATTTTTTTTCACAGTATATAGCATTGCTGAAAACAATAGAGGCCTGCTCTGAACCGTCCAGTTTATATGAAGTGCTCTTTTCTGGAGCTCAACAAATGAGTTTTGGCAAGTTTGTATTGGTGACCAAAAAACCTGATATTCTGTTAAAACTTTATTTAATTGATAGTATCTATGAATGGTTTGCAACAGTCACATAGCTAAACATTTTGACCAGCCCTGGGATTTGGTCAAGTCTACACCATTGCATTCTTTCAAAAGTCATCAAATCTTTTTTTCAGTTTGGCTGGTTTCATTACCTGACTTCTGTCTTCATTTTGTGTGAATACACTGAAAGCTGAAATTATGTATGTAGTTAATAACATTAGTGAAAACAACAGAGGCCCTCCATGAAAAGTCCAGTTAAAACATAACTGGAATGCACCAGCCTCCTGCCCAATCCTTCACCTGCCTGGCTGCATATATAATGCGTGCTCCCTCTTCTGGGGGGCTAATTGCAATGTTCCATCACCTTCCTGATCAGAGCATTACGATTTCCTTAGTGTCATAAGAAGCCTTCTCTAGTGCTTGTGTGCACCTTGTGGCTGTGCTTTACTCTATGCTGGTCTCGCTGGTTGCCCACTGCTGTTTCCTGGGGGCCTCTGGCTGCGTCAATCAGATCGTTGTTGGGACATGGCTGTCAGGTTTTTACAAAATAACCCTGTGGCTGTGACAGGTATTTGCATTTATTTTGGCAACATATAGAAACAAAATAGCTCTAGACACCCCTGAAGAAGGAGTTTCCTGAAACGCGTCGGGTGTGGTCCATTCGACTTGCCGTGGTGACCCTATCACAGTAGTCCCTGGACCTCTCTAGAGTTTTGTTCTTCTGTTTTTTGTCATATCTATGTAATTCAGGTGTCTATACCTATTGATTCAAATTTTAATTGTTAATATTTTAATAAATTTTGTATACACCTTTTACATACCCTTTGTGTACTACTATGTGGGCCATTAAAGTTCTCCACTTTACTGTTTTTTGGGAACAGCTCAGCCCATCGGTCAACCACACTACCCCTTTCCTCTTTGAATGCGCCAGCCTTGAGCTCAATGAGTTTGCAAGTGATTTTGTATAGCTGATCAGCACATTTGATACACTTTAATATATTGGTCGGGGCTTTTTTTCTCAGAAAATAGGTGAAGGAACTCAACCATGACCCCCCCCCCACACACACACACACCTTCCAAACTGCATCAAATAGTGGGTGTGGTTACATTTTACAACAAACAGTGGAAGGGTAATACCAGGGGTGCATTATGTGCAGATTGAAGAGTTCAGGGGGGAAGTTGTTACACACAGAGGGCAGAGTTCAGAGGTGCGCTACATGTAGAGCTCGGGGGTGTGCTATGTGCAGAGTTCAGGGGTGATCTGCACACAGTGTACAGAGTTCAGCCTTCTTCCATAGCTGCTTACCTCTGCATCCCCATCCACATTTCACCCCTCTTCAGCTCCGACCTCTGCATGTAACCCCCCCCCAGCTCCACTGCCCCCATATTCACCGTTCCTGCTTAAAAGCCCCACCATCTTCCACATATCCTACTTGTGTTGCTGTATTAGGCTGAAATACCCAGCTGGCTCTAGTACCTCCCTGCACATTGTAGGTGGCTCTGCCTCTCTCACCTGCAGGGAGATCATCCAGTGGGAGAGTCAGGATCTGCACTGCATCCCGAGCATCTGCATATTCCTTGTCCCCATCCTGCACTCAGCAGGAGCAATGCAGGAGATCAGATCTGTGTGAGTGGTTGGGAGACAAGCTGTCACTTGTAAACACAGAAGCCGGACTTTTGTTATTGCAAGTGATAGTGGTGAGCAGAGGGACTGAGCCAGAGGTGGTGGATCTGAGTTCCACCAAGTTCCAGCTGAAAAAAAGCCCTGATATTGTTCCTATGTAAAAATGTCTTGTAATAGTCACACAGCTACACATTTCGATCCATACTGAGTCTTGGTCATGTCTATAGCATTGCTTCCTTTTTAGAGATATTCACTAGAAGCTTAAGGCAATTAGTTGGTTGTTTAAAAAAGCAACGCCTTCTTGCAAATAATGCATATAATGTTATGTATTCCTTCAAAAGTTATCAATTTTACTTAATTGGTCTTTTATATGAATGGTTTCTAATGGGGCGTACACACGGTCGGACTTTTCGGCTACAAAAGTCCGACAGCCCGTCCGACAAACTTTCAACGGACTTTTGGCGGACTTGCGGCGGACTTTCTAACGAACGGACTTGCCTACATACGATCACACAAAAGTCCGATGGATTCGTACGTGATGACGTACACCAGACTAAAATAAGGAAGTTGATAGCCAGTAGCCAATAGCTGCCCTAGCGTGGGTTTTTGTCCGTCGGACTAGCATACAGACGAGCAGATTTCTGGGTGCGGCGGAGTTATGACGTAAAGATTTGAAGCATGTTCCAAATCTAAAGTCCGTCAGATTTGCGACTGGAAAAGTCAGCTGAAAGTCCGGGGAAGCCCACACACGATCGGATTGTCCGCCGGATTTGGTCCGTCGGCGTCCGTCGGACTTTTGTAGCCAAAAAGTCCGACCGTGTGTACGCCCCATAACAGTCACACAGCTAAACATTTAAACCCACATTGGATCTTGGTCATGTTTACAGCATTGCTTCTTATTTAGAGATCTTCACTAGAAGGGTAAAGGCAGTTTCTGAGTTGTTTAAAAAGCAACTCTTTCTGGCATATGTATAATGTTATGTATTCCTTCAAAAGTCATCAAATCTTTTTTCAGTTTGGCTGGTTTCATTAGTTGAAATCTGTCTTCATAGTGCGCATGCGCGAGGGACTCCAAGATGGCCGCGTAAGCCGGGAGCTCCTCACTATCCCAGCCAGCCAGCCGCCCTAGCGCCGTAACAGAAGCCGCTGCCAGCCCGAGCACAGCAGAATCGGCGGGGGGAACACAGCGGTTCCCCACCCATGCCATCCACGGCAGCCAAGAAGGACCTGGGACCCCGTTTTGAGGCTGTGAAGTTACAGGCCGAATCCAAGATGGCGGCCGCGCCTCAGACACAGGCAGCGCCTCAGACACAGGCAGCATCAGGGGGAATACAAGATCCCAGGCAAGTGATCGCCCCTGCTACTCTCCCATACCCTACCTCTGCTACCTCCTATTCTCATCCCACCACATCCCCCTCAGGCCACAACTCAGCTTTCCTGAATGAGAGCCCCCTGGCAGCCCCCTTGCTATCTCCTATGGGACATTCTCCTCTTCCTCAGCACAGTAATGACTATATGGGAAGCACAGGCACAGACATGCCCCAGAATACGGGGGATCTTTTCCTCAAACTATCTGACTTGCTGGAAAGGGGCTTAGCTAATACAGCTCACAAAATAACAAATGACATTCGATCTGACTTCCAGAATCTGGGCACCAGAATAGAAGCGATTGAACAAAAACTGGATTACACAGTCTCCAGAACTAACCAAAACTCTGATCACATACAGATCGTGCAGGATCAGTTAGATGCTGCCTTAAGTAGGATTGACGATTTGGAAAACAGATCGAGAAGGGAGAACTTCAGGGTCAGAGGCATCCCAGAAGCGTGCACGGATGTCCCCTCAGCAGTACAAGAATTAATTAAATCCCTTATCCCTGATATCTCTAAACATAACCTGGAATTAGACAGAGCCCACAGATCTCTGGGTCCCCCCAGGAAAGACGGGTCTCCCAGGGATATTGTGGTGAAGCCGCACCACTACGGAGTGAAAGAGAGCATCATGAAGCTCTCCCGCCAGCAGCCACACATATCATTCCAGGGCCATGATATTCAAATATTTGCTGACATATCGCCTATGACGATTCAAAAACGTAGAGCCCTTAAACCTCTACTTCTAATCCTAACACAAAAGGAAATAAAATACTGGTGGGCTTTCCCCTTTGCTCTGAAATTCACCTACAAAGGCAAGACACACTCCTTCACCACTCTATCTGAAGGAGAGCGGATTCTCCTGTCACTGAAGCTTATATCCCAGGATTTAGAGATGGACACATCAAACACGCAATCCGGATCTTCTAAGAGACAGACTCCTACCAGCCCAGTCTCCCCCTTGTGGAAAACCACGAAGAGTAGACGAGTAAGGGAACCGATGCCCTCCTGAATTACCTGTACACGTCCAGACAGTACCCGGACACATTACTCAGGACACCTTCCAAGGAGTCAACCACCCTACCAGACCATCTTGTACTACTAAGGATCAGGATGCACGATCCCTGAACCCATCAGGGACACTGGATTCCCACTTCCAGATAGACTTCTCCAGTTCTCGACACAACTGACCGGTCAGGTCACCCCACACCTAGAAAAAGAATCGCTTGGTCAGGCGACCTCTCCCAATGGGGCATCTGTCCCTTCTCAAGCGATTCGCTAATACTTAGCTCCCACCCCTTCCCACAGAGGGCGCCTAGATCTTCTACAATCAAATTTGCAACGTCCACCGAAGAACAAGTTGATGGGACTTCCCGCCTGCGGGTCCGCCTTACCACCGGCTGGTGATGTGGTGGACCAGGGGACGGACACAATGACTCACGGGCCTATTGGGAAAGGACAGCTCCTAATAGGGGTTTTTCTTTTTTTTTTTTTTCACAGCCCCTACAACTACCCCCCTGATTGAACTCATCCCTCCCCCCCGTTCCCCCTCCTCTCCTTTTCCCTCCACCCTCCCACCCCCCTTATCCTTCACACATCCCCCCTGGGCGGTTTTGGCCCACAGCAGGACTTTTTTTTCTGATTTTTTTTTTTTTTTTTTTTTTTTTTTAAGCCGGCTGGCTTCGATACATTCGTCTCGAATTGCTACAGTATTGAAATGGTTGTCCTCACTAGGTTCTGTTAATTTCATTCTTTAGGACTACCAACTGGGCAGGCTCTGACTGGGGTAGCAGTCATGCGCCTCCACCCATCTCACGACAATGGAACCTCCATGGTCGGGAGATGGACTGATAGCCCCTCCGGAGGGCTACTATTGTTTATTGTTGAGCGACATGGAGGGGATCTTTACGCCCCCAGCGACATGGAGGGGATCTTTAGCAGTCATGCGCCTCCACCCATCTCACGACAATGGAACCTCCATGGTCGGGAGATGGACTGATAGCCCCTCCGGAGGGCTACTATTGTTTATTGTTGAGCGACATGGAGGGGATCTTTACGCCCCCTCGATGCCGCAGGTTCCTCTTGGGACTATTCTCACGAGAACACTTGCATTTACTTTCTTCTCTTCTCTCTTTCTTTTCTGTCCTTTTCTCTAACCCTAGTTTTTGTTTGTGCCAGTCCACAGGATTCTTGATCGGCCTTCTCTCCTCCAGGCTCCAGATCCTATCTCGCGATCCGAATAACCATGCTCCACCACTCTCCAGAGGAGGTAAGAAATACCGCACCACAATCGTTACCCCCAATTAGCCGACATGTCTAGTAACACTTCGGTTCATCCGTCCTTTAAATTAGCCTCCCATAATGCCCAGGGACTTAACTCAGCGGTAAAGAGGCGTAAATTACTCCAATCTTACCACGCACAAAAATTGGCGGTAGTCATGATCCAGGAAACACATTTCCCCTCCAATTACAACCCAACATTTCTACATGCTCAATACCCCACATTCTTCCTAGCGAATGCAGAGGACAAGACCAGAGGGGTTGCGATAATATTTGCAAAACAGTGTAAATTTAAGCCCGATTTAGTTCACAGAGATCCTGAAGGCAGATTCTTGTTGGTTAAGGGTAAAATGGATGAAAGCCTCTATTCTTTCATCTCGTATTACTCCCCCAATAAGGGCCAAACTAAATTCTTCCAAGCAATGATACAAATTCTAAGCCCACTATTGGAAGGAACGGTAATTTTCGGAGGTGACTCCAACGTGGCCTTTGACCCAGGTCTAGACAAATCCAAACCATTAAGAGCACAATCAATCCGCCCCACAAAAACAAGCTCCAAAATAGCGAAAATACTATATCGACAAGGCCTAGCCGATATCTGGAGAGAACTCAACCCCACTAAGAGGGATTACACACATTTTTCAAACCCGCACAAAACATACTCCAGGATCGACCACATACTCATGTCGGTAGTACATATACCCTATGCGATTAAGGCCTATATAAAGGACACTGCCCTCTCAGATCACGCCTTGGTGATTGTAACACTAAGGGGCGGTTCTCACAAACCGCCCAATACCCATTGGAGAATCAACGACACTATTCTTAATGACCATATTTCAGTCATAGAGCTTGAGAAGGATATAAAAGATTATTTTTTGCGGAACAATGTGGAGGGAATATCAGCCGAGACTCTATGGGCCGCTCATAAAGCGACCATAAGGGGAAAGCTCATTCAAATAGCTTCCAGAAAAAAGAAAGAGCAGAAGGCGGAGATAGAGAAACTAGAGAGGGAATTCAGGGCTCTATGCAAGCAACATAAACGGGACCCTTGCTCGGTCAAAATAGCCCAACTAGACGCAGCCAGAACAGCATTAAATATGGCCCACACAGTAAGGGCAGAGACACATTTGAAATGGAATAGCGCAAAATTTTATATTCAGCGAGATAAGATGAGTACCCTTCTAGCGAGAAAGCTAGCTCCCAAAATCACTAACTTCTCCATCCCCAATATTAGACTTCAGGATGGCACCTCAACCCTTAACCCCCCAAAAATCCTGCAAGCCTTTCATTCCTTCTACTCTAAATTGTATCAGCAAAATGACACAATGTCAGAATCCTCCTTAAAAGCTTTCCTAGATAGCATTAACATTCCAACCCTGAGTAAAAAACATAAGGATATCATGGAAGCCCCCTTCACCACAGAAGAAACATTAGAGGTCATTAAAAACTTAAAAGGGAGCTCAGCTCCTGGCCCCGATGGTTTTTCCAATCAATACTATAAAACATTCAGGAAAACTTTGGCACCCTTTATTACAAAATTCTTCAATTCCAAAAGAGAAGGGTCACCCCTTGAGTCACAACTAAATTTAGCTTTTATCTCGGTCATCCCCAAGCCCGACAAGGATCCATCTCTAGTCGAGAATTACAGACCGATCTCGTTGATTAACAACGACCTGAAAATACTCACTAAAATCCTGGCTAATAGAATCAACTCCTTCATCACCCTCTATATCCATAAAGATCAAGTAGGTTTTATGCCGGGAAGACAAGGCCCGGACCAGGTCAGAAGGGCGGTCGATATAGTATCTTTATTACAATCGGGTTGGGATGGAGGCCCAGGGCAGGAAGGTTTATTACTGTCTTTGGACCTCCAAAAAGCCTTCGATTCTCTATCTTGGTCCTTCCTATTCTCAGTCCTGGGGAGATGGGGATTTGGGGACAACTTTATAAACACCCTGAAAGCACTGTATTCCACTCCGAGCGCCAAGGTAAAAATGCACGGCTTCTACTCGGATCCCATTCAAATAACCAGGGGAACCAGACAGGGGTGTCCCCTTTCTCCAGTGATCTTCGCCTTAGCCATAGAGATCCTGGCAATTGCAATCAGGTCTAACCAAAACATCAAGGGGGTTAAGTGCGGAGC
This sequence comes from Lithobates clamitans, assembly GCA_037952925.1. NCBI lineage: Eukaryota > Metazoa > Chordata > Amphibia > Anura > Ranidae > Lithobates > Lithobates clamitans. The sequence continues at coordinate 4,948,632 of JBBGZY010000795.1, read as the reverse complement.
GCATTCCCACAAATGCGCCCTTTTTGCGGATGACATCCTTTTATTTGTCACTTCCCCTACTACCTCTCTACCCAACATTTGTAATCTCTTGAGGGAATTTGGATCCTTGTCGGGCTTAAAGGTAAATATGGACAAGTCTCAGGCATTGAATATTTCTCTTCCCGAAGCAGATGTAAATAGGCTCAAGCCTGCTTTCAAATTTAAATGGAGCGATTCCTCGATCCGATATCTAGGGATAAACCTCACCCCCAAGTTTGAGCAACTTTTTCAGGCTAATTTCCCTCCCATGTTCCGCACACTAGAATCTGACATCCAAACATGGTCCAACTTCAATATTTCATGGCTGGGCAGAATTAATTCTATCAAAATGACACTACTCCCCAAGCTCCTTTACTTGTTTAGGTCACTCCCGATAGATATTAGAAAACACCATCTTAAACCCCTACAAGGGAAGATAATAAAATTTGTATGGGGTAAAAAAGGATATAGAATAGCCCGTAATGTGCTTTGTAGCCCCAAAACCAAAGGGGGTCTGGGACTTCCAGACCTGTTCAGTTACTTTCAAGCGGCAAGGTTGGCCCAACTATCTATGGTATATTTCAAAGTCGAGAAACCCGATTGGATAGAAATAGAGAGACAAGCTGCTCCGACGTATACCCTGGACTACTTGCTCTGGTGCCCCATGAAATTAAGGCCCACCATTTTAGCTCCAACACTGTCTCAATCCTTGAAATTATGGGACTCAATGAAATGCTCCCCAGCTTTGACCTCACCTTCACGCCCTCTGGAGCACATCTTTCACAACCCTCGCTTTGTTCCGGGTTTGGACATCAAGTCCTTCAAATGGTGGTTAGACAAGGGGATGTACCGTATAGGTCACTTTCTCTACCCATCTGGCCCAATTACGCTAAAGCAATGCCTAACTAAACTCAAACTCCCAGGCACAGAGAGGTTTAGATTTGCTCAGATTTCCCATTTTCTTGCCTCCCTAACGAAGGGACAGGAACTCCCTCTGGAATTTACATCTTATGAACGTTGGTGCGGTCAAGCAATTGACACAAGGGGAGGAATATCTCTCATTTATGCGTCCCTTGTGGAACCCACCGCAAAATTCTCATACATGGACTCGTGGGAAAAGGATCTGCAGGAGTCCTGGAGCCTGGAGGAATGGCATCAGAGAGGATCCACAGCCTTTAAAGGTATTCTAAATACAGCATTGATAGAAGCTAATACAAAAGTGCTTATGCGATGGTACTTTGTACCCACCAGACTTGCAACTATGTTTTCTTCTGTCTCCCCTTTATGCTTTAGAGGGTGTCAAGCCCAGGGCTCTATGATCCATATCTGGTGGGAGTGTCCGAAAATAAGAGGTTTCTGGAACAAAATATTCACCTTGATCCGAAAAGTAACGGGTCTTCCCATCACTAAATCAGCCCAAGTGGCCTTACTCAATGCACCATCCCCTAAAACAACAAAACACTCTCAAAAATTAATTTCCTTTATGCTACTAGGAGCTAAGACTACTTTAGACAAAGCCTGGAAGCAACCCACAGTGTCTTTCCAGGCTGCCAAAAGAAAAATATCGTGGATCATGTCCCTTGAAAAAATAGTCAGCTCTATGACGGACACCTCTAAGTCATTTGAGGCGACATGGGAGCCCTGGGCTGGTCACCTAGGCATTTCCCTCATCCCAGGTATTCAATTGTCTCAGCCAAGTTGAGTCTTTTATTTAAAAAATAAAAAAATAGGGGCATTATAAAATAAAATAATAATAACTATAATATAAACAGGAAAAAACACCTTGGACTGGACACAACCGTATCTCCTTTGCCAGCAAACCCTTTTTTCTTCTTCTTCTTCTTCTTCTTCTTCTTCTTCTCTTTTCCTTCTATTCTTCTCTTCTGTCTCACCATATCTTTTAGTTTTGTACAGCAAAATGTTATCAAGTTAGCAGTGTAACAGTTATGTTTTTCCTTCAGTTGATATAATGGCAGAATCTCTCTTGTCTCCATCAGATTGTCTTTAACGAGTTCTAGCTATAGACTCACAACGGATTACTGCTTGTTGAAGGTTATCTGATGGAGGGGTCTTCTGGCCTCATTAGGGGTCTTTTATCCCCACCTCCGGGGCGGTGGCAGGTCCCCGGGAGTGGGGACAGTAGGTTTTCTGGATTAACCTCATTGCTTTCCCTGTGGTGGGTGGAATCCTAACACAGTGTGTTCCCGTTAGGGGTGTTGGGATTCTCAACCCATACAGGGGACTTCAACATTAGTTTTACCTACTGTACCAACGGCTAATGTAATTGGTTTTGAACCTTTGTTCACTTGCGTTATACATGCATAATATCTATCCCATACTTACAAGGGATTCTTCCAACATTCCTATGTATCTTATGTTCATCAATGTACTGCACTGCTCTTTAATAAAGCTTTAAAATTTAAAAAAAAAAAAAAAAAAAAGAAATCTGTCTTCATTTCGTGTGGATACACTGAAAGCTGAAATTATGTTTGTCGTGAATAGCATTGGTAAAAACAACGAAGGCCCTTCACGAAAAGTCCAGCTTATATATAGCTGAAGTGTGCCATCCTTGAGCTCAAGTTGGCAAGTAATTTTATATTGGTAATCAGTACATTTGATACACCTCAATTTGTTGGTTCTATCTAAAAATGTCCTGTAATGGTCACACAGCCACAGATTTCGACCCACACTTAGCATTGCTTCCTGTTTAGAGATCTTCATTAGAAGCTTAAAGGCATTTAGCAGTTTTTTTTTTTTTTTTTAAATCAACTTCTTCTGGCAAATACAGTATCTCACAAAAGTGAGTACACCCCTCATATTTTTGTAAATATTTTATTATATCTTTTCATGTGACAACACTGAAGAAATGACACTTTGCTACAATGTAAAGTAGTGAGTGTACAGCTTGTATAACAGTGTACATTTGCTGTCCCCTCAAAATAACTCAACACACAGCCATTAATGTCTAAACCGCTGGCAACAAAAGTGAGTACACCCCTAAGTGAAAATGTCCAAATTGGGCCCAAATAGTCATTTTGACTCATTAGTGTTTCAAGGTCTCAGGTGTGAATGGGGAGCAGGTGTGTTAAATTTGGTGTTATCACTCTCACTTTCTCATACTGGTCACTGGAAGTTCAACATGGCACCTCATGGCAAAAAACTCTCTGAGGATCTGAAAAAAGAATTCTTGCTCTACATAAAGATGACCTAGGCTATAAGAAGATTGACCCTGAAACTGAGCTGCAGCACGGTGGCCAGGACCATACAGCGGTTTAACAGGACAGGTTCCATTCAGAACAGGCCTTGCCATGGTCGACCAAAGAAGTTGAGTGCATGTGCCCAGCATCATATCCAGACGTTGTCCTTGGGAAATAGATGCATGAGTGCTGCCAGTATTGCTGCAGAGCTTGAAGGGGTGGGGGACAGCCTGTCAGTGCTCAGACTATACGCCGTTCCAGAAGGAAGCCTCTTCTAAAGATGATGCACAAGAAAGCCTGCAAACAGTTTGCTGAAGACAAGCAGACTAAGGACATGAATTACTGGAACCATGTCCTGTGGTCTGATGAGACCAAGATAAACTTATTTGGTTCAGATGGTGTCAAGCGTGTGTAGCGGCAACCGGGTGAGGAGTACAAAGACAAGTGTGTCTTACCTACAGTCAAGCATGGTGGTTGGAGTGTCATGGTCTTGGGCTGCATGAGTGCTGCTGGCACTGGGGAGCTACAGTTCATTGAGGGAACCATGAATGCCAACATGTACTGTGACATACTTCACTTCTGAGACTGGGCTGCAGGGCAGTATTCCAACAAGATAACGGCCCCAAATACACCTCTAAGACAACCACTGCCTTGCTAAAGAAGCTGAGGGTAAAGGTGATGGACTGGCCAACCATGTCTCCAGACCTAAACCCTATTGAGCATCTGTGAGGCATCCTCAAACAGAAGGTGGAGGAGTGCAAGGTCTCTAACATTCACCAGCTCCGTGATGTCGTCAGGGAGGAGTGGAAGAGGACTCCAGTGGCAACCAGTGAAGCTCTGGTGAACTCCATGCCCAAGAGGGTTAAGGCAGTGCTGGAAATTAATGGTGGCCACACAAAATATTGACACTTTGGGCCCAATTTGGACATTTTCACTTAGGGGTGTACTCACTTTTGTTGCCAGTGGTTTAGACATTAGTGGCTGTGGGTTGAGTTATTTTGAGGGGACAGCAAATTTACACTATTATCCAAGCTTTACACTCACTACTTTGCATTGTAGCAAAGTGTCATTTCTTCAGTGTTGTCACATGAAAAGATATAATAAAATATTTACAAAAATGTGAGGGGTGTACTCACGTATGTGAGATACTGTATATAATGTTATGTATTCTATTAAAAGTTTTCAAATCTTTTTTCAGTTTGGCTGGTTTCATTAGCTGAAATCTGTCTACATTCTGTGTGGATACACTAAAAGCTAAAATTATGCTTGTAGCGTAAAACAACAAAAGCCCTCCATGAAAAGCCCACCATACTGGAGACCAATGAGTTAAAAGTTTGTATTGGTGATCAACAAATCTGATAATCTGTTAAAACTTCAATGCATTGGTCTTGTAACGGTCACACACCCACACAGGGCCCACACTGGGTCACGTGTATAGCATCACCAGAAGCTAAAAAAGCAATCAAGGGGTGGGTCATGGGAATGGCGTTTGCTGAGTTGCAACCTTTGAAAAGCGTTCCCATTCGTTCACACCAGGTGTGCTGAGCTGAACTGAGTCAAGCAAAACAGACTCAATGAAAGGAGCAAGCAAAAACAATTGTTATCTGTAGGCCTCATTCACACCAAACAAACACGTTGGCGTGCTTTGAGGAAAGACGTATGCATACTTTTAGGCAGTGCAACGCACAAAAATGTATTGTGAAGCATGTCAAAAAGAACTGCTGAGCACAGAGTTAGATTAAGCATCACTGTTAATAAAGTTAAAAAGAAAACCTTAATAAAAAAAGGAAGAATAGAAAAAAAAAAAGCACAAAGCACACCAATGCATCATTACACATGCCTGCTGGTGTGAACGAGTCCAACTCAAAGCTCAGCCCTGTGCCCCCCATTTGACCCCTCACCCCTTGTAGGGCTCCATATTTTTTTTTTTTTAACTAACTCTATTCAGTTATCTTCAGGTTGCTCTTGCACTTCCTTCACCTCCTACCTTGCCTGCAGGGGCAGATCCAGAGTCTAGTCTCGGGAGGGGCACTGCCAGAAAATCAGTTTTTTTTTGTGGGCAATTTATCGGGGAAATGGCTGGTGTTGGCGCTTCAATCATCCCGGCACCATGGTTGTTACAGTGTCAGGATGATTGAAGCACATTATTTCTATAATTACATTGTATTATAAAATGAAATAGTTCAACTCACCATAATGCAGAATCAGTGGGAGCCCTGAGTGTGTCACTTGCCACGTCACCTGCCACACGTTGCGGATTGTCACTTTCCACGTCGCCTGCCACACCTTGTGGATTGTCACTTGCCTGCCACCAGATGCAGATTGTCACTTGCCATGTCACCTGCCACTCCTTGCAGATTGCCACATCACCTGCCACACCTTGTGGATTGTCACTCACCACGTCACCTGCCACACGTTGCAGATTTTCACTTCCCACGTCACCTACCACATGTTGCGGATTGTCACTTGCCACGTGACCTGCCACACCTTCTGGATTGTCACTTGCCTGCCACCAGATGCAGATTGTCACTTGCCACACCTTGCGGATTGCCACTTGCCTGCTAAGGTGGTGTTTTGGTTGTCTCTTGCTGTGTCCCAGACTCCCAGAGTCAGGCAGCAGAGAGATAGTGTAATCTCTCTGCTGCCTGCCCAGTCACTGGAGCCAACACTAACTCAGGGGCAGCGGAGGCCTGTAGTAGAGTGGAGAAGATGGAGGGAGGAGGTGCCGGTGGGTGGGGCCAACACAGTCAGGGGCAGGGAAGGAAGAATGCTGGCGCTCTGCTGCCACTGACTGTGGACGCTGGACATGTTAGTGCAGTTAGGTAAGGCTGGAACAGAACTGATTTTACCACACACAAAGTCTCTACTCTAACGTTTAAATTGACTAAACTGCAACTGTCCCCCCCTATTTGAGGCAGCCCAGCTCCTGTCACCTCACCGTCACGTCGGCTCTGAGACTCGTGTCCAACGTGACTCACTGACGTGACTCGTTGCTAGACGCAAGGCGGCCCAGGCGGCCCTCCTAGTATCCTGGTCAGTCAGTGCGGCCGTAACTACATTAGAAGAGTCTCTCTCTCGGCGCCGCTGATCAGCTGATGTGAGAGAGAGACTCGGGCAGCAAGTGAGTGTGACAATGACATGTGAGATTGTCAGTGTGATTATTTTGGGGGGGGGCAATTGCCCTGTTGCCCCCCCCCCGGATCCGCCCCTGTTTGCCTGTGGGTCCAAGTTTATTTGTTGGGCTTTAAATAGTATGAAAATAATTATGAAATCTTAAATATGATATAATCTTTAAAGGGGTTGTAAAGGTATTTTTTTTTTTTTTTAAATAACAAACATGTTATACTTACCTCCACTGTGCAGCTCGTTTTGCAGAGTGGCCCCGAACCTGGTCTTCTGGGGTCCCTCTGCGGCTGTCTCAGCTCCTCCCTGCAAGAACTAAACACCTTCATGCAAGCTCTCTCGCATGGTGTTTAGTTCTTGCGGGCGCGCTCCCGTGATACAGCCGGCGGCTATAGCCGCCAACTGTATCACTCGGCCCCGCCCCCCCGGCGCGCCGCGTCATTGGATGTGATTGACAGCAGCACAAGCCAATGGCTGCGCTGCTTTCAATCCATCCACTCTAGCTAATCAATGGCCAGGCTGAGCGGCGAAGAGGAAATCGGGTGCGAGCGCAGCAGGTAAATGGGCTCAGGTAAGTAAAATGGGGTGGCTGGGGGGGGCGGTATTGTTGGATGTTTTTTCACCTTAGTGCATAGGATGCATTAAGGTGAAAAAACGTGAACCTTTACAACCCCTTTAAATTGTTAATGTTAGAGTTGCAAATGAAAAAAATATGCCTGTATAGGATTCTCAGCTCCACACCCAAGTCTTTAACAATAGTGCTTCCAACAGAACACTTATCTTTTGCTATGGAGTCGTTCCCTCGCTAACCGGATGAGCGGGATGTAAGTTTTGGTAGCATCCTGGACCAGCAAGAGAGTGATTCCATTAGGGTAAGCGGAAGCCTCTCTTATGTAATTCTGCAGTTGGATATGTGTCTGTAAGGGTAGGGTGCTGGTTGTTTGTCCTGTCCTCCATGTTTTCCCATTATCTCATTGAGCACCAAGTGATGGGTCACATGGAAGGGTTCCTCCACATGGGTTCTTCTGGGCTAGGTTAGACACTTTTACAAAGTCGCTTTACTACACGTGGGGTACCTATGCTCTGTACCGTTTGCATCAGTGCCTTGGGGCTAGGCTGAGGCTGCCATGGGGGAATACTCAACCTTAAGACAGGCCTCTACTTTTAGTACACTTTTTTGTAATCTGCATTTAGGAGAAACACGCTGAGCTCTGTCCACCTCCACCTTACCAGCGTTTTCCACAACAATTCTCCAGTAGCGGAGTATGCCCTGCCATGCACTCTGCGAGGGCTCCATGTGCACTCAACCTAAAGCGGAGTTCCACCCAAAAGTGAAACTTCCGCTCATCTGATTCCTCCCCCCCTCCGGTGCCACAATTGGCACCTTTCAGGGGGGAAGGGGGTGCAGATACCTGTATTAGACAGGTATCTGCACCCTAACTTCCGGGAATAGACTCCCGCGGGAGTCACGCCCCCTCCCACACCCCCCCACTGTCTCCTGGGAAACACACAGGTCCCAGGAGATAGCAGGGACCACTTAGGACATGCAACGCTACTCGCGCATGCACAGTAGGGAACCGGGAAGTGAAGCCGCAACGCTTCACTTTCTTATTCCCTCACTGAGAATGGCGGTGGCAGCAGCCGAGAGCCGAGCTATTGCTTTGCTTCGGCTGCCGACATCGCTGGACTCCTGGACAGGTAAGTGTCCGTTTATTAAAAGTCAGCAGCTGCAGTATTTGTGGCTGCTGGCTTTTAATAATTTTTTTTCAGGTGGACTCCCTCTTTAAATTTGAAACTTCCATATCTCTGTACTAGGACGGGAACCTTTGCGGTGCAATCTGCTGTCATTGCTAGACCGCTGGCGGAAGAAGTGCCGACAACATCTCTCTTGCTGCTAGAGGTAATGCCACCTATAACAGGTACACACTATCGACAGGCTGCTTGTTAAACTTATGTTACTCTAGTTAACCACTTGTGTCTTCACACTACTCCATTCCACACTGGTGTCTTCATACCCCAATGTGCTAAGATCCAACTGTTAACTGTATGTGTGCCGGTTACTTGCAACACACCTCCTTAATTAATTCCAACCAGGCATGGGCAACAGTTCAATACTTTACTGAAGAAAGTGCAAAATAGACCTTTCACAGTCCAACAGGCAAGGCATTATTCATTCCTAGTTCCCTATCTATAACTACAGGCTTGTGTGCTGCCCCTGGCATACCTTCAAAAGTGTAGTCAAGTAATCATAGTCCTTTATAGGCTCTCTCATGCACGTGTAAGTCCTTTGGAGGCATACTTCAGTGCTGGTGTTTTCAGGGCAAACTCCAAGTTAAAAGTCTCTACATAGGGACAGTAGCACAGGACATCCTTCTGCTATTCTGGGTCTCATCTTCTGTCTCATCCCCTTACAGGTCTCACAAACCCAGCTGCACTGCAACTCTCTGGTCTCACTTGCCTCCAGGGATGGATTGGGACAAAAATTTGGCCCTGGACTTCATCCAGACTAGCCCACTTTAATTTTGCAAACAAGCACAAAAACAAGTGAAGTGGGAGGGCTAACATCATGCAGGAACATTGCTACAGCCTCATTGGCCAGGTTAGGTGGTATGCAGAGCCAGGTTAGGTGATATACAGAGACAGGATAGGTGATATACAGAGCCAGGCTAGGTAGTATACAGAGCCAGGTTAGATGGTATACAGAGCCAGGTTAGATGGTATACAGAGCCAGGTTAGGTGGTATACAGTGCCAGGTTAGGTGATGTATAAAAATACAACCAAAACCTGCGCTGGCAACTTCTATAACAAAAGTATATAGGAAATCAAAAAGTAAGAAAAGGATATATAAAATATATGTGTAGTAGGTGGTAATATTGCTAATATAGTGCGACTATATAAGAAAATGATGTCGCTACTTAAATGCGACTATTCAAAATCGTGACATATTATTTGGTATTTGCTATTTCTGACCATTCATAAATGTGAACATCAATTCTCTAAAAATATATATAATATGTGTAACCATATAGAAAATATACAAAAGACGTTAATAGCCCCAATGAATAAACAATAAATTGCAAAGCTAGATGCAGATAGTCCTTCACTGAAAACAACAACAGACTTCAATCTTCCAACCCAAGAGGTTTAAGACAGTCAGCCATAGTGCTGTGTTGTGCTGTGGATATAGAGATGAAGTAAGGCTTGTGCTGCTGACTTTATAATAAGACCTTGGGAGCTGCGGACCTCACGTTCCACCCAAAAAGTGAAAGAAAATAAATACAGTGTAATCCTGTAAAGTACAAGATCAATTGTGCATAGCAGCGCTATTTACCGAACGGACATGCAGAGTAGGCATTCAGATTCTAGTCAGTGATCACTGCTGAGCGGCGTGCGCTCCAATGACTACAGGAAGTGATGTCACTGGTTCTCAGACGTAAGCCGGATGTTGTGTCGACGCGTTTCACCCCCTCCCCAGGGCGTTATCAAAGACTTAACATCCAGCCCACACAAGATTAAATTTATATACCGCTTCCATTGAGTGACAGCCAATCAAGGCCAGTGGATAGAAGTTACCCAACTCTTCCTAATTCATCATATCCTGTTGCAGTTAGACAAACTTTAATAGATGAACAAGAACACAACATCCCTGTCACCACAACATACCAGTATATGCGTTTGTTTGTCTAATATAAACAAAAATATAAGATACAAGTATATTTCAACAGAATGTCTGCACAAATAAAAAAATACATAATATATGCTCAGATACAATCATCCCTAAAACAAAATAATATATCCGCATAAGATTATAATTTATTTAAATTATTTAAAAATATTCTAATAAATGATAATTCTTTAATATGAACCAAAAAAAATATACTTTCATATAGTGCGAGAAAAATATATATAAAAAATAAAAATAAAATAAAAAAATAAAAATATATAAATGAGATTGGTTTGGGTAATAGAAATGAATAAAAAAATGCAGATAAAAATAAAAAATAAAAATTATATAAAATATATAAAAATATATATAACAAATATATATAAAAAAATATATTTATTAGATTGAAATTAGAAAAAAGAAAACGAATATATATATATATATAGTAGATAGATTGGATTTGGATAAAAAAGAAAAAATATTAAACCAGAAATTATTAGCAAACATTAAAAATTAAATTGATGATGGGCGGAGTTTAACAATTTAATGGGCGGAGTTTACCAATTTGATAAAAAAACAATTCAGGTCCAACTCAATATTAAGGCCAAACGGGCTCAGCGTACGTAATCTATGGATCCACTGAGTTTCGTTCTAAGATATAGCCTTTCTGAGATTGGAACCTCGCCAGTGCTCCTCGACCCTATCAATCCCACAAAAGGTAAGCACACTCGGGTCTTTATTATGAAACAACCTAAAATAGTTGGAAAGGCCATGATGTCTATATCCTTTCTTGATCCTATTCACATGCTCTCTAAGCCTTACACCCAACTGTCTGGTGGTTCTCCCCACGTACTGAAGGTTACATGGACAAGACAGGAGGTAAGTAACATATGTAGTGCTGCATGTTATAAACTTGTTAATCTCATAGGATCTGCCATCTGACAGAGAGCTAAAATGGGTGGTTTTCCTTCTACGAAATTTGGATGTCTTACACATCACACATCTGCCACAGCTGTAAAACCCAATACTATCCAAAAAGGTGCATACCTTTTTAGGAGGGTTTATGACATTGTTTGCCAATTGTAACCTCAACGTAGGTGGTTTGGTATAAATAAATTTAGGCTGATTTGGCAAAAATTTCTTCAGATCATTATCCTGAAGAAGAAGGGGCCAGTACTTCTTAATAATTTTCTCAAAATCTCAATATTGTCTATTGAACCCAGTCATAAAGGCCAAACTATAGTTCTGTTCCTTTTTTTCTTTCGATTTAAACAGATCATCCCTATCCATCTCACCAATCATTTGTTTTGTCTTCTCTAGATTTTCTAGACTATAGCCTTTTTCTTGAAACCGTTCCATGATGACTTTGGCTTGTAGATTGTAATCCTCTAAGTTGCTGCAGTTTCTTCTGATCCTAAGCAACTGGCTTTTTGGGATACCCCCTAGCCATCTAGGATGATGGCAGCTCGTTAGAGGAATATAGCCATTCCTGTCAACATCTTTGAAGAAGGTACGCGTAAATAGTTTGTTCCCCTCTTTGAATAGCGTCAGATCTAAAAAATTAATCTCATGGTAACTGAAACTCTCAGAGAAAGAGATGCCAAACCGATTGGCCCCAATTCTGGCAAAAAATTCTAGAAAAGAATCTGGTGATCCTGCCCAAATAATCAGGATATCGTCTATGTACCTTTTATATAGTCTGAGCTCCGGTATATTGGACTGGTAGATAGCTCCATCCTCCCAAAAGCTCATTAACAGGTTGGCCACTGAAGGTGCATACTTGGCCCCCATCGCGACTCCTTTCTTCTGTCTATAATATTCTTTTTCATGCCAGAAAAAATGATGGCTCATTGCCAGATCAAGGGCCTTCAGAATAAACTTTTTCTGTTTACGTTTCATATTGGTATTCCCCAATGCCCACTCAACTGCTTGCAGGGCATGTTCTTGCTGGATATTCGTATACAGTGAATTGACATCAATGCTTGCCAGCAGACAATTCTTGTCCACTGTCACTGTATTAATTAGTTCGATTAAATCTTTGCTATCCTTGAGGTATGCAGGATATTTTCTAGTAAGCGGTTGCAAGAAATAGTCTAGATACTCGCCGAGTCTGGAGAAAAGTGATCCAATCCCACTGACTATCGGTCGACCGGGAGGCTTGGAACGATTCTTGTGTATTTTTGGTAACTGATATATCACAGGTACTCGTGGTGAGTCTGGGATAAGATATCTGGCTTCCTTCTTTTTCAAAATGCCTTCCTTAGTTGCTGTTTTGATTAGATTTTTTAATTTAGCCTTGAATTTCTTTGTGGGGTTATTCTTCAGCTTTTCATATGTTTCTTGGTCTCTGACTAGTCTATTCAATTCTTCTAGGTAGTCGATTTTGTTGAGTATCACTACCCCCCCTCCCTTGTTAGCTGCCCTAATAACTATGTTTTTGTTTTTTTCTAATAACTCCAAACCCTTTTCTAAATCTTTTTTGCGTCTCTGCGGCTTGACAATAAGTTTATCCAAATCCTGCTCGACCAAGGACTTGAACACTCCAACAAAATGGTTGTTATTGATCTGGGGGTTGAAAATAGAATTATTCTTCAAAGTTGTATGTAAATACTCCTCTTCCGGGAGCTCGCCGAAGCTTCATTGTTAGAAAAATACTTTTTGATATTGACTTTCCTGATGAATTTCTGGAAGTCAATAAAAACAGGTTGGGTGGTATACAAAGCCAGGTTAGGTGGTATACAGAGCCAGGTTAGGTGGTATACAGAGCCAGGTTAGGTAGTATACAGTGCCAGGTTAGGTGGTATACCGAACCAGGTCAGGTGGTATACAGAACCAGGTTAGGTGGTATACAGAGCCAGGTTAGGTGGTATACGGAGCCAGGTTAGGTGGTATACAGTGCAAGGTTAGGTGGTATACAGAGCCAGGTTAGGTGGTATACAGAGCCAGGTTAGGTGGTATACGGAGCCAGGTTAGGTGGTATACAGTGCAAGGTTAGGTGGTATACAGAGCCAGGTTAGATGTTATACAGAGCCAGGTTAGGTGATATATAGTGCCAGGTTAGGTAGTATACCGACCAGGTTAGGTGGTATACAGAGCCAGGTTAGGTGGTATACAGGGCCAGGTTAGGTGGTATACAGTGCCAGGTTAGGTGGTATACAGAGCCAGGTTAGGTGGTATACAGGGCCAGGTTAGGTGGTATACAGAGCCAGGTTAGGTGGTATATAGTGCCAGGTTAGGTGGTATACAGAGCCAGGTTAGGTGGTATACAGTGCCAGGTTAGTTGGTGTATAGTTCCAGGTTAGGTGGTATACAGAGCTAGATTAGGTGGTATATAGTTCCAAGTTAGGTGGTATACAGAGCCAAGTTAGGTGGTATATAGTGCCAGGTTAGGTGGTATACAGACCCAGGTTAGGTGGTATACAGTTCCAGGTTAGGTGGGTTACAGAGCCAGGTTAGGTGGTATACAGAGCCAGGTTAGGTGGTATACAGTGCCAGGTTAGGTGGTATACAGAGCCAGAGTAAATACATGACAATGTGAATAGATAAGAGAATACTGGTTTTGGCTTCTCCTTCCTGGAACACTGAAGTCAAAATGTGGTGGGTGGGAGGGGAAGAGGGAGGGGCTGCAGCATGGACAAAGCATTATTGGCTAAACTGAGATGAGATGCAAATATCTCCCCTCCCCCCTCCCTTTGATGGTCGGGAACGGGACACTGAAATATCATCATCCAGCAATGCATCTAAGTGTTGTGCGCCCTCCTCCACACATTACAGGTTGGAGATGTATTTTGCACAGGGGCAGGTTTAGAGGTGAAAACGCTGCTGCTCGAGCTGGCTCTGCCTGCTTGTCATTATGACACGCAGGAGACCCGGACTGGAGAGGGAGAGACACACAGAGCAAACCGGCCCACTGAACCATCGGCCCACCGGGAAATTCCCGGTAGTCCCGATGGCCAGTACATGCCTGCTTACCTCTCTCCCCCAAACTCTCCGAGCTGGACCACTGACCCAATTTATATCACACAGGACAAGTGGGCCAAACCCAGACAGGAACCAGCCAAAAAAAACAAGAAACCGGGCATAGAATTAACTCTCACCGCCCCGACCGGGACAGCACTCAACTAACTGCTTCAGCCTCCCCACATGTCCCTAGCAGCAGAATCATTCATCTGACATGTCCCTTATTCCTGATATTGAAGCAAAATAAATATACTGTAAGTCCTCCATGGAAGGGATCTTTGATGAAGCTCAACGCACCAGCATCAATCCAAAACTGAGACCTTCATTTTAGGCAACTAACCCATGGATAAAATAAAAGCAGAACACATATACTGTATATACAGTATATTTATATCCACTTAATGTAATTTTTTTTCACTTTGGTATAAATTTTATAGGTCCCCTGCCTTCTGCAGCATAAATCAGGCATCATCCATAGCTTATTAGGGATAATGATTTGCACTTAATTGAAGCACCTTTAGATTGTATCAAGGTGAAATGAGACGATTTGTGATTTTAGATGAAAAGTTCACACTTTAAAAGAAAAATAACATGGAAATGTTATTTCTAAGTCATTATATCCCTGAAGAAAAATGATTATCCGAGCGAACGGCCGCGCGGTTTTTGCTATGCTGCTGCTCACACACAGGGAGCGCAGGTTCAAGCCTCGAGGTTACCGGGAGTCCAGGACTTCAAGATTTTGCTAATTAGCACATACTTCTATTATTATCCCAGCCTTAATTATCACTATGAAAGCAATGTGGTTAAGTATTTCCTAGATAATTTGAAGTGCTTAGAAGTCTGAGTATTTCAACGTAGAGCAAATCGTTCTGGAAATACCACGAGGTATCAGGGAGAACACTGAATAGTGCATGAACAAGCAGCCATAACCTGAAACACAAATATTTGTAGGTGTTGCATTTGTGGGAAATTTCATTTTATACTAGGTGCCATAAACATCACCGTGCTGTGTACTGGCAGTCACCACCAAAGCCAGTATGGGTACAGGATTCCTTCCCCTGCAATCTATGAACCTGAACACATCCCAAACCACCTTCATTGGTGGGTCCTAAGACTTATGCCATCCAATTATTTTTTACCTAAATAAATTTAAAAAAAATAGGTAGACAAGAGAAGAGTGTTTAACCATTTGGCCCCCAGGAGCTGCCTTCATCAGAGCCTCAAAAACCACCATCTTTTATAGTCAGACAGGAGATATACAAGGAGCTCCAAGCTCCATATTTGCCAAATTAATGAAGAAGCTAGGTGCTCATTGCCCAGACTATGGAAAATAAAGTGTTTACATATCACTGAGAAGCAGTAAAAGAATTTTATTCCTCACTGGTCATTAGCTGCTTGTACTGTGAAGTTATTCACCCTCAAAGATCACAACTGAAAGTTAAGGTTTCAGTTGGTTTCTACCAGCTTAAAGCACCAACTGTGTGTTTACATTAATAGGCTGACAGCCTGCTATGATTCTGCTGCTATTGAAAAAAAAAAAAAAGATGAAATGTGTTTTTAATGGAGATTGAAGTTTAATTTCTTTACAGTGTCTATAGTTACATAGGTGAATGAGGGCTCTTACTGGTTATTCAGAGCATGTACCTTGTGCATGGGCTGGGTGCAGGTACACTTTAAAGTGTATTTAAATAAAGGGGACAATCTGCACTAAACCTCAACTGCGTGCATTTAAAAAATTGATACAAATACCGTATTTATCGGCGTATAATACGCACCGGCGTATAACACGCACCCCAATTTAGGAGGGAATTTTAAGGAAAAAAAAACTTTTAGGAGGGAAGTTGAAGGGAAAAAAACTTACATTTAAATGCCCATCATTGCAGCCTTCTCAGTGCAGCCTTGCCCCAGTGCAGCCATGTCAGTGCAGCCATGTCAGTGCAGCCATGTTAGTGTAGCCATGTCAGTGCAGCCTTGTCAGTGCAGCCTTCCCCAGTGTCCATTGCAGCCTTATCCCAGTGCAGTCTTGCCCCAGTGCAGCCTTGCCCCAGTGCAGCCTTGCAGCTCGCTGAGCTTCAAAATCGCAGAACGCGATTTGAAAATGGCGCCGCCAGCGCCAAAATACACAGAGCCGGTCCTCGGCTCTTCTCGGCGGCTCTCGTTCACTTTCGGCTCCACTTGTAGTCCCGCCCGGGATGGGTGTGACTGTGAGCGGAGCTATCCGAACCTAGCCGAGTACACTCGGCTAGGTTCGGGCGGCGCTCGAGTGAAGCCGAAAGTGGCCGAGAAGAGCCGAGAACCGGCACTGTGTATTTTGGCGCCTGCGGCTCCATTTTCAAATCGCGGTCGTCGATTTTTTAGATCTGTCAGCTCAGGATTGCAGGGGATCGGCGTATAACACGCACCCGCGATTTTCCCCTGATTTTAAGGGGAAAAAAAGTGCGTGTTATACGCCGATAAATACGGTATACAAAAATGAATACATGGACAAAAAAAGGGGGAGGTGCAGCATCAAACAAAACCAGAATATTCAGCCTATAGAAATGTGTAAAGACAGAAAAATGCGCAACCAAAAATAAATATAAATTATGAATTGTGATGTGAAAATGTATTACCAACAATGTAACAATTGAAACTGTGATTAAACACTTAGTGACAATTGCCGAAAAAGGAATGAAACAATCCTATGTAATATAGTCCATAGACTGCTGTAGGTGTTATATCCGAAAGGTGAACAAATACTTATATTACCAATAATGTAGCAATAGAAACTAGAAATATATATATATGACTGTGATTAAAGGGGTTGTAAAGGAAAATGTTTTTTTTTTTTTTTTTAAATAACAAACATGTTATACTTACCTCCACTGTGCAGCTCGTTTTGCACAGAGTGGCCCTGAACCTGGTCTTTTGAGGTCCCTCGGCGGCTGTCTCAGCTCCTCCCCGCAAGAACTAATCACCTTCAAGCGAGCTCTCTCGCATGGTGGTGAGTTCTTGCGGGCGCGCTCCCGTGATACAGCCGGCGGCTATAGCCGCTCACTGTGTCACTCAGGCCCGTCCCCCAGCATGCCGCATCATTGGATGTGATTGACAGCAGCGCGAGCCAATGGCTGCGCTGCTTTCAATCCATCCACTCTACCCAATCAACGGCCAGGCTGAGCAGCGAAGAGGACATGGGGGGCTCAGGTAAGTAAAACGGGGGGGCTGGGGGGGTGGTATTGTCAGATTTTTTTTCACCTTAAAGCCAAGAATGCATTAAGGTGAAAACAACCCCTTTAAACAGTGGCAATTTCTGAAAAAAAGAGAAAGAACAATCCTATGTAGTATAGTCCATAGACTGCTGTAGGTGTTATATCCAAACAAAACTTCATGGGGCATCAAAAAACGTTTAAATGTCTTTTGATGCCCCACGAAGTTTTGTGTTTGGATATAACACCTACAGCAGTCTATAAACTATATACTACATTGGATTGTTCTTTCAATAATATATTTCTAGTTTCTATTGCTACATTGTTGGTAATATAAGTATTTGTTCACCTGTCGGATATAACACCTACAGCAGTCCTATTACATAGGATTGTTTCATTCCTTTTTCGACAATTGTCACTAATGCCCCATACACACGGTCGGACTTTGTTCGGACATTCCGACAACAAAATCCTAGGATTTTTTCAGACGGATGTTGGCTCAAACTTGTCTTGCATACACACGGTCACACAAAGTTGTCGGAAAATCCGATCATTCTGAACGCGGTGACGTAAAACACGTACGTCGGGACTATAAACGGGGCAGTAGCCAATAGCTTTCTTCTCTTTATTTATTCTGAGCATGCGTGGCACTTTGTGCGTCGGATTTGTGTACACACGATCGGAATTTCCGACAAGGAATTTTGTTGTCGGAAAATTTTATAGCCTGCTCTCAAACTTTGTGTGTCGGAAAATCCGATGGAAAATGTGTGATGGAGCCTACACACGGTCGGAATTTCCGACAACAAGGTCCTATCACACATTTTCCATCGGAAAATCCGACCGTGTGTATGGGGCATAAGTGTTTAATCACAGTTTCAATTGTTACATTGTTGGCAATACTTTTTCACATCACAATTCATAATTTATATTTATTTTTGGTTGCGCATTTTTCTTTCTTTACACAAAGTGTATTTAAAGCCAAAACTTTTTTGTTTAGTTTTGGAAAGAGTGGTGAAGGATTAGAATTCCTGTCAGGTTTTGGATTTCAATGTGCTGTTCTGGCTCCTCTCCATTTGAATTTAGTTAATTTATAGTTATTAGTGATTTAGTGAAGAATGGTCCCTAAATAAATGTCCCTATATATAGGTTCCAAATATCCCCATATCCCCTCACAGTCACTGAGTTTGATCTGCAGTCTTCTTTGCCACTCTCGCTCCCTCCATTTTATTCTGTTCCCTTGACTCTGGTCTCCTTTATAACCCAGTGGCCTTCCTATTATAATTCCCAGTGATCTCTTGTCTCTATTCTTCTGTAGTACAGCTCCTCTGTCTCTGGTCTGCTTCAGACTGGTGACCTGGTGATACTAAAAGGCCTCTTTTTTATTGTAGAAAATATGTTAGCTGGTGCAAATCCATGTAGGCTCTTTAGCTTTAACCAGTCCTGCTTTACTTTACGTAAAAGATTTTCTGTAGTCTACATAATCCCAAGAACTGGACCCACAGGATAGTAAAATAAACGTGAGACCAATACCTAAACCTTTTTCCACCACCGGGCTTGGCAAAGAATGGTGATATGAAAATTGTGTTTTATCAGTTCAACTCAGATCTCTCTTTTCAGTCTAGGCCTCCCACAGAACCGTTTTCTGCTGATTCCCCCCCCCCCCCCCATCCACCCCATGTCATCTATAAGTTCTTATCACTGTCAATAACTGCTGTATGAGCATCCTGTTCATGTCTCAGGGAGCTCGGCTTTCAGTCTGGCAGCTGCCATTCCCAGGTGGTGTGACATTTGAGATGGAAGCTGCACAGGAGATTGGAGGTGTTTTAAGTCTGAAATAGGCTGTGAGTAAAACAAGTCCCTCATCCAGATGGAATTGCTCATCTATAGCCATTATCATGCTTACACCTAGATCTCTGAAGGATTCAGCTCTGCATTGATGTGTCAGGATCCGATACCTGAGCATCTAACTTCTCTCCCAGTGTTTTTACAGATTTTGTCTTCACCTTCTTCAGTTATTTAAAAAGCTTTTTTTTAAAGCAGTCTCCAGTTCGATGTTAAGATTAAGCTTTGAACACAGGCTGGTTGTCCAAGGCTTCTCCTTTTTACCCAGGAGTTGTTCTAATGTGTTAAGCCATTGATTCCCAACCATTACCCTTTCAATGATTGTTTAGATATAGCTGTAAAGTAGATAACCTTTATGTTTATAATAGTATTAATGTGTAAGGATTTGTATATTTAAAAAACAACAACTTTGTTTCTAAGTAGAGCAATTATAAATAATTGTTTTATTATGTATGTACATATATCATGTATTACATACACTATGGGGTTTATTATTTACTAAAGCTAGAGAGGGCAAAATTCTGCAGAGAAACCAATCAGCTTCTAACATCAGCTTGTTTAATTAAGCTTAGGCAATAAAACTTGGAAGCTGATTGGTTTCTCTATAGAATTGTGACTAATTACTCTCAAGCTTTAGTAAATAAATCCCTATATTATCAAAAGTATTGGAACGCCTGCCTTTACACGCACATGAATTAATGGCATCCCAGTCTTGGTCCGTAGGGTTCAATATTGAGTTGGCCCACCCTTTGCAGCTATAACAGCTTCAACTGTTCTGGGAAGGCTGTCCACAAGGTTTAGGAGTGTGTCTATTGGAATGTTTGACCATTATTCCAGAAGCGCATTTGTGAGGTCAGGCACTGATGTTGGACGAAAGGCCTGGCTCACAGTATCCGCTCTTATTCATCCCAAAGGTGTTCTATCAGGCTGAGGTCAGGACTCTGTGAAGGCCAGTCAAGTTCCTCCACCGCAAACTCGCTCATGTCTTTATGGACCTTGCTTTGTGCACTGGCCCTAATCATTTGGTGGAGGGGGGATTATGGTGTGGGGTTGTTTTTCAGGGGTTGGGCTTGGCCCCCACGTTTCAGTGAAGGGAACTCTTAAGGTATCAGCATACCAAGATATTTTGGACAATTTCATGCTCCCAACTCTGTGGGAACAGTTTGGGGATGGCCCCTTCCTGTTCCAACATGACTGTGCACTAGTGCACAAAGCAAGGTCCATAAAGACATGGATGAGTGAGTTTGGAGTGAAGGAACTTGACTGGCCTGCACAGAGTCCTGACCTCAACCCAATAAAACACCTGTGGGATGAATTAGAGCTGAGACTGTGAGTCAGGCCTTCTCGTCCAACATCAGTACCTGACCTCACAAATGCGCTTCTGGAAGCATGGTCAAACATTCCCATAGACACACCCCTAAACCTTGTGAACAGCCTTCCCAGAAGAGTACGAATTCGTTGAAAATTGTTATTTTTTTATTCGGATATTCGGATGCATCCGAATGTCTGAAAGATGCAAAATTCAACCAAATTTCGATTCGTTACGAAACGAATTGCACAAGCCTAGTCATAACAAAATAAAAAGGAAGGCAACGCTGGATAAACTGCTGAAATTGGCGAAGCCTTTGTACCCCAGGACAGACTTCAATTATTTGACAGGCAAAATTGTTAGCCTGAGGAGTCCATTTAATAGGGAGCACAATACGGTCCGGGACTCCGAGAGATCGGGAGCAGCAGCAGATGACATGTATGTCTTGAGGCTGTGGTCTTACAACAGCCTGCGTCTTTTGTCAGACCAGACTGAACTCAGGCCATCACTCTCTTGTCTTCCTTCCACGCTTGCTTCTGGGCTGTGGCTCTGGTGTTGGAGTTGTGGCAGAAGGTGGAGGAGGTGGAGGAGGAGGAGAATGGTCCAACTCACACAGGTGGGTTTTTCTTGTGAGTTCCTCACAAAAGAGGTGTTGGCCCACCTCCATTTCCTGCATTTTGCTGGCTACCATGCAGGCATAGGCCTCTAGAAGATTGGGGGTGGTTAGTTGTGCAATGAATGAGGCAAAAGGATTCAGTTCCTATTCAAAACATGAAAAGAGAGACTGGCATACTATAAAAGGCACCTTGTTAATCTCGGCTGATAAAGCAGGATGCTTCACCTTGAGAGTTTCAGTTTGAGTATTGCAAAATGCTGCAGATCTAGTATACAGGAAGGTGGGTCCCAACACTGTGGTGCTCCCAAGGAGAGAGAGACTATGAAAAAGGGAAAATGGCTTAAGAGTGCTGTGTATTGTGTTTCTTTCATATAATGCTTGCTATGGTATGTCCATCCACCATATGTGTGATTGGCAAAGTAATGCCACGCGACCCCAAATAGTATATCTATGTGATGTGATGTGTCAAAGCCATCCTCTGAAGAACACCAGTGCGGAAACTATATATTTTGTGTGGATATTGCTTTCTCTATAACAGCTAATGGCCGGGGATGTGGTGGGGAGGCCTTTGGCAAGGAGATTGGCACAATGTGGCGGAAATAGAGGGCTACAAGCAGGTGGGTTGTTGCTCTATCCTAGAAGAAATGGGATGGGGATTTACACCTATTGGTGTCAACACCCAGCCACTGTCAGTGGTAAATGGTTTGTCTCAACCTTGTAACTACTACCTCTGCAGCACAGCTTGGTCTTTTGAAAAACAATTTATTTACTGGCCAGATCACCAAGTGAAAATAAAGGAAAGAACGATTAAAAAGGAAAGTTATACATCTAAAAATTGGTAAGCTGCAATATAGTACATTTTCAATTTTGGGCTTTATATCGTTTTAATTGTCAAAGGGATTCAGTAATAGTTTCCACATCTGGAATACATTTGGTGAAGTTATTCATTGGCTGTATTTCTAGCCATTAACAGTAGAGTAGCACAACTATCCCTGACATAGGTTTGTTTATCTACAAACCTATATGGTCACTTACCATCATCATCAATATAATGGTGGTCCTTGGTTTTGTTTGATCTATCCCTTCCCTCTTACCAAACATTGCTTGCCATCCACTCGCACAAACCTTGAATCCTACTCTGTAATGTTAGTGCAAATTGACATGGCTGTATTCAAGGTGCAGTAACCAATAACCTACAAATAATAAAGGAGGCGTATCTCCCTTGATAACGTGTGTGTCAAAAGTGTCCAATTTGTCCACCTCAATACCGCAGTTCTGATAAAAATCGCAGATCACCGCCATTACTAGTAAAAAAATAATAAAAATAAAAATGCCATAAATCCCCTATTTTGTAGACCCTATAACATTTGCACAAACCAATCAATATAGGCATATTGCGCTTTTTTTTTAACCAAAAATATGTAGAAGAATACATATCGGCCTAAACTGAGGAAAAAATTATTTAATTTTTTCTTTTCATTTGGGATATTTATTATAGCAAAAAGTAAAAGATATTGTGTTTTTTTTTTGTTAAAATGTCGCTCTTCTTTTGTTTATAGCGCAAAACATAAAAACTGCAGAGGAGAATAAAGGAGGCGTGTCCCTTGATAACATGGGTGCGCATGAAACGCATCAGGAGTTGCCTACGTGCTGACGTCACGCCGCCGCGTCCACGTGTTTGGAGCAGCGGCTGCCATTGTAAGTTTGTTTGGCCCGTTTTAAGTACTGCAGCACACGTACATGTATTTTACATACTTTTACAATAAAAATTACACTATATAAGCTTTTTTGAGCTCCTGGTTGGTGAGCTTTTTTGTACTTAGTTTGCTGCTTTCTGGAATAAGGAATCCCTGCTGCCAATATGGTAAACCAAGGAAGATCGACTAAAGATTACTTATTGGAGCCTGTATATGTCCCATGTATGGTTAGTGCATATTTTGGGTGAAGGTTCACTGGTGTAAATATTCATCACGGATCTTGGTGATATTTGGTGGATATCAGCTCCTACTTGATATTTTGATGTCTTTGGTAAACGCATAGTACACCTATAGACCACACATCGAAAGGACTTTTTACATATTATGGACTTATTTTTATAGTTGCATATAATTCACTTCACTAATAATTTGTTTCTGATCTATTTATTGCTCTGGATATATACGTATGACAAGTTAGCTGCTGTATTGTTTTTACATATACCTAGTAAAGTGAACAGCCTCAGATGATACACAGGGATGAAACCAATCCTCCTACATACGTTTTACTTGTTTATCTGCTGTCTTATGTTCTCTATACCCCTTCAAATGCAGTGGCGGCTGGTGTTTTTTTGTTTTTTTGGCAAACAACCACCCCCCCTGTCTGCTGGTCCACCGGCACTTACCTCATCTAGGCGGCGGGCACATCGGCAGCGGCGCGGATCAGACATCGGCAGGCACATCGGACAGCGGCGGGGATCGGGCAGCGGCGGGCACATCGGACAGCGGTGGGGATCGGGCATCGGTGGGCACTTCAGGCAGTGGCGAGGATCGGTCATTGGCGGGCACATCTGGCAGCGGTGGGGATTGGGCAGTGGTGGGCACATCGGGCAGCAGCAGGGATCGGCCATTGGCGGACATCAGGCTGCGGCGGGCATTGGGCATCGGCTCCTGTGTCTTCTCCTCCTCGCTTTCACCGTGTGTCTCCTCTACTCCCCCTAGGTGTCCAATAGGATTGCCTGTCCTTTCAGCCAATCGGGTAATGGGTATCAGACCCGCTTCCCAATTGGCCGGGAGGAGGATCAGTGTTCATTCGCTGTTGCAACACCTGGGTGGGCTCGGGACACATTGCTCTGCGCCCCAAGCTCACCCTATTTTGAAGCCTATTAGGTCCTCTGGCTCTAATCAGATGCTTCAAAACACACCCCCGCCCACCTCCACCATAAGAATTCCTGCGACCGGCATCCTGAAAGGGTCTGGCCACAGTGATGGGGAGGACAGTAGTGGTGGATAGGGGAGGAGGCTCCCATGCGCCCACAATGGATGGGCCGCCCCTGTTCAAATGAGCATATTGTGTTAAAAATCTTTCTTCATCAGTCAGGAGCACAGAGGAGGGGGCAGAGAGGCTGCAGTTACAATGTGGGGGGGGCTGATTGGAGGAAAGAAACACACCCACCTTCACACAGCAGAAGAACTGTGTTGTGAATAGACAAGCTCTATGCTAAGCTCCCTCCCCGACACAAAATGTATCTCATGTGTCTAATAAATTTCTCAGACGTGACTCATGCTGATAACAAAGGAACGAAGCAGCAGAGAGAAAAGACACTTAGAGCTTTGGAGAGAGACAAGTAAACACTACAGATATATATGCTTTGTTCAGATTCCATGACTGAGGTTTACAACCACTTTAAGATAGCAGGCAGCAGATTAGCAGAAGATGAGTTTGGATTCATTGGTAGCCATTGCTGGACTTTCCCCTGTATCTCTTTTAATAAAACAAGATTTCAATATGATCTTATAGCAATGTAAAGTATTCTTAACAGACCGTTAACAGGTCGCCAAGTGCCAGCAACTACACTCAAGACAGATCCTTCTTTTGTTTGTGCTTCAAATTTGCTGAAACCACCAAGCTGAACACATGGCCAAAAATGCCCCAATGTTCCTGGTTCAAGCCATAAAACTCAGTGTTTAATCAGAAGTCGTTAAATAAAATGTCTTCTTTTTAATATTTGCACTTTGATGACAAGTGAAACAAACAAATGCATTTTGGACCTTCCAAATCCTCATTAAAGTGTATGTGAACTCTCACCTTGTAAAACAACCTGTTCAAAATTAAAATGAAAGGCAAACATTTTCGTATAGATATAAATAAACATTATAAGCACTTTTTTCCCCCCTTTTTTTAATAAATGATCACATACCCTCTGTTCTCAGCTGCATAAGAATCTGTGTGTGTGTGTGTGTGTGGGGGGGGGGGGGGGGGTCAGCAGCACACTGAACTTCCCAGTGAGTGGCTGTGCAGGGAAGGGGTGTGTCAAGACAAGTCTGGTCATTGGAGAGCAGGCTGAGTTTCCAGCACTGCCAGAAAACTGACCACCCTGTGCTCTCATGCCTAGTGCGGTCAGTTTTTAATAGGAAAGCAGAGGGAACACCAGGGATTTAACACAATGGAAGCCATACAAAGAGAGCAGGATACTGTTTCATACAAGTATATGGTACAGCAGGCACATATCAGGAATATGAAATGTTGGGTTTATATATTCTTTAACAGGCCAGCAATTCTGCTAAAACTGGAGGTTATTTCACAAAAGCGGAGATACACTTTAGCATTCTCCTAATTCTCCTGAGAACTTTCACTTAATCCTGGGGTATATAATAGAAAATTAGCATGATGTTATGTTATCACTGTAATTTTAATGATAGCAGCTGTTGCACTTCTGCTTTAGATTTGTGTTTTTTATCACTTTATTACAGGAAGCCGTTTTAACAGCACTTTATTTATCCTGGATGTTTAAGACCTTGGAAGATATTAGCAAGCCGGTGGCACTGGTGGGTTTAATGAAGCTGAAGGTGTGTGTTGTTTTAACGCTAACATCACTTGCGGAGATTAGCTGGTGGTGCTAAAACCTGCACACCTACTCTCACTATTTTGCAGTAACCTTGATAAAAGCAAATTTACTGTAAATGGCTGCAGCTCGCTGTATATCGGGTCTGGAGTTGAAATTTGCAAAGCTTTGGAGCTCGTGGGGCCATGTTCCTAGACCTCAATGGACAACCTTTAAACAGTGCTTGATATTTTCTCCAAATGTACAAATAAATCAATGTGCCAAAACAAAAAAAGATATAAAATGTGGATCATGTTCATAATCTAATAATAAGATAATCTCTACATTGCCTTGAAAAAGTATTCACACCCCTTGAAATTTTCCACATTTTGTCATGTTACAACAAAATAACGTAAATGTATTTTATTGGGATTTTATGTGATAGACCAACACAAAGTGGTACATAATTGTGAAGTGGAAGGAAAATGATAAATGGTTTTCAAATAAATATCTGAAAAATGTGGCGTGCATTTGTATTCACCCCCTCCCCCCTTAATCTGATACCCCTAACTAAAATCTAGTGGAACCAATTGCCCTCAGAAGTCACCTAATTAGTAAATAGAGTTCACCTGTGTGTAAATTAATCTCAGTATAAATACAGCTGTTCTGTGAAGCCCTCCAAAGTTTGTTAGAGAACCTTAGTGAACAAAACAGCATCATGAAGGCCAAGGAACATGCCACACAAGTCAGGGATAAAGTTGTGGAGAAGTTTAAAGCAGGGTTAGGTTTTAAAGAAATATCCCAAGCTTTGATGATCTCACGGAGCACTGTTCAATCCATCATCTGAAAATGGATGGAAGAGTATGGCACAACTGTGAACCTACCAAGACATGGCCGTCCACCTAAACTGACAGGCCGGGCAAGGAGAACATTAATCAGAGAAGCAGCCAAGAGGCCCATGGTAACTCTGGGGGAGCTGCAGAGATCCACAGCTCAGGTGGGAGAATCTGTCCACAGGACAACTATTAGTGGTGCTCTCCACAAATCTGGTCTTTATGGAAGAGTGACAAGAAGAAAGACATTGTTGAAAGAAAACCATAAGAAGTCCCATTTTCAGTTTGTGAGAAGCCATGTGGGGGACACAGCAAACATGTGGAAGAAGGTGCTCTGGTCAGATGAGACCAAAATGTAACTTTTTGTGCCTAAAAGCAAAACTCTATGTGTGGCAAAAAACTAACACTGCACATCACCCTGAACACACCATCCCTGCCGTGAAAGATGGTGGTGGCAGCATCATGTTGTGAGGATGCTTTTCTTAAGCAGTCACAGGGAAGCTGGTCAGAGTTGATGGGAAGATGGATAGAGCCAAATACAGGGCAATCTTATGCCGCGTACACACGGTCGGACATTTCCGCTACAAAAGTCCAACAGCCCGTCCGACAGACTTTCGACGGACTTTTGGCGGACTTGCGGTGGACTTGCGGCAGACTTTCTAACGACCGGACTTGCCTACATACGATCACACAAAAGTCCGACGGATTCGTACGTGATGACGTACACCGGACTAAAATAAGGAAGTTGATAGCCAGTAGCCAATAGCTGCCCTAGCGTGCTTTTTTGTCCGTCAGATTAGCATACAGACGAGCGGATTTCTGGGTCTGGCGGAGTTACGACGTAAAGATTTGAAGCAAGTTCCAAATCTAAAGTCCGTCAGATTTGTGGCTGGAAAAGTCAGTCGAAAGTCCGGGGAAGCCCACACACGATCGGATTGTCCGCCAGCTTTGATCCGTCGGCGTCCGTCGGACTTTCGTAGATGAAAAGTCTGACCGTGTGTATGCGGCATTAGAGTCTGCAAAAGACTTGAGGCTGGGGCGGAAGTGTGCCGTCCAGCAGGACAACGACCCTAAACATACAGCCAGAGCTACAATGGAATGGTTTAGATCAAAGCATATATTAATGTGTTAGAATGGCTCAATCAAAGTCCAGACCTAAATCCAATTGAGAATCTGTGGCAAGACTTGAAAATTGCTGTTCACAGACGCTCTCCATCCAATCTGACAGAGATTGAGCTATTTTGCAAACAAGAATGGGCAAAAATTTCACTCTCTAGATATGCAAAGCTGGTAGAGACATCCCCAAAAAGACTTGCAGCTGTAATTGCAGTGAAAGGAGGTTCTACAAAGTACTGACTCAGGGGGGCTGAATACAAATGCCCCCCACACTTTTCAGATATTTATTTGTAATAAAGTTTGAACATCATTTGTCATTTTCCTTCCACTTCACAATTATGTGCCACTTAGTGTTGGTCTATCACATAAAATCTCAATAAAATGCATTTATGTTTTTGGTGAAAAACGTGGAAAATTTAAAGAGGTATGAATACTTTTTCAAGGCACTGTATGTTGCCAATTCAAATCCACCATCTTCACAAGTACATTCCAAATATCTTTATATGAGTGATGGTTTCATGGACTCTATTTCCAATGTTCTCTCTGTCCTCCACCTTGAGAAAAATACATACACTAATACATTACAGTATATAATAAGTGTAGGGGGGGGGGTGAATTCTTGTGTGGTCTGTGCCAACCACTGTACAAAATGTACTATGGTGATTGGAGAAACCCTTTATGGAGTTTATAAAAAAATAAATAAATTTGAACCTTAAAAAAACTTAAATCATTTAACTTTTTTATGTGGGCCGGGAGAAATTTTTTTTTCCCTGTTAATTATTTTTTGATTTATTTATTTTTCCCAGCATAATCATGAGACACAATGCAGAGTCCAAAAGAACAAGAGTGTAATTTGTGCAAGGTATCAACTTTTAATGAGAGGAGTAAGGCTTGCGGCGATGGCTCGTAATGTGTCCTTAGGGGGGCACTCCGCATGGCGCAGGTTGGAGTCGGAACAAATTTAGCTAAATGGCACCAGCAAAGATGTGATGAGTGAAATCTAACAAGGAATTAATCTCTGTAAAGCTGTAAGTGAGATAGGTAAGATGGCCTGAAATGCGATTATGTGATTGCATTTCGGAAGGTAGATGCGGCATGTATTTTTCATGTTTAGTTTAACCACCTGAGCCCTCGCCGGTAATGTACACCTAGCAAAACAAATTACTGCTCTGTGTGCCAAGAGCTCATAAGCATACAGCATTATTCTTCCCAGTATGAATGCAATAGCAATCAGCGTGTGCGTGGTGGTAGGGGGGCTGAGGATGGAGACTGCAGATAAATATCACAAAGATTCAATAAAATCACATGATACTTTGTGACAGCCCATACAACATACACATACACTATATTTTCAAAAGTATTGGGACACCTGCCTTTACAGACACGTGAACTTTAATGACATCCCAGTCTTAGTCTGTAGGGTTCAATATTGCGTTGGCCCACCCTCTGCAGCTATAACAGCTTCAACTCTTCTGGGAAGGCTGTCCACAAGGTTTAGGAGTGTGTCTATGGAAATGCTTGACCATTCTTCCAGAATCACATTTGAGAGGTCAGGCAAGGATGTTTGACCAGAAGGCCTGGCTCACAGTCTCCGCTCAAATTCATCCCAAAGGTGTTCGGGTTGAGGTCAGGACTCTGTGCAGGCCAGTCAAGTTCCTCCACCCCAAACTGGCTCATCCATGTTTTTATGGACCTTGTCCAAAGTCCTTTCCAAAGAATAGTAAATATGTTCATACTTATCAGCTTGTGATCAAGTCCACAGGTCAGCATTGGCAACCAGCCTCTGACGCAGCTGACATTGATCAGTGAAACCGGTCAGGCTAGCACGGCCCATCTCTGGATTAAATGCTTTTGACCCATATATGGTTCTACATACTTTGCAAGACTGCTGTTTTCAAAGACAAGGGAGCAATTTATCCCGGGATCCTGGACCTGTGGACTTGATTACAACAAGTTGATAAGTATCAATATATTTACTATCCTTTGGAAAGGACTATTTTCTGGAAATGATTACCTCTAAATTTTGCGGTTTCATTTGGGGTTTGAGAGCGAATCTTCATAGGAACTCCGATTGTTATGCCCCGTACACACGGTCGGACATTCCGACAACAAAATCCATGGATTTTTTCCGACGGATGTTGGCTCAAACTTGTCTTACATACACACGGTCACACAAAGTTGTCGGAAAATCCGATCATTCTGAACGCGGTGACGTAAAACACGTACGTCGGGACTATAAACGGGGCAGTAGCCAATAGCTTTCATCTCTTTATTTATTCTGAGCATGCGTGGCACTTTGTCCGTCGGATTTGTGTACACACGATCGGAAATTCCGACAACGGAATTTGTTGTTGGAAAATTTTATAGCCTGCTCTCAAACTTTGTGTGTCGGAAAATCCGATGGAAAATGTGTGATGGAGCCCACACACGGTCGGAATTTCCGACAACAAGGTCCTATCACACATTTTCCGTCGGAAAATCCGACCGTGTGTACGGGGCAGTACAGTGAGAGGGAGGTCAAGGAGGACCATGTTCTTACGGTTCTAGTGAGCCATACATCACTTTATTGGACACTTAGGTAAACAGTGAGTAAACTAATGCACAAACCAACAGGCTATAAAAGAGCTGCCAGCATAAAAGAGTGTCCTCACGTGAACCAAACCAGACAATTAAAATAAAACATATGCGGCGCTCCTTACGCCCACAAGGTATGGATCAAAATAAACGATAGGTAAAATGAAAATATAAAAATAAAAAATGCAAAAATATTGATAATACAATCCAAAAAACTCATATAAAGTGCAATGCGACTCCACTAAAACGCATGGAAGTATGCAAATAATCATACGAGCCCGTGATTCACATAAAAAGTGATGAAAGTGACTCACACATAAAATGATAAATGTATATAAATAACATTCAATTGTGCATAAATATCAAACATATTAAAATGAATTGAATACTTAATCAAAATGAATTCATAAATGGTGAAGTGCAATTCACTAAAGTACATAGATGTGCAAAAAGTTCATATAAATCCGTGAATCACAAATAAGTGTATTAAATGTCCAAATAATTAATAGGTGAAAAAATGTGATCCCGACTTCATGCAATGTAACTCCTAATAGCAGCAGAGATAAATCTTCTGATCATACAGGAAAGTGCAAGTGCAGTGGACAATTGTTGTGGCAAGAAGTGACCAAAGTGGATGTGCGCTTCCAAACGGGCTCCGGGGTGCGACACCTGTTTCCCCCAGCCTCTCACCTGTAGCAGCGGCCCCAGTGGGCCAAGTCGAGCGTAAGCTGACAAGTGGTACAGATCTCCACAGGCACAGCAGCTTCCAGTGGTAGTCACAGAATTTTCCTCTTGTAAATCTTCATCACGTAGTCCTTGCTTGCTCCATACTATGCTTTGTGGAATGTCCCTGTCAGGAGTGTTGTGGGGTTTTTTTGACAGTTGCTCAGCAATATGTGGATAATTTGAACTCAAAAGAACATATGTTCTATGAGTCAAATAGGCTTGTATTGTCAGCCGACAACAGAGATGCAATCTTGGAAATCCTCCGTGATTGGAACCTGGAGTATCCTAGAGCAAGGAGGAGCAAGGTAGCCACTCCGGGATTGGCTACCTTGCTCCTCCTTGTGGGCACAATTGTCTAACCTAAATAAAAAAGATGTCCTTACCTACCTATTTTTAATCCCCCCAATCACAAGATCCTGCAGCCCTGGTTCAGGGACCACTGGATAATGACTATGAACTCCAAAGCTCCATCACACTTTTTGGTTGCTATGGACAATCTCCTGTTTCCAGGCAGAAAGAACAGTATATATAACATAAAACTGCATGCAGGGCATGGGCCAAAGCACTGGGGACAAAAGAGAAGTGAAATAATTTCATACAGTACTGTAATCTGTAGGATTACAGTACTGTATGTGTTATAATTTTTACAATTGGATAGGTTCCCATGGCCCAGTCGTTGTTGGTGCTCCCTCCTCTCCCCTGCAGCAACCGCTCACTGACAGAGAGGAGCAGGTGCTGTGGGATCATGTGACCAGAGCAGATTACAAATAGGTAAGTGCACACATCTTTTTTTATATAGATTAGGCAGGATAGGTAGAAGGAGGAGAAGGAACATTTTTAAAAATAGTTAGACTTAGACTTTTCTTCTACTTTAAAGTTAAACTTTAGGTTCCGAAATGAAAATGGGTGGACAGGATGGATTTTTAATGCAGAAGAGACATGCTCTGTCTCTTCTGCATTAAAGCTACTTACCTGCCAGTCCGCTCCTGTAGAGAAATTGGGCAATGAAGGAGTGACATCATCTTGGCCAAAGATATCAATGGCCGGCGGTGAGTTCTGGGGATGGTGCATCGCTGGAATCAAGGTGAGTATAGTTCCATTCTTAGTCCCAGAGGACCTTTTTGCAGTTGCACACTCTGTCCGAATGGTAGGTCTGCCTCCAGTCCTCCCTGCCCCAAAGCAGGGGCAAAGCAGAAATGCACAAGAGACATTAAAGCTACTTACCTGCCAGTCTGTTCCTGTATAGTAAGCTGCTCCAAAGCAGCTCACTACACAAATTTGGTAATGAGGAACTGACGTCATCTCGGCCTGTCCAATGATAGTGGCCGGCAATCGAGACCCAGAAGCCGACCACCCAAAGATGTCAATGGCTGGTGGTGAGTTCTGGGGATGGCGCATCACTGGAATCAAGGTGAGTATAGTTCCACTTTAAGTCCCAGAGGACCCTTTTGCAGTTGCACAATCTGTCCAAATGGTAGGCCTGCCTCTGGTCCTCCCTGCCCCAAAGTAGGGGCACAGCACAAATGCAGAAAAGACATGCTATGTCTCTTCTGCATTAAAGCTACTTACCTGCCAGTCTGTTCCTGTACAGTAAGCTGCGCAAAAGCGTCTCATTGCACAAATTTGGCAATGAGGGGGTGATGTCATCTCAACCCAGCCAATGACAGTAGCCGGCGACTGAGACCCATAAGCCGGCCACCCAAAGATGTCAATGGTGCATCGCTGGAATCAAGGTGAGTATGGATCCACTTTAAGTCCCAGAGGACCCTTGTGCAGTTGCACAGTCTGCCCAAATGGTAGGCCTGCCTCTGGTCCTCCCTGCCCCAAAGCAGGGGCAAAGCACAAATGCTTCACCAAACGCTGGTGTGTATTGAGCATTGCCGCTTTCAATACTCTTTCTGCTTCGGGGGGTCACAGAGCACTTGGTAAACATCAGTGATACCCACTGAGCGTCTCATTACGACACCTGCCTGTCCACAGTCTTAGACATAAATTACAGACATTTTGAAGAGTTCCGTCTCCGGCGTTATAATTCTTTTCCCCCCGCACGTAACACAAAGATCCAAACATATTTTTAAAGGCTGTTTACACACATGATTATAAAATCCTACATTTGCTCAGCCCAGCTGGGGACGTGCTCTTTCTCTTGCCTCACGCGGTGCCCGCTGTTAATGATGCGATCTCCCACCTCACACTTCTGAAACGCACAACAGAAAGCGTTCCTCGCTGTAAGGAGTCAAGATTAAAAGTCTAAAACGCCCATAGGAAATAATCCATGCCAGGTTTAAATGAACCCTCACGCTAATTCTTTTTTATATTTCTTAAATCATTCATAAAAATGTTATCTATCAATTTCCCTGTGAATAATTCATAGTAAGCACAAGGGTATTACAATGAATTATACATGCATGAGATTGAGAGTCATTAGCACCCAGCTACTCTGTTCACAAATGGATCCTTCGCAGTTATCACGCCGATCGGGCTTTTTGGCCGGGGCGTAGAGTTATTGGGAGGAAAAGAAACACCCCGAGAACAGAAAGGAAATAAATATAAAGTAAACATAAAACAAACAAAAAAAGTTAGAACATACGCAAACATACACACCAGTGCCAAAAAGGAAATATTGATTAGGAGCCATGAGCACTATTAAAAAAATGGATTGCTATGGCCAACCTAGACATGCTGTGACCTACTTTTGATAAATGTATTGATTTCTTTTCTATTGGTTTGAGACATTTTTGGTACCACTAATCATGTTCACTAATCGTGCCACGGATACCCTAAGGCCTCCTTTACACAGTGGATCGCTCTTCAGGGGGTGTTGGACAGGTGGTGATGTTATGGGGTTGATTTGCTAAATGCAAATAGACTTTGCAAAGTGCAGTTTCTCTAGAGTTTAGTAAATGAGGTGAGGCTTCACTTTGCAAAGAATATCCAATCACATGCAAGACAAATAAAACATAATTTTTGCTTGTACATGATTGGATGATGGAAGTCAGCAGAGCTTCCCCCCATTTACTAAGCTCTGGAACAACTGCACTTGTGCAAAGTGCACAGTTTATTTGCCTTTAGTAAATCAACCCCCTCACTGTCTGTTTTAATCACCTAAAACACTGATGTCCAACCTGTGACCACAAGGCATGTGGCCCTTTGGTATATGATGCGCTGCACTCGCAACTCAGCAGTTTGTAGTTGGAACATTGAAACGGGCAGGGGTGCTCAAACTTTTGAAGAGCGAGGGCCACTTTATGGGGTTGTAAAGTCAGATTTTTTTTTTTTATCCTAATGCCTTTTATGCATTAAGATAAAAAACCTTCTGTGTGCAGCAGCCCTCCTCAGCCCCCCTAATACTTACCCGAGGTCCATCTCTGTCCAGCGTTGTCCATGAGTGTCTGATTGGCTGAGACGCCATTGGCTCCCGTTGCTGTCAAAGTCAGTTAGCCAATCAGGAGAGAGATGGGGCGGGGCCGAACCGCAGCTCCATGTCTGAATGGACACAAGAAGCTGCAGCTTGGCTTGGGTGCCCCCATAGCAAGCTGCATGCTGTGGGGGCACTCAACAGGAGGGAGGGCCCAGAAGCGGAGGGACCTAAGAAGAGGAAGATTCGGGCTGCTATGGGCAAATCCACTTCACAGAGCAGTTAAGTATAACATGTTTGTTATCTTTGTAGAAAAAAAGGAGACTTTACAATCACTTTAACATCCCTGGCGGTATGATTATTTCGGATTTTAGGTGCTGAAGGCGGTACAATTATTTTGCATAGAAATTTGGCGTTTTATATTGTAGGCCTGTAATTCTTAACAATAACACACTTAAATCTGTCCAAACAAGAGTCTAGTAGATATCCCGGGTATGATAAAGATTGAAACACCAAAACATAAATTATAATATAATAAATAATTTTAAAAAATAATAATATAATAATAAAATTAATTTTTCCATAAATCACTATCGCTCAATTCTGCAAGTGTTCTAATTTACTATCGCTGTTTTCTAGCTGGTCTAAAGCCACTTTTGACGTAAAGGGACACTTTTTGGTTGCTATGAACAATCTCCAGTTTCCAGGCAGAAAGAACAATATATGTAATATAAAACTGCATGCAGGGCATGGGCCAAAGCACTGGGGACAAAAGGGATGTGAAATAATTTCATACAGTACTGTAATCTGTAAGATTACAGTACTGTATGTGTTATAATTTTTACAATTTTTGGAATTTGCCGCCAGGCTCCGCCCCCGTGCGTCGCAACGCTTGCAGGGAACGGAGCCTGGCACAGAGAGGCTTCGGAGGAGACAGAGTCCACGGACACTGCGGGGGACATCGCAGGATCCTGGGGACAAGGTAAGTAAGGAGGCACCAGGATCCTGCGATGTAATCCCGAGTGTGGCTCGGGGTTACTGCTAATGGGACTGAATTTTAACCCCGAGCCACACTCGGGAAAACTGTCAGGGAGGCTACGTGATTTGGTAACTGGCCGCGGGCCCCAATCAACTATGGGGTTTTACCATACCTCCCAACATTTTGAGATGGGAATGAGGGACACCTACTAACAAATGTATGTAGGCACAGGACACACCCCCTGCCACACCCCCTTAAAGGAGAATTAACCAAAAAAAAGGTTAATCAAATCCACAAGGGTTTTTTTTTTACCACCACTATTCCTTTATATTGGCTTTTAAAATTTATAAATGCAGCAATTTAAAAAACAGATGAAAAGTTTAGCCCTGGGAAACACTTTTTAAAAGATAAAAAGTGCATTTTATATACAACTATATAGATCCGACCAAAATGAGGGACAAATGAAGAGGAATGAGGGACAGAGGTACATTGTTCCAAATCAGGGACAGTCCCTCCAAATCAGGGACAGTTGGGAGCTATGGGTTTTACTGCCAAACCACAAATGTAAACCTTACTGTCCTGAGCCTCCTATATGGGTGCTTTCACACTGATATGCTGTAGTTTAGCATTTATAAAAAAGTGTTTTTAGGCTGCTTTCACACTGATCTGTGGGTGCAGCGCAGTGCACCTGCGGCTTTCCTGCGGGTTAGCTGCGCTTTGTCATAGACTTCTATTACATCTTGCGGGTGTGGTGCACTTTCTAAAAGTGTACCATAAACCTCTGCATTTAGCAGTTTTGGTGTGCTTTCAAAAATCGCATCAAACAGGCAGCATATAATAGACGTCTATGGCTTAGTGCAGCTAACCCACAGGAAAGCCGCAGGTACACTGCGCAGCACCCGCGGATGAGTGTGAAAGCCACCTAATAGCCCTTTTTTTTATAAGTGTTAATATGCCCATTGCAGAAGTGCAATGTATGTGATGTTTAATACACCGAGCTCTTCATCTTGCAGCTTCTGCTGGCATCACTATCCAGGCTGCTAGAAGGGTCCTAAGTGCAGTCTATTATCACTCTGCTTGGGACAGGAACTAGCGCTACAGAGGAAGCATCGGCTTATGCGGCTCCTGCTCCCTCTGCGGTCGCTTGCTTCCTCCGCTGCTGGTGCTGACTCCATGCACTCTGATGCTCTGGAATGGTGTCGGCTACCCTTTAATTGCAAACTGGGCTAGCTGACCCGCCATCCCAGAGCACTCAAGGCCCCCAGACCAAATAAAGCGAAGGCCCCCTGTCAGGCCCCGCCCATGACCCACCGCTGATCCCGCCCATGGCCCACCCCTGACCTCGCCCCTACATTTTGCACAAAGTACAACTTTTGCCTTTTTTTTTAAAATGGGACCTGGAGGGGGGTCTCTCTCTAACAGTGTCCATTAGAGAGTCTCTGTTAGGCCCCTTTCACACTTATACGACTTGTCCCACGATTTTGTACTGCAAAATCGTATGACAAGTCATTCTCCATGATTTTCAAGGACTACCATTCATATTGGCACGACTTTAAGTCGTGCCGACTTCAAAGTAGTCCCTGCACTACTTTGGTCCAACTTTCATGCGAGTTGATGTCCATAGACCTCAATGTTAAACCCTCAAGTAGCATGAAAATCGTACCTGAATAATATAGACATGATTTCAGCACTTCTTTGTAAGCACAAGCTGAGAATGGTTAATGCCAAAGTTGTGGCAAAGTCACACAAAGTAGTACCCTCCCAAATCGCGGCAAAATAGCACGACTTTGAAGTCGTTTAAGTGTAAAAGGGGCCTTAGAGAGAGAGAGACCCTCTTCCAGGACCCATTAGAGACTACAAAGGAGTATAATGGGACCTGCAGGGGGGCCTCTTTCTAACAGAGTGTACAGTGAACACCTTCATTCACTCTGGTCCTCACAGGACCCCCTCCTTGTGTCATGACTCTCACCCTGCCCCAACCTCTCACAAAGTAGAAATAAAATTGGCACTGTATAGAGCTCCTCTTACCTTAACTATGGGTACTGTAGCTGTGGCTGGTTCCTGAGTCCTCTGTGGCTGGCTGGCTCCCGTGTCCTCTGTGGCTGGCTCTTGTGGGTTGCTAGCTGGCACCCTGCTGTGGCTGGCTGGCTCCCTGTTGTGGTCGGGTCACCATGGGTGGCTAGCTGGCACCCTGGCGCTGCTGTGGGTGGGTCACCGTGGGTGGGTAGCTGGCACCCTGGCCCTGAAGTGGGTGGGTCACCGTGGGTGGTTAGCTGGCTCCCTACCATGGGTGGTTAGCTGGCACCCTGGCCCTGCTGTGGGTAGGTGGGTGGCTGGCTGGCTGGCATCCTGGCTGGCTGGTGTGTCCTCTCCTCTTCCGCCATTTTGGGCACTGTTTGCCGAGGTGAGGGAGGGACTTGGAGGGCAGCGGTGTCCTTTACCCTATCCGGGACGGTAGAACTAAAAGGTTTGCAGCAGGCCCTGTGCACGGAGACGCGCGGTTCAACACATAATGATGTCGCGTGCATGTGCTCTCTGTGTCCCTTTGAGAGTCTATGTTAGAAAAAGCCCTCATCAGTGCCCATCAATGCAGCCTCTTCAGTGCCCAGCAATGCAACCTCACCAGTGCCCATCAGTGCAGCCTGATTAATGCCCATCAGTGCAGCCTGATCAATGCCCATCAATGCAGCCTTACCACTGCCACTCAATGCAGCCTGATCAATGCCCAACAGCGCAGCCTCACCAGTGCCCATTAGTTCAGCCTCACCAGTGCCCATTAATGCAGCTTCACCAGTGCCCATGAATGCAGCCTCACCAGTGCCCATAAATGCAGTCTCAACAGTGCCCATTAATGCAGCCTGATCAGTGCCCATCAATGCAGCCTGATCAGTGCCTATCAATGCAGCCTCACCAGTGCCCATTAATGCAGCCTTACCAGAGTGCCCCCTTCATACAGCCTTACCAGAGTGCCCACTCCATGCAGCCTGATAAGTGCATGAGGGTTAGAGGAGAGCCGCCGGATCACACAGAGCAGGTAACTCCCGCTGTGACACCTGGCGCCCACTGTCATCGGATGTCCCGCCTCCTTTGTTAGACGTCACACATCCCGGCATTGGACCAGTGAGACGTCTATCAAAAGAGCCGGTGCAGGAGGTGGGACATCGGATGACAGTGGTAAGTGGGAGATCCCCGCTTTATGTGATCCGGCGGCTCCCGCCCTCCCCCCTTAGCCTCTGAAGCAGCGCTGGGGTCAGCGCGGGCCCGAAAAGATGATCGCCGGGGGCCCGTGGCAGCAGAGTTTTTGTTCCCGGACCGGCCCTGAAGGTTCCAGCAGGTGGTACTGGTGGGCCCCCTTCAGTGACCAAGCCCTTGGACATATGGACGAATGGACCGACTGATCAGTCAGTCCACCCCTGGCTAACGCTACCACAACAGGACTTTTAATTCTTGCCCTGAAGCAAAGCATTACAAAGCATATCCACCCCAGTCTATTGACACTGCAACTTGACCACTTGTGGACTGCCTGCCTGCATTGTACTGCGGACGGGCAGCCCACACAGGCAAAGCGACATACCCCAACATTGCTGTCTACATTTAGATTTAGGGCATGCACATGTGCGCCCCCCCCAGGACGCTTGCTGTGGGAGCAAGTCCCAGCCAAGGATTTATGGCTGGGACCTGCTGATCGGCTGTGTGCAATCACAGCTCAGAACTCTGTGTTGACAATCAACACAGAGCTCTGTTTAGAAAGATCTCTCTGTTTTAATTTAGAGATCCATTAGTTAAAAGGCAGCACACTGTACACATATTACACATACAGTAGGTAGGCACAGATTTAACCCCTTGATCGCCCTAGATGTTAACCCCTTCCCAGCCAGTGTCATTAGTACATTGACAGTGTATAGTATTATCACATCACTGGTGATGTCAGTGGCAGTTAGTCAGTTACCCCCAGCATCAGTTAGTGTCAGATTGCCTACCCATTATAAGTCGCTGATCACCACCATTACTAGAATAAAACATAAAATAAAAAAAGTTCCAGTATATATACACCATAGTTTGTAGGCGCTATAAGTTTCACACAAACCAATCAGTATATACACTTATTGTTTTTTTTTTGTTTTTTTTTGTTTTTATCAAACACATTTAGCAGAATAAAATTTTGGCCAAAATTTTAGAATTTTTTTTGGTTATGTTTTGCAGCACAAAGTAAAAGATATTATTTTTTTTTATTTAAAATTTTCAGTCTTTTTTAATTTATATTGCAAAAAAAATAAGAAACCCAGTGTTGATCAAATACCACCAAAAGAACGCCCTATTTGTATGAAAAAAATTATATAATTTTTTTTGGGTACAGCGTTGCATGACTGCGCAATTGCCAGTTAAAGTAGCGCAGTGCTAATTAGCAAAAATATCTGGTCATTAAGGGGATAAAACCTTCCGGAGGCCAAGTGGTTAAGGTGATTCAGGTAGGTTTTTTCCTAGCATTGAAGTGCGCTGCCAGCCCATTCAAAATAAATGAGCTCCCTCAACGCAAAAAAGAAAACACGTGTGAATGGGCGGTTAGCGTCCAAAACATACAGAGCTTGAACATTTTCTTAGACCTCATTTCTGGAATATTAGGCAACAGTAAATCATTTTTCATATTTATTGCCAAATGTACAACTTTTCCTGGACATTTCCTGTTCATGTCCCTCAAAACATATTTTAAACTATAGAAGAAAAAAAAACAAGGGAAAAACCAAATTGGCAGTATGGGACTTTGTGGGTGCTTGATATAATAAAATGAATATGTAACAACAAAGTATGAAAAAATAAATTATTTTATTACAACAAAATGAAAAAAGGACAAAGACAATACAGGCATACCCCACTTTTAAGTACACAATGAGGTTTATTTACTAAAGCTGGAAAGTGCAAAATCAGGCTCACTTCTGCATAGAAACCAACAAGCTTCTAACCCCAGCTTGTTCAATTAAGTTTTGGTAATAAAACCTCGAAACTCATTGGTTTCTATGGAGAAGTGAGCCTGATTTTGCACTTTCCAGCTTTAGTAAATAAACCCCATTGTGTACTTAAAAGAGGGGTATGCCTGTAGTCACAGAAAAAGGAACAGACGTCACTTATGCTATGTAGTGTATCCACATGTCTGTTCAGTTTTCCACACGAGTTCAACATGTTTCGCCATGCGGCTTCCTCAGGAACATGCTTCGAAATAATTCAAAAGTATATATGTATTTGATTCAAATTATTTTTTGTATTTTTTCAAATTTGAGATTTGTATAAATGAATATACACATTTGTATCTACTTTTTAGAGAAAAATGTCCACGCATGTTCCTGAGGAAGCCGCATGGCGAAACATGTTGAACTCGTGTGGAAAACTGAACAGACATGTGGATACACTACACAGAATAAGTGACGTCTGTTCCTTTCTATGTGACTATTGTCTTTGTCCTTTTTTCATGCTGTTGTAATAAAATAAATAACTTTTTCATACTTTGTTGTTACATATTAATTTTATTATATCAAGCACCTACAAAGTCCCATACTGCCAATTTGGTTTTTCTCTTGTTCTTTCTATAAAGGGACGATAGTGCCAAAATAATATATCAGTGTTTTGATCACTCAAATCAATCATTATAGAAAAAAAAAAAAGTTTTTAGTATCCTCAGATTTTCACCCCAAAATAAGCCACCATGGAGTCTTCTGCAGAGATTCTTCACCATCGGCAGTTATAAAAGAATTCAATTCCAGTTGATTTTGCTCTGTCACTATGGGAGGGCCGCTGACGGCTGCATACTTCTCCCAAATCAAGCCCCTGTTTGCTTTCCTAAGAAATGTTTAACCATACCAGCCTGACATTTAAGCTGCAGCGTCCAAGTCGCGGTAAAGTGCAAACAGCAAAGGCGCGCTCGAGTGTCGCCACGGCTTGCCAAGTAGAACCGCTGTTGGGAGTCACGGTAGAGTTAAATAAAAGGCAAAACAAACAGCAAAAGTTAAGCGGTTTGCTGTAACATCAAGGTTTATTTTTGTGGTTTTGACATAGGCCAAGAGAAAAATAAAACACGGCCCTCGCAGAGAAGGAAAAGTAGTTTCTAAGTGAGGGGCTTTCAGCAGCGTCGCTTTGTGAGGCTCCTTTTCAAAAACATCATCTCTTTTTTTTCCCCCCTCTCTGTTTGTTTATTCATTTGGTTTATTATGCCATTCAAGGCCGGGATGTAATGTCTTATCCCAGTTGCTATTAAAGTTAGCTTACAAATCACTGCTAATAGGAATATGACACATACAGCCGCTGAATTATACTCAGTGCAGCTCAAGCTGATGTTAGAAGTCCATGTGAAATAGCAAACCGAGAGATCACCGGGAGGGTACAGAGCTGTACGAGTCGGGGAATATTCATTAAAGCACAAGCTGCTCTTGGGATTCTGGAGGTTTGGTATCAGAAGATTAAAAGTACACTCCAGTCAAACATGAAAATTGTGTAATTGAAGGGGACCTGTCAGACGGCTGATGTCTACAACTCCAACCCAGCACCAGAGGCATTATATTTCTTACTGCCAGAAGGCATGCTAATTCCAGGGCAGAGCACACCTCTGAAGCATCGCATGCGGTGATGTCATGATGTGAAGATGCTTTGAATTACTGTCCTGGAACACGATAATGATAGATAAGTACAGATCATAAATTCTAAACTACGTTAATGCACTTTACTTGCTGTGAATCAGTGACTCAGAAAGAATTTTTCTTTATGAACCTATATAATTGATAATACCTATCGCAGGAAAAATAAAATAAAATAATTTTTTTGCTGTCATTCTAAAAATCCAGAGCTGTCCCCTGCAGTAATACCTTTTTTCCACTAGATGCCGCCAGTCGTTCAAATTGAAAAAAAGGCCAGTATCATTTAAAGCGGAGTTCCACACAAAAATGGAACTTCCGCTTTTCGGAACCCTCCCCCCCTCCGGTGTCACGTTTGGCACCTTTCAGGGGGGAGGGGGGTGCAGATACCTGTCTAAGACAGGCATTTGCACCCACTTCCGGCATAGACTCCCATGGGAGTCTATGCCTCTTCCTGTCCCCCCGCGCTGTCTCCTGGGAAACACACAGCTCCCAGGAGAGAGCGGGGACCAGTTACGATGCGCAGCGCGACTCGCACATGCGCAGTAGGGAACCGGGAAGTGAAGCCGCAACACTTCACTTCCTGATTCCCTCACCTAGGATGGCGGCGGCAGCTGCCGAGAACCGAGCGGGTTCTCGGCGTCGCCTGCCGACATCGCTGGACCCTGGGACAGGTAAGTGGCCATTTATTAAAAGTCAGCAGCTGCAGTAATTGTAGCTGCTGGCTTTTAATATTTTTTTTTTTGGGAGGTTTAGGTGGACCCCCGCTTTAACCCGCTTCCTCTGAGCTCAAGCAGTCATAGACCCGCCCTTTTGGAGTATGTAATTACACTTGTAGCGCCCTGGAGTTTAGTCAGGGAGCTCCTCACAAATTTACTTGCCAAGGGTAGTTATCTTGGTCGATTGATAGGGATCTATTGATTTCTTCCTAAGCTTGGCCTTGTTGCACTTTTTCTCTTCTACCACTAGGTGGCTGGGTATTTGGTGGTACTAGATAGGAGAAGGGCAACCTAAGGTCAGGTTATGAGTATGTGAGTGTCCCAGCCAATGGGCAGGGGGTTTCTTTAATTCCTTGGCCTGCTGTGAGAGCCTATATATTCGG
This sequence comes from Lithobates clamitans, assembly GCA_037952925.1. Taxonomy (NCBI): domain Eukaryota; kingdom Metazoa; phylum Chordata; class Amphibia; order Anura; family Ranidae; genus Lithobates; species Lithobates clamitans. Next base: position 4,905,891 of record JBBGZY010000795.1, on the reverse strand, counting down.
GTGAGGTCAGGTGATCTGTGTTATGTGCCACCTGGATGGGTGGACGTGTGTCATATGCCCCGGGCTGCTAGGCCGGAGAATGGGCCTATCGCGGGGGCATCTGGCTGCTAGGCTGTGTGAGGGCCTATCCAGAAGTGAGAGAGCAGCGCAGGGTTTGGATTGCGCCTTGCAGTCCAATCTGAAGTGACGGTTCTACCAGTGGTCGGAGGTAAAAGGGAAAGCTGTCGCCACAAAAGGGACCATTCGCCTTTACCAGGGACCACAGTGAGTATCTAAAAAAAGTACCGGAGTTATATTCTCAATGAAAGGGCACAGTGGAGAGTCGGGAAACTTCAGGTGGTGATCAAGTCAGGGACCCAACCAGCGGAGGTGACGCTTGCAGAGCAGCCTTGCGTGTCAAGCGAGGGACCGAGCCAGTCAGCAGTGGTGAAGTTTGAAGGTATCCGAAGTACCAAGCTAGGGACCCAGCAGGGAAGCATGGGTGACACTTGAGGGAGGTATCACCGCAAAAGCCTTGAGGAGCTCACGGGATTCGGTGTTAGTGAATCAGAAGGTCCAATGAGAGACCAGTAGCTCATGGGGCTGAAGAACTACAAGTAGAAGTTGTAGTAAAACTGAAAGAACTGTTACGTTTGAGTTAGGAACTGTTAAAGGACTGTTTCCATAGGAGACAGCAATCCTGCACATGCAGATGTAGCACCTTGCTGGGGCCTTTCCATCCTTGTCCTCCTATTGAAGTCTTGGAGTCTGCCAATTGATTTTGCAACTATCTAAGGGTGTCCTGGCCCTAACCCTCTTTCCCCCAAAATATATAAAAAGGACTGTCAAAGAAATAAAACCTCTTTTACATCCAAGAAGTGTCTGGTGCCCAATGACTTTCACCATCTTTGCACCCACTATGCCTCACAACCCAACACATATTGAAGGATGTCAGCTATCTTTGGCCTTGGAGGTCTCCATTAGACCAAAAGAGGTAAAAGACCTTGCTACACACTAGCTAGGTTTGGTATGTGTCACACACCTGTTTAATGCAGAGTTGACAAGAGGGCTGCCTTTACATTTCTTGTCCTGTTTCCCCTGGGGAAGATAACAGGGTAAACAGGGCACAGAGTGGCATGGGTGTCTGAAGAAAATCCGGTTTGGGACATATTGGTAGCAGATGTGGAGCACAACAAGCAAGCTGGCAGCAGGAAGATGCAGGGTCTTGGATGCATAGTCAGACAGGCAGAGGATGACAACAACAGGGTAGCAGGAGTACAGGGTCAGGAAACAGGAGCGGAGTCAGAGCCAGGCCAAGGTCAGTAGTAGTACCAAGTAAGCAAATGCGGACCCAGAACAGCAGGCAGGAAGCAAGGTCGTGTCACAAGCCGAAGTCAGCAACAGGGGTTGAGAGACAAGCAGGGTCAACAAGCCAGGTTGGGATACGGAGGTCAGGGAAAGCACTGTGTCATAATAAAGTCATTAATACGCCCAACCGTTGGATCATAAGCGATAAAACAGTTTTATCGCTTATGATCCAACGGTTGCTCATATTAATGACTTTATTCTGGCACAGCACTTTCTCCCACCTTCCATGTTTTATTGTAGTCTCATTGATTCTATGAGCTTGGGCTAATATAATTTATAATTCTTCACAATTTTCATTTGGGCATTTTTGTCTATGTGCCTGGTTACTTGCTTCCACGGGATACGGATATACACAGGATGAGGTCACAAGCAGTAGGAGCTATCGACCAATCAACAATGATTGTGAGTCCTATGGGAGTTTTTTTATGAGCCACTAGGTGCCAAATTCCATCAAACATGTACTCTCGTGCTTATAAGCAGTACTCATCTAGATACGCGCAGGGTACTAGTACTGTGCACAGTTCTGTGGACCATTCTGCATGCATGAGCATTTCTTTGAGCACGGCCTTGAGCTTGGTTTTCCTGACAGTATGTCATAAGTTAGTACTACTGCACTGAAAAGCACCTACATGCCATTATGTGAGCACTATTCAGTGTAAAATAGAAAAACAGTCCACCGCAGCCACCAAAGGAGAGGAGGAATTAACCGTGACATTTCCAGACCAGCCAGAAGACCCTGATTATAGTTTGGGTCCTAGATTCCAGGGGATTTGTATTGTTTTATGTTGGATAAAGTCCACATCTTACCTGGTAGCCAGACCTCAATAATTTGTTTCAGCTGTGCACAAGCCTGACCACTCATGCTGATGAGGACAAAGGCCTCTTCCCCACAACCTTGGCCCAGTAGTTGTGGGAGTCTACGGATGGGAAGCGTATTGGATCTGCAAACCCTCTTTCAAAATAAAAGGGCCTCCAGACACCACCCCTTCCCTATGTGCATGAATAAGGCTTACATGCGCACTCAAAGGAGGAATTGGTGGGAATGCCTTTGCTAGAAGGACTGTGCAGTACCCAGTAGGGCTGAACAGCAAGGAAGAAAACAAGTATTTGTCCAGATGGGCAGCACTCAGGAGGGTGGGGGGATTGATTAAAGGACAATGGTAGAGCTTAGTGAAGGGGTAAAGCTTGCCATACATGTTACGATTTCTCTTGTTCAGCCTCGGGCTAAACAAGGGGATACAAATAATTTCCACGTTTATTCTGACAACGGCAACCTCCAACCAGCAACTGGCATACGATTGGATGTCGTCTTCTTTGACAAAAAGTAAAAAATTGACTTTTGTCAAGCCTGATGGTACCAACAGGACCACCCATGGATTGAATTTCGGCTGATTCGGTAAAAAATAGCTTCAGAAAAATGTAGCACCCTCTAATGGTAAATTTACAGTTTTGGCTGCCAGCCAAGTCTGACTAGTTGTTTTGATCTGGATTGGGAGTGACTCAGGCAGAGCTGGTAACTCACAGGCAGCATCACTGAGAACTCCCACTTCTTTCCTGAACCTTATAGAATCTTCTGGAAAGGAAGGAGGAGAGGAAAGGTGGAGCTGCCTGGAGTATTCTAAGGAGCCCTGACCAATTCCCAACCTGGATTGGCAGGGGGCAGGCCTCCTTAAATACCCAGGGTCAGTCCAGCTGGGGAAGGGTTGTTTTCCAGAGGAAGCTGGAGATGGAGTGCTAGGCTGTTGTGGTCTTTGAGGGAGCTCCCCAGTCTGGGGGGGTGACCTTGGGCTTGCGTGCAGACGGGACCTTCTAAGAACACATGGAGGTGTCCTGGACAGGAGGCACAGGAGCAAGGAGAGGACAGCAGGAGAGAGCACTGCCAGGCAAGTCTCCAGGGAGGAACAACAGGTCACAGCCAAGAGGATTGGTGAATGACACATAGTCGGGATGACTGCGAGGCACGCCTGAGAGGACTGGGAGATTGCAGTCTGGGATGGGTGCAGAGCCAGTGGAGTAGACTGTGGTGGCACGGGCAGCGGAGGGAGGCAGCTGCAGCCAGGAGGGCTGGCAGGGCCTGGAGATGTGGTACTGGGCTCAGTAGCCACATGGACAGCTAGCACTGGGACTACCTACTTTGTGCTATACCAAAGGGGCCTGCGGTCCCTGCCTGCAAAGGGCATTCACTTTAGGCCTGGCTGAGCCAGTGTCAGGCCTGCAAATCAGAGCTAGCTGGTCCTGGAAAAGCAAGCAAGTGATATGCTTGAGGTGTTAAGGAGAGATAGTCTGCAAGCAAGTGTTGTGCTGGAGAAAAGATGGGAGGTGTATATACTGACTGTGTATATAATCTCAAGTCCCTATGTTTATTCTGCAATCACCTGGGCATCTCATAATTACCCTATCCACATCCAAGTTGAATCCCCTCAATAAAAATACAAAAACAAGTGCAAGAAATGTTTCATGTTTAAAAATTGTGTGCCTGGCTGGGCAGGGTGACAGAGGGACCACAACTACCAGCAGCGAGGGTACCGCTAAAAAAATATAATAAAACAAATGTCACTGTAACAATATAGACTATGCACTACCTTAGAAGTGGACAGTGTCAGTCAGTAGAGCAGTGGACAGAGTCAGTAAGGCAGAGGTTGTTGTCAGTAGAGCAGAGGATGGTGTCAGTAGGGCAGTAGACAGTGTCGGTAGGTCAGTAGACTGTGTCAGTAGAGCAGTGGATGGTGTCATTAGAGCCTTTGATGTGTCAGTAGGGCAGAGGTTGGTGTCAGTAGGACAGTGGGTGGTGTTAGTCAGTAGAGCAGTGGACAGTGTCAGTAGGGCAGAGATTGGTGCCCGTAGGTCAGTGGGTCATGTTAGTAGGGCTGAGGATGGTGTCAATAGAGCAGTGGATAGTGTCAGTAGGGCAGATGTTGGTGTCAGTAGGGTAGTGGATGGTGTTATTGTTATTTTTTTATTATTTTTACATAGTTTTTAATTATTTTTTTTACATTTTTTTTAGGAGTCCCATAGGAGGGCTTTGGTGAAATAGCAGGGGTATAAACAGACAGAGGACAGAGGTTCCAGTCCCTTTCTCTGCAGCTGCACTGGACAGTGAATGAATGGCAAGTGCTCTGTGCTGAGTGGCACCCTGTTCATTCACAAACTGAAGCATAGTACCCAGGCCGGCGTATTTAACCTTTAATTCTAATGGGAGATCAAGCAAACAAGAATGGTATGAGGGCCCTTTAAACAGTAATGACAGTAATGTCTTCGTTGCAGGCCTGATGGTCTTCACCGGCAGTCGGAGCTCATTAATTATATACAATAAGGTTCCACAAACAAGGCAATGGTATTTCTTGAACTTGTTGAGGCTTAAGGTGTCTATGTACAGTGTTCAAATAGAATTGCAGTAAAGCGTTCCCCAAAGTAAAGCTGTCTGTACACAGTGTCCCAGAGTGGCGACAAAGCAAGGTTTGCAAATGTGGGCAATTGCCCTCTGACCACCAACTAACCAGGTCGATTCAATGCCTTCCCAACAGCAGCTCCCGGAGAGACGTCCTTGCAGTGGATCCGCTTGTGACGATCACCTGGTGTGGAAACCCGAAGTGCGAGTTGTCGGGCCGCTGAGTTGATGCTGGTTAGATGTCCGACAAGCAGCAAGCAGTGCTAGGCCCTTCTCGGCTGGGTTAGAATGTTGTACACCGCGTGGTAGGCCGTGGCCTCACTCTCCCTACATGGAGAGGTCCGTAACACATGGAAGAAGAGAGGCCCAGGAAGAAGAGAGCATGGCGTGGGTCTCTGGCCTCTTTTATAGCTCTTCCCAGAAATCTCCCTGATGGTAGCAAAGATCCCTGGTATATGTAGTCCAGGTGTATATTCCTGCAGGGAGAGATTTGTATTCTGGGGAACTACTAATCCAATCGCTTTGGTTTGGCTCACAAATATGATGTCAGATAGTAAGGCTGGGCACTAGAGGGATAATACGATACATTGAAATGAGAGGAAATCGCTGTATTTTGCAACTGTAGTCCATATTGCTACACCTATTTTTGGCGCCTTTTGTTCTTTGCATCGATGGTACCACCCTGTGGGGATGCTCTTCTTTAAATTAGTTATGAATGAATATGGTGAGTATTCAGTACTGAGGAGAGAAAGGAAGCCAGCAGCTGCTGGGGGACCAGGGGAACACGGGTGAAGCCAAGCAGTCAACCGAAGAAGAACAGGAACAAGAGAGAGGGTCGGCGTGGGTGGCATTTAATTGTACCGATCCCCTTTCTTCCTGCAGCAGCTGAATGCTGGCAGAAGGGAGAGGAGGCTTTCAGCGGCTACAGGAAGAAAATACAGTAAATGCCACCCCAGCTGTTCCTCCTGTCCAGGTCACGGGCGAGGAAGGATCGCGGTCTACCCATCACCTACCCGCGATCGACAGGTTGCTGTAGAGGGCCAGCTGGATTCTGCTTTATAAATACAAAAATGTTGATTCTTAAAAGCTGCATTTCACATTTTTGAGTTACAGTCTGATTACATTTCCTTCTTCTGTTACACAATTCTGACAATCTCATATACAGGAATAACTTTTATTTTATATAGATATAAAGGTGTCACCTCCAGCAGTTTGTAAGCCCTGCAAGATCGCTGTAAGTGCTTTTAATACATCATGCAATAAAACTATGTATACCTTTAAGGCACATCAATGTTATCATACATTTTCCTTCATTGAATTACACATGAAAGATACATCTGTCATTCTATAATTGAAAAAAAAAGAAAGAAGGTTTATAGTCTACTGTGAAAATTTCCATACCTTAATATACATTTTATTCAGAAGCCCTGTGTGACTGGGAGATATGTATATTCATATTTATTACATGTAAAGTGTTCTCACCTGAGGCCGCCAGCTGATGAGACACAATAATAGCACAATTATAGCTTGGGTGACGTTACAAGATTGGGTGACCTATAATGAAATTGATGTATTCTACACATTCCTATGTTTTGAATGTGACAATATAGTGATGGCGAGGTATACATAAATCTGAGCCAGCAGCAGAGCTGGATAAGCCACAAAACAAACTAGGCATGGGAATGTAGGCTGTACAAAAATAAAACTATCCAGTAAAATATATAAAGAAATAATTCAAAGACACACACAATTATTAATTTATATATCTTTATTTAAATATTTTTTATTATTATTATTATTTTTTTTTTTTTTGGTAATACAAATGGCCGCGACACCTTTATTGGTATAAATAAATTAATCTTACTTTATTAAATTCATAAATAATTGAAACTTCAAAACTTTAAAAATATCAATCAATATCTCGCTCAGTCATAGAACTCGAGCTAATACACTAAATAAAAAACATTCATAAGTCCCCCCTTGATCCAAGGGTGACAAACCACATAAAAGTGCTGCGACAGGGTGGGAGGGAGGGGAGTTAGTTAAATCACTCTGGGTCACACTCTGACAGGAGCCTAACTGCGGGGGTCTTATGTAGCCCTCACTCACGTGTAATTCTTTGAAAAACACGTGTTTTTCCCGCCCGAAGTCACGTTGTTCCCACCCGAAAAACTTGTGTCCTGTCATGCCTACAATTAAAGGGATAGTAACACAAAATTTTTTTTTTTGTTGTTATTTTAATTTTTAACCGCCACAATCCCATGCTGTGGGCATCTAATAAAATGCCCACTTTTCTCAGGGGCCTAGGGACCAGGGGATGTCAAGGGGGTCCAGATGTACTCTTTATGTTCCTATGTTAAATCAGGCAGATCGTGCAGTTGGTGAAAGCTGTGACCCACCTGCAGGAGGATTGCCCTTGTAGGCAGTTGGTGTCTGATTGAGTAGGCTATGCCCGTAGAGTCAGTGCACATGGGGTAGCTTCTCTGTGCCCATTGCAATGCTTGTCAGTGCCATTTGAAGTCTGTACCTTCCCCCAGGCCCAATTGTGCCTTAACCACTTTTTAGACAATTTTCAGCTTTCAACGCTGCCACACTTTGAGACCCCTTTCACACTGGGGTGGTTTTCAGGCGCTTTAGCGCTGGAAATAGCCTCTGCTAATCGCCTGAAAACCACCTCCTATTCATTCCAGGGTGACTTTTCACACTCGGGCGGTGCGATTGTGAGATGTTATGAAAAGTCCTGCAAGCAGCATCTTTGGGGCGAGTTGGGAGTGCTGTATTTAGCGCTCCTAAAATGCCCTGCCCATTGGAATTAATGGGCAGCGCTTTTAAAGTGCCTGAAAACGCTGCAAAACGGGAGTTTTTAACCCCTTTTTGGAGTTAAAAGCTCCCCACTAACAGTCAGAAAAAAAAAAAAAACTTTTCTTAGTTTGTAATAAAATATTGCAAACAGGTATTTTTTTCTCCTTCACTGATGTGTGCTCATGAGGCTGCACTGATGGGCACTAATGAGGTGGCACTAGTAAGCAATGACGAGGAGGCACTGATGAGGCTGCATTGATAGCCTGCACTGATGGGCACTGATAGGTGGTACTAAGGGGCACTGACAGGTGGCACTGGTAGGTGGCATTGATGGGCACTGATAGGCAGCACTGATAGGTGACACCGATGAGGAGGCACTAATGGGCACTGATTGGCAGCACTGATGAGCACTGATTGGCAGCACTAGTGTGCACTGATAGACAGCACTGATGAGCACTGATTGGCAGCACTAGTGGGCACTGATAGGCAGCACTGATGAGCACTGATAGGCAGCACTGGTGGGCACTGTTGGGACTGCATTGATAATCAGGACACTGATAATCAATGCCCTGATTATAAGTGAAGATGTCCCTTTAACAAAAGCTGGTTATGGGCTCTCCTCTCCTCACGCTGTCAACCTGAGGAAAGGAATGACGATAACCGACATGGTTACATCGTGATCAGCTGTATTTGGACGCAGACAGTTCTGTGATGTCAGTTGACAGCAGGATTTTAACCCCCTTCCTGACCAGGCCATTTTTTGCGATGAGGCACTGCGTTATTTTAATGGACAATTGAGTGGTCATTCCACGCTGTACCAAAATAAAATGTATGTCCTTTTTTTCCAACAAATAGAGCTTTTGTTTGGTATTTGATCACATCTGCGGTTTTTATGTTTTGCGCTATAAACAAAAAAATAGCGACAATTTTGAAAAAAGAAAAAAACAATATTTTTTACTTTCTGCTATAAAACATATCCAATAAAAAAAAATTGAATTTCTTCATCAATTTAGGTCAATATGTATTCTGCTACGTGTTTTTGGTAAAAAAAAAAATCCCAATAGATGTATATTGATTGGTTTGTGCAAAAGTTATAGTGCCTACAAACTATGGAATATTTTTATGGAATCTTGTATATATTTTTTTTTCACTAGTAATGGTGGCGATCAGCGATTTTTAGCGGGACTACGACATTACGGTGGACAAATCTTACACTATGTGACACTTTTTTTGCAACCAGCGACATTATTACAGTGATCAGTGCTAAAAATATGCACTGTTACTGTACTAATGACACTGGCAGGGAAGGGGTTAACACAAGGGGCCGATCCAGGGGTTAAGTGTGTTCCCTGGGAGTATTTTCTAACTGTGTGGGGGATGGGCTGACTGGGAGAACACAGAGATCCGTGTTCCTGCTTAGTAGGAGCACAAGATCTCTATGTCCTCCCCTGTCAGAACAGTGATCTGCCCTGTTTACATAGGCAGATCACTGTTCTGCCTCTCTGGGGAATGATCGCGGGTGGCCGGTGGACATCGCGTCCGCCCAGACACACTGATTGACTCCCCCTTTGGCCAATAGGCTCCCCCTCTGGTCACACGGGCTGGTGCTCGTACAGGTACATCATTTGGCGCAGCCGTGCCACCTTGCCGCAGTAAATTTGCGGCAGGGGTATCTTCAAGTAAAGGGTAACTCCACTTTCATGGGAAAAAAATAGCAAATAAAAAAAAAAATACAGTGGAACCTTGAATAACGAGCATAATCCGTTCCAGGAGAATGCTTGTAATCCAAATCACTCGCATATCAAATCGAGTTTCCCCATTGAAGTCAATGGAAAGGAAGATAATTTGTTCCGCATTGACGTCTATTACATGTAACACCGCATGTGGTCAGAGGTGGGGGGGGCGCCGAAGAGCCTCGGAAATACTCGGGGACAGCTCGGAAAGCCTCGGAAAGGCCCAGAAACACTCGGGAACTAAGTATTTCAGAGTGTTTCCGAGTATTTCCGAGTCATCCCGAATATTTCCGAACAGCTCCGAACCGTTCCGACTGGCCAAATGCGGTACTGCACGCCCCATTAGCTTGAATTCTGTTCGTTTTGCGAGACAACACTTGCAAACTGAGTCAGAATGTAAAAAAAAAAAGTTGCTCATCTTTCAAAATGCTCGTTAACCGCTTTACTCATAAACCAAGGTTCCACTGTATAGCATATACAATTGCAACACAAGTCATATTGTAATTGAATGTTATTAAAAATTACTTTTTCCCTTTCAACCTGCAGCTCTGTAATTTTCTGTAAAGTGTAATGCAATATGGCTACCTGGAGGTGTTCTGTACACTGAATGTGTACAGAATGTCCCCCAGAAACATACTTTCCTGCTTGCGTGATTGGCTCACTGATTTTCCCAGAAGTCTGCCTAAGATACAAGACAGATTTTTGGCATCCCCTGCAACAAAAATGTCATTTTTGGCGAGATACTCCCAATAGGAAATCACGTCTAAAGGGATGCAGGCCCTGCAATTTTCCTCATTAGAGCCCTGCAGCTGCAACAGCAGGTTGATAATTATGAAACCACTCCCATTAGACTCACTCCACACAGGGGCACAGAAGAACACACAGGGATTTCTTCAGAACAACAAAAGGTAGGAATCTGCAACAAAGTTTGTTAAAATCCTTGCAATGTACATCGATCACCCAGAGGGGAATGTTTTTTTCTCAACAAAAGGAGTTACGCTTTTAGGTTAATCAAGTAAGCAGTAATGGCACATCCTGTGGCTAGTGAAGCATGCTGGGACTTCTAGTTCTTCCCAGCCATTGGCTATGAAGCATTTCCTCCTATTTGGTGTTCATTTCACTTTAAGAAACAGTGACATTTTTGAAGCTTTAATTTGAGCGTATTATTAATTTATAGCCAATTCATAATTGATAACGTTATTACAACAAGCCAGTTAAAACAATACATCGGAGTAGTAAATATTTATGTCACACTAAATCACAGGTAGTAACGTGTGAGAGGACTTGAGACCAGTAATTGCTGCGCTCCTTCCCCCGGGATCCGTGTAATGGGAGAGTTGGACTGGATGCCGGGGCCGGCTGCGATTCCGCTGCTTGTCTGGGGGCCTTTTCTGTGCCCTAAAATATTTAACTGCGCTGTAAATTGAGCTGCTCGAGGAATAAGCATTGGGGCTTTGCAGGATCGATAGCCATTTCAAATAGCGTTCAATAATCAGGGCTTATAGATTGGGTCGTCCTGCAGACAGGCTGTCTCAGGTAACTTAGCAGGAGACAGCCGTACATACACACTAAAACCTGGACCCAGCAAGACGGATCATTATTTTATTGTCATTACTTATTTATTATATTAAGGTCAGGCTAAGCAATTGTGTTTGGGAAAAGAAAAGCTGACAAGTGTTTTCCCTTCAATCTGTTGTGTGTTAACCACTTAAGGACCGGAAGGATTTGCCCCCTTAATGGCCATTTTTTGCGATACAACACTGCGTCGCTTTAACTGACAATTGCGCGGTCATGCGACACTGTACCCAGTCAAAATGTATGTCCTTTTTTATCCCACAAATAGAGCTTTCTTTTGGGGGTATTTGATCACCTCTGCGTTTTTTATTTCTTGTGCTATAAACAAAAAAAGAGCGACAATTAAAAAAAACAAAACAATATTTTTAACATTTTGCTATAATAAATACCCCCCCCCAAAAAAAAAAAACTTCTTTGTCAGTTTAGGCCGATATGTATTCTTCTAAATATTTTTGGTAAAAAAAAATTGCAATAAGCGTATATTGATTGGTATGCACAAAAGTTATAGCATTTACAAAATAGGGGATAGATTTATGGCATTTTTATTATTTATTTATTTTTTACTAGCAATGGTGGCGATCTGCGTTTTTTAGCGGGACTGCGACATTCCGGTGGACACTTTTGACACTTTTTTGGGACCAGTGACATTCATACAACGAAAGAGCTAAAAATAACCACTGATTACTGTGTAAATGTCACTGGCAGGGAAGGGGTTAGGGGGGGCGATCAAGGGGTTAAATGTTCCCTAGGGAGGTGTTTCTAACTGGGTGTACTGACTAGCAGGGCTGTCTTAATGAGAGGGCACACCAGGGCTCTGGCTAGGGGCCACAGCTGCATGGGGGGCCCCTGCACTTTCCCCAAAGCAGCTGGTCCTTGAGCCCATGCTGCCCCAAAATTGGGGCCCCATGATGGCACTGAGAGTGATGGATACACAGGGGGGGCAAGCTGGCAGTGGTGTGCCATGCTTTGCAGAATGATACCTATTATTTCACAGCCAGCAGGGAGGGGCAGGGCCGCAGCGGCAGTAATGCTCTGACCCCGCCCCATGCAGCTTGAATGCTTGGGACTCGAAGGCTGCAGGGTAGGAGCTGGAGTGGGAGCTGCTGATTCGGCAGCACTGAGAGCCCACTTGCGGAAGTAGCATTGTGGATTGTGTCAAGGTGGGCCCAGCTGTCCAGCACTGTTTGCACCGAAGGGCTTGAAATGCCCAGAGGGATGCTCCCTCCTCAGCCCCTCCTTCTGCCTGCTTTAATGGTGTATAGGTGAGTCCAGTGCTGGGGGATATCTGGGGTGTAGAGGGGTCAGAGTGCTGGGGGGATATCTGGGATGAAGAGGGATCAGAGTGCTGAGGGGATATCTGGGATGTAGAGTGGTCAGAGTGGAAGGGGATATCTGGGGTGTAGAGGGGTCAGAGTGCTGGGGGGATATCTGGGGTGTAGAGGAGTCAGAGTGCTGGGGGGATATCTGGGATGTAGTGGGGTCAGAGTGCTGGGGGGATATCTGGGATGTAGAGGGGTCAGAGTGCTGGGAGGATATCTGGGGTGTAGAGGGGTCAGAGTGCTGGGGGGATATCTGGGGTGTAGAGGGGTCAGGGTGCTGGGGGGATATTTAGGGTGTAGAGGGGCCATAGCGCTGGGGTGGCATCAATCTAGCAGATATATTATATGCACAGGACAGCTTTGTTACTTTATGGATTGTTCATGTAGTTAATGCGGAGCTCCACCCAAAAGGGGAAGCTCCGCTTGTCTGCCTCCTACCTACTTGATGTCTGTTTACCTGCGCTGTCTCCATTGTAGGGGCCCCAGAGCATTACTTTGCCCAGGGGCCCATGATGCTATTAAGACGGCACTGCTGACTAGAGGAGGAGAGAGATCGCTGTTCCTGATCACTAGGAGCAGCAGATCTCTCTTTACTCCCCTGTCAGAACGGGGATTTGTCTGGTTACATTGACAGATGCCCGTCCTGGCTCTCTGAGGAGCGATCGCGGGTGGCCAACGGACACCGTGGCCGTCAGCCACACGCATCGGCTCCGGCGTTGTGGCTGGCGAGGAGCAGTGTGAAGTTGCCTAATTACCCCCTTTTTATAAGTGCTAATATATATCCATTGCAAAACGATGTGATGTTTAATACACTGACCTTTTTCTCTTCTGCTGGCATTGCTCTCAAGGCTGCTAGAAAGGTCCCAGGCGAAGTACACTTGATATCACTCCACCTGTGACAGGAACCGTGCTAAAGAGGACGCATCGGTTTATGCGGCTCTACTCCCTCTATGACTACCTACTTCCCTTGCTGCTGGCTGATGCTCTGGGATTGCGGTCGGCAGTCTGCAATCTGGGATTGCCGACCCGCCATCCCAGAGCATTAGGTTGCGGGCCACATTAGAGGTCTTTGCGGGCCACATGTGGTCCACAGGCCATGGGTTAGGTACCCCTGCCCTAAGGATATGGGAAACTGCAAGGATCTCCCCACCTGGGAGGACCCATTGAATATAATGGCTGCCTTGGAGTGCTAATTTGGGCCTAGAGAAAGCCACCTGAAGCTATCCCCCACATGGAGGTGGTGAGTGGTTGACTAAGTAGAAAAGCAGCACAGAAACCTTTCCACACTGCCCACAATATAAAAACTGGGTATATTTTGCCCACCAGGAAGCCACAGATGCTATAGCTTCCCATAAGAATCAATGGCAGTAAACACGTTCATGCATATGGACATATGTGGTTCAGGCCCCAAGGTTGTATATGGGCGACTGTGGACTGAAATATGCCTGCATTTTACACAGTATGGATCAAGGCGCTCATGTGCATGAGCCCCAAGACTGAGATACCCCTAGAATCTCAGTTGTCAAGAAGGAACATTTGAACTTTCGAGTCCAGCCAGTATAGCCCTGTGAGAGTGGGAACCTGGAGATGTAAAAAGACATGTAGAAGACCAAAGACTGTGTTTTGACTAGAACCTACTGGTATCCTATGATCCCTACACCCTTCCTATTTCTCCATACACCTGTGCAATAAACTCTACAAAAACCTAAATCAAAGTCACTGGTGCACATTATTCAGAACTTCCAGAGAAAAAGAACACTCTCTGAGAAGAAGGTGTCTATGACATTATTTGCCAAGAACATGGGCCTAGAACATTAACAGTGTGGTCACTATTGACCTGGAGACTCAAGTCCTTCAAATTGTGCCTTCCTAACTACCAATAGAGTTCCATATGATTTTCATTTCTGTATTTAGCTTTTAGCTCAGTGTTGAATTCACTAATGATATTTGGGTTGATTGATATATTTTCCTTCTAATGTTAGTCTGCAAAACCAGGATAAGGAGTGAAGATGGCAGTCACACCTACCAATAAATCAAGAAAAGTTTAATCATACCTGCCATTTCAATCAGCTTCCTCTTTCAGGAATTGCTGTGCCAGAGCTCCCGCCGCACTCCTACTCTATTATCTTAGAAAGCCGTCATATGGGCTTTGTTTGTATAACATCTTTTCAGCATGAGCAGGCACATTCCTTCCTTTCTTGAAGTCCACAAACAGATATCAATGGCAGAGCATAGGAAGGGATGCACAGGTAGAGTGATATTAACCACTTCACCCCCGGAAGGTTCATCCCCCCATAAACAAAAAAAAGACTGACAATTTTGAAAAAAAAAAATAGTTTTTACTTTCTGCTATAAAACATACCCAACAAAAAAAAAATGTAAAAAATATAAAATGTCTTCATAAAATATTCTGCTACATATTTCTGGTAAGAGAAATCCCAATAAGCGTATATTGATTGGTTTGCGCAAAAGTTATAGCATCTACAACCTATGGAATATTTTTATGGAATTTTTATTTATTCATTTTTTTTTTACTAGTAATGGCGGCGATCAGCGATTTTTAGCAGGACTGCAACATTGCAGCGGACAAATAAGACACCTAACTGACACTTTTGACACTTTTTGAGGACCAGTGACATAATTACAGTGATCAGTGCTAAAAAAAAAAATGCACTGTCACTGTACTAATGACACTGGCAGGGAAAGGGTTAACACCAGGGGCGATCAAAGGGTTAAGTGTGTACCTAGGGAGTGCTTTATAACTGTGGGGAAGATGCATTGACAGGGTGTTTTGCTTGCGTCTATCTAGCAAGGTTACTTTGTGGTATAAGCAAGGAAGCTGTGACCTCTGCAGTGTGTAAATGTGCTTTTACTATACAAAACTATTACAATATTAAGCATACAAATCAAGACTGATAGATATCTATAACAAGCAAAATGCCTAGCAAATAAACAGCCTATGGTCTGTAACAGTAGAAATACACTTAAAAGTTACTTAACTCCGGTTACTGTGTAATTATGATCTCTGTTGCTCCTGGAGACCAGGCACCTTCTTCTTCGCTTATTACAGATTCTTCCTCCTGCTCTGGTGTTAATCCATGATGAGTGGGCCGTGTTTAAGGCATCATAAGACCTTTTATATGTCAGCTTGTTCACAATGGTTACAAACTCTATTACCTTAACAACCAACAAACCTACATCTCGGTAGCTTCAGTTTGAAGGGCACTCTCTTACCTGTTTACTGTAGCTATAGAGACAATAGAATGTTCTCAAACTGCCAACGAAATACAACAATGGTATCTACATTCCCATTGTATCCAACAGCATTTGTTTGAGAAATTCTGTGTCTGTGAAACCAGAATGCTATGAGTCTTATAGAAAAATTATATTTTATATCAAATGCAACAAACTGGGGGGAAACAGATCCCTGTTTCTCTATAGATAGGGCCCATTCTTATCTCTATGTTTCCAATCACACGGCATACTGCGCAGAAAATGCTCTGCAAATGCGCTTAGCACTTGTGTTGCCATTAAAGGTTAATGGCACCCTAAGCACGAGCGTTTGCATATATTTTGTTGTGGACAAACGAGCTGCAAGAGCCCCAAAAAGCATAGTAAAAGCGTGGATCTTCTTTGGGGTGTTTGACGCATATAGGGCAGCCCATTCAAGGGAATGGGCTGCCCATAGGCGTGCGCACAGGGTTTGCCAGGTGTGCCTGGGCACACCCTAATTACCCTGTTCTGATGAGCATTATCGCTCTGTGTGCCAGAGGGGACATGGGAAAGATCTCCCACTGAGCGGCTATATATCTACAGTACACACACATGCATGAGTGTTTTAGCTTTCGTGTGCAAACCCAAATGCAACAGTGCGCACACCAATGGGGCTGCCCTATGTGAGACATGCGTTAATGCTTGTAAAACACGCAAAAAAACCTGCAAGCTACATGCAAATGTGAATGGGGCCTTACTGACTCTGGCAGACTGTAGGGGTCTCCCCTGCTTTGGCCTGTAGATGGCCCCTGGCTACCGTCCTGTACATTGCAGGGCTATTGGCAATTTTACATTGCAGGACCGCACCACAACTCTTGATCAAGTGCTTGGCTTGTGCATACCTCCCAACTTTCTGAGATGGGAACGAGGGACACCTATTAGCAAAAGTATGTAGGTATAGGATAAACCCCCTGCCACGCCCCCTTAAAGGAGAATTTTACAAAAAAATTATTGTTTTTTACCACTACTATTCCTTTATATTGGCTTTTGGCACTTTTTGATAGATAAGTAGTGCATTTTATATACAACTATATAGATCAGACCTAAATGAGGGACAAATGAGGAGGAAATTGTTCCAAATGACAGTCCCTCCAAACCGTGGACAGTTGGAAGCTATGGGCTATGGGGTTGCAGATTGGCCCCATTGAACTCAATGAGTAAATTTTACTCTGCGGCCTGATTTTAAAATGGCACAACCACAATGCAAAGCATTGCGATCGCTGCATGTGAACAGCCCTGTCCAGCTGCATTGTTAGGATTCGAGTGGACAGCACAGGACCATTGTGTGTTTTTACCGCCCGTGTAAAAGAACCTTCTCCTCTTCCCATAAACACATTCCTTATTAGCGCAAGCAATGCAGCACACCTGGCTGCCTCCTATTGCTGCTTCTCCCTCTCCCAGTCTAAACTCTGCTGTACAGAAATTTTCAAAAGGCTTATACCTAATCAAACTGCTGCTTGCATTAAAAAAAAAAATGCATTCAATTACATATTAATGATTACTGCGCTGCGTTACTTTGTGCCTTTTATATCAGCCTGGAGTTCAGCTTCTTTAACTGAATTTTTTACAAGGTATCACACGGCAGCTGGGATATTTTTTCCAACACCCTCAGCTTGTTTACTGTAATAACGTCACTTTGTATCAGTAAGCTGCAACTGTTGCTATGGGACCCATGAGGCTCTTCTCTAAGCTCTCCCAAACAGCAGATTGGCTTGAGATCCTCACTCGAGCGATAGAGCAGGCGGTCATTGGACGATCGCACTCCGTCCAGCTCCAAGACCAGGTGCGGCATACTTCAGCTCCCCTGGCGACTGCTAAGCATCTACAGTGACTAAAATCATCTAAAAACAATGTACTACCATTACCATCAGCACACAGTACACGGTCACCAAGGTCCGGAAAAAAAAAAAAAAACGGGAGTTGCGCAATCGCCCTATTAAAATAAACAGTTTTTATCCAGAGATAGCTGTACTGAAATTCCTGCTTTTTCAACAAGTAACATCTGGATAAATTTGGTATGCATCCTCTACCATAAAACCCCTGAGAAAAAAAAAATAGCGAGCAAGGAGAGAGACAAAGGAGTATTAAACATTTTATGACGGGGTGGGTGTGGTGCCATTATTGTAGCGGAATTTAGAAAACAATTGCCAGACGTGAATTTAAACAGCATGTTGTTTGAAAAGAGGTTTTTTAAAGCTGGTGATGAGCAAATCGGTTATCCTTTACTCAATACATCGAGCGTAATTCAATGGGACTGGAACCTTTCCAGCTGTTTAAAGATAACCCCTTCAAATAGCTGCCGTATTAGAGAAATTACAGCGGAAGGTAGTGAGGTCATAGATGTGATGTCATCGGGGAGCCAGAAGACAAAGTTGTAAAGAGGGCGTTCCTTCTCTAAAGTCTTCTTTCTCACTCTTTCTATTCTATAGTGAAGGCTAAAGAAGGCTATAGATGGATCGAATCTCAGCTGGGACTGGCCGAGATTCGATTCATCTATGGGCAGGCAGGTTGTACTGAAGTCGATCCATCAATCCACTTCAGTACAACCAGCCTGTCTGATTTTTTTCTTGCGATTACTGACGGCGGCTATAGCCTCCAGCAGTGATCAAGGCTCCTCATCGCCAGAACACAATAGCCCTGCGCAGGGCAAGGGGTGGGCAAGAGGGGCAGCTGCCCTTGGTGAGGTGGGGATTTTGGGGGGTTGTGCTAGAATGGGGGATTTGGAGGGGGGAATTGTACTAGGAGAGAGGATTTCTGCTAGGAACGGGGATTTGGAAAGGGGGAGGATTTGTCCTAGTAGGGCTGATTAAAGGGGGGGATTAGCGCTAGGAGAGATGATTTTGGAGGGGGGGGGGGGTTGTGTTGGAATAGGGGGATTTGGAGGGACAGGGAGGATTTAGGCTCAGAAAGGAAATTTGAGGGAGAGTATATTTCTGTTAGGAAGGGGGATTTGGGAGGGGAGGATTTGTCCTAGTAGGTGTGATTGAAGGGGAGATTAGCTCTAGAAGAGGGGATTGGGGGGGAGTTGTGTTGGAATAGGGGGATTTGAAGGGGCAGGGAGGATTTAAGCTCAGAAAGGAAATTTGAGGGGGAGTGGATTTTTGTTAGGAAGGGGGATTTGGGAGGGGAGGATTTGTGTTAGTAGGGATGATTGGGAGGATTTGTGCTAGGAGGGGATATTTGGGGTGGGGGGAATAAGTGCTAGGAGGGGGGATTGGGGAGGGGCTGGCAGAGGGGGGATTTGTACTGGAAGATGGGGAATTAATTTGGGGGAGAATTTTGGCTTGCAAAGGGAATTCATGCTTATGCCCCGTACACACGAGCGGAATTTCCCTTAGAAGTATCTTGGATAGTTTTTCCGACGGAATTTCCGCTCAAGCTTAGCTTGCATACACACGGTCACACGAAAATTCTCTGAACCTTCGACCGTCAAGAACACGGTGACGTACAACAAAACGACGAGCCGAGAAAATGAAGTTCAATGCTTCTGAGCATGCGTCGAATTGTTTCCGAGCATGTGTAGGAATTTTGAGCGTCGGAATTGCTACAGACAATCGGAATTTCCGATAGGAACTTTTTCCGTCTGAAAAATAGAGAACCTGCTCTCTATCTTTTGCTGGCGGAAATTCCGCCAGAAAAAGTCCGATGGAGCATACACACGGCCGGAACTTACGACCAAAAGCTCACATCAGACTTTTGCTGGGGGAATTTCTGATTGTGTGTACGGGGCATTAGGGGTAAGTGTGAAGATTAGTGCTCTATTTTTTGGGGGGGTTGTGGATTTATGCTGACACATAATGCTCATACATTTTGGGGGGCGCCATTTGGCATCTTCGCCCTGGGTGGTAGATGACCTCGTCCCGGCACTGGCCCTGCAGGAGGGATTCCCCCATCAACACTGAATGTATTGATGGGGGAAGCAAGCACTTTTCTGTCCTTCAACCCAGAGCCGTCTTTAACGCAGGTCAAAAGGGGCAGCTGCCCCGGGCCCAGTCATTGTTGTGGAGCCCAAAGCTGCTGCCCCTTGGACACGCACTGCCCGAAAATAGTTGATAAGTGGATTCGGGAAGGCCCAATAAAATGTTTGCCCAGGGTCCAATCAATATTAAAGATGGCCCTGCTTCAACCCATGGTGGATGGAAAGAAAATTGTATATCCCATGGGCTGCTTAAGTTTACACTTGGTTCAAAAGCAGGCTTTTTACGAGTGTTTTTTACGCTCCATGGACATCTGTCATAATTGTGTGCATTGCAGCACCCAGTGTTGTTCATGTGGTCACGTTAATGTTGCATTGCATCATGTCAAAATTGGCCCAACATGCGTTATTTGCTGGGCATAACAGCTCAACAAACGCTTCCATTGATGTCAATGTAAACGGGCTGCAATTGAAGTTTACAGCGCATCGGGGATGCATTTAGAAAGTGTTACTAGCCGAGATGATACTTCAAAAACCCATGCAATATAAAGCCAACACAGGGCAGGTATCACGTAGCTGGTAGTAGAGCCTGATATGATGAGGAAGACCTCTCTTACACCTCTGACTTGGGCCCCTGATAGTGAAGACAGGAGGCACAGGAGTACAGAGTGGCTGAGTGCCTGTAAGTCTTGCTAGCAGCAGGGCAGGTGTCCACGGTGGGCAGGTGAATGAAGTCGTCAAGGGTATACAGTAAAGCAGGCAGACTGGTAGGCAGCCGGGCAGCGGACTGAAGACTGGTTCTGCCATGAGAGGGCAGATGAGAAGGTTGCTGGTAGCAGACTGTACAACAGGATCAGCAAGGTAGTAGACAGGTACCAGTGACAGCAGACAAAGTAGCATAGTCAAGCAGGCTGGGTCATACACTGGCAGGATGAATCAAGTACAGGGCACCGGCAGGGCACAAGATGGGTCTGGAACCAATCAGTGAAGCAGAAGCCAATGGAACAGACAGGAGCGGAGGTAAGAGAACAAGCCGAGTCAGCAACTGGAATCAATATACAGGATCATGGGAACACCGGGTACACTGGAGGCCAAAGCAGCACTGATCCAGAGCACTGGCACAGTTTAAATAGCCTGTCTGGCACCAACATCTGTCACGAGTGCACGCCGATGCGCACATGTATGCACTTGGGTACATGCGTGCATATGCGCGAGCATGTCCTCAATTCCTGCGGGCACAAGAAGGAACATGTATTAGCCTGTGAAGGTGCTCAGAAGAAAATCCAGAGGAGCTATCTTGTTTATTGGCATGCCCTTCCTGACAGGAAGCGTCTGGCAAGCACTTTTTAACACAACGCAATTGCATCAAAAATGCTTTGAACCCCAGTCAAACATGTAGTGCTGCTTCTAGCTCCATTAATTCAGTCTTCCGGTGATTCAATCCCTGTCGGGTGCAGCTCCCATAGGGCTAGTCTTCCCTGATACTTTTCCTGAAGCATACAAGCAAGAGACGGAAACACACACTAAAAGCTACTCAATTGCAAATATGATAGAAAGGCTCCAGCTCCACCCCCTCCCAAACCATGTCATCCAATGCGTTTCACCCGTCATGGGCTTAATTGAATCACAGAGGTGCTGAGAGAGGGAGTTTCAGGAGGCGGAGTCAGTACAGGAATCACTGCTTGCAGGTAGCAAAGTACCATGGGATATGTAGTCCATACAAATGGAAATAAACAGCAGAGGAGAACTGCAGAGCATGCTGGGAATCAGCGGCAGCTGGTGCTCTATTTTGGGGGGGCACGCAAACAATCCACCTAACACCCCTCCCCCTGGTCAGTCAGTCAGCGCAACTCATCCTCAACCACGCTCCCCCCCCATGCTCGCCTATCCATCCGTCAGTCCGCACCCCCTTACCCCATCTAGGTTGCGGGCATCGTCAAATCTTTCCTGCGTCTCCTCCTCCTCGGCGGCTTCCCTGCATCTCCTCCTCCTTAGCCACCTCCCTCTCGGTGGCCAGTATGGGCGCTTCTCCTTTTGGCCAATCGGGTCTCAGGACTCACTTCCTGAGAAGAATCAGGAAGACAATAGCGAATATTAATTCGCTATTGTCACACAAGTAGGTGGGCTTGGGGCGCAGTGCTCTGCTCCCTGAGCCCACCCTTTTTGAAGCCAATTAGAGCCATTGGAATCCATGTCTGGTGCCCTGAATGTAGATTAGGGGTCAGACGCATGGATTAGGGGGGCGGCACCCCTACGCCGCATATGGTAGGGCCGCCACTGCTGGGAATCCAGGAAATTATGGGAAGAGATGGCAAGCAGACAGGCAGCACAACATGAAAGGAGATTTTTCTAGTAAGCTTGTATTGGATTGTCAAATATAACTTTTGTTTGTATTGTTATTAAAATGATGATGTTATAAAATGAAAGTATATGCTGTGACCATAGAACTTCTTTAAATACTCAATTAAAACATATACTCCGCAAAGGAATTGTTCATGTATGAGCTCTTATTTTTTTTGCCTAGAAATTCCCCTCCATGTTAGCGAATGGGGTTTATTTACTAGAGGCAAATCCACTTTGCACATAAATGCACTTAGAAGTGCAGTCGCTGTAGATCCGAGGGGGACATGCAAGGAAAATAAAAAACAACAGTTTTGCTTGTACATGATTGGTTGATAAAATCAGCAGAGCTTCCCCTCATTTCAGATCTTCCCCTCAGATCTAAAGCGACCGCACTTCCAAGTGCACTTTTAGTGCAAAGTAGATTTGCTTTTAGTAAATCACCCCTTAAGTGTCCATGCACACTAGGGCTTTTTTAGGCATTTTCAGGCATATGCTCCTACAGGCAGAAAAAAATCCCGACCAAACTCACGTTTTTGAGAGGAGCTTGTACCCCAAAGAGCTCAAAATAGCTCAAAAGTGCGTGAAAACATGAAAAAACATTTTTCCAGCTTTTTGTTTTGTTTATACAGTGGTTAAAAAAATACTTACTAGGAGGGTTTGTGAAAAAACGCTTATGTTTGAAAGAGCTTGAAAGAGCATGACACGAGAAACAGCACAAAAAAGCACAACGTTATCCATCTGTGGATGAGACCAGGCTGGTTGATCCTTTCTGCTGCTTTTGAATAAGGATTTGGATGTCTCTTTTTGGATCTGACACCTACGCCTGGGGGCTCACCCTGGGAGTGCTTTGCTTCCTCTCCCTCTCCCCGTGTATCCACAACTCCCGGTTAGAAAACAGTGGACCTGTGGGTTGTTTCACCCTGGCCTCTCCTTTTTGTACATACTTGGAAGACATTTGATTTTTATAATCTGCTTGCCATACTATTATATCAAAGTGGAATTTGGCCACAACTCTCACAACTATATTCTCTGTGCTTCTCCTGAGGAAGCCAGGTTTTGTACTCGTGAAACACGTTGAGAATACAGCACAGATTTTCCAGGCTGATGGCGGATATCAATACAGACCATATAGGTTCTATGCAAAAGTTTTAGTAACCGAACTGTACAGTATTTAGAATGTACTTCTATCTTTGCTATACATGTATGACTTGCTGTTTTTAAAGGAATGTAAATACAATTTTGTATATTTTACCTGTGTTTGAGGTGTGACTCAAAAGGTCCTGTGGGCTCTAAATAAGTTGTTGCACAAAAAAGAATAAGCTTCTTCAAGCTTTTATAGGCAGAAATAAAAGCTCAAACGCCTGTAAAAAGCAGCTTTTTTTTGAGCTGCAGTGTGCTTGAGCCCTTAGGGATTCTATTCACTATATGTGTCTACATCCACACAAGCACATCCTGTACAATACCACAAGCATGCCATAGCGGCAGTGGTGGCTGGTGCTCAAAATTTTTTGGGGGGGCGCAAACTAACTGAAAAATTCAGAAAAATACTGAAACAAAAACATCAGTTGCAGCCACTGTGCCATCAAATGCAGCCACCATGCCCATCATATGCAGCCAACTGTGCCCAGAAAATGCAACCAACTGTACACATCATATGCAGACACTCTGCCCATCATATGCAGCCAACTGTGCCTATCATAAGCAGCCACACTGCCCATCATATGCATCCAACTGTGCCCATCATATGCAGCCACTGAGCCCATCATATGCAGCCACTGAGCCCATCATATGCAGCCACTGTGCCCATCATATGCAGCCACTGAGCCCATCAAATGCAGCCACCATGCCCATCATATGCAGCCAACTGTGCCCAGAAAATGCAATCAACTGTACCCATCATATGCAGACACTCTTCCCATCATATGCAGCCAACTGTGCCTATCACAAGCAGCCACACTGCCCATCATATGCATCCAACTGTGCCCATCATATGCAGCCACTGAGCCCATCATATGCAGCCACTGTGCCCATCATATGCAGCCAACTGTGCCCATCATATGCAGTCAACTGTGCCCAGCAAATGCAGCCAACTGTGCCCATAAAATGCAGCCAACTGTGCCCATCATATGCAGCCTCTGTGCCCAGCAAATGCAGCCAACTGTGCCCATAATATGCAGCCACTGTGCCCCCCCACCCGCTCGCCCGCCCACTGTGTTCCCGGCACTTACCCTATCATGGTGGTGGGTCAGGCAGCGGGTGACGGCGGCGAGCTGTGGGACGGGCAGCGGGTCAGTGTGTGGGACGGGCAGCAGGTCAGGAGATGACTTCTGTGTCCTCCCTGTGTCTCTATTTCCTGTTCTGTTAGGTGGCCAATGGAATCACCTCTGCCTTCAGCTAATCGGGTGACTGGTATTAGACCCGCGCCTCCTGATTGGCGGAGAGGCGGTTCAGTGTTTAAATATTGATTTGCTTTTCTATCACGCCTGGGTGGACTGTGAGCACAATGCTTTGCGCTCCAAATCCACCTTTTTGAAGCCTATTAGAGCTTATGGCTCTAATCAGGTACTTCAAAAAAACTACCCCGCCACTGTAATTCAGGCGCATGGCGTCCGAAAAGGGGCCGGGTATCTGAATAGGGGGGGCTACAGCAGCCATCGATAGATTCATACAATGCATGAATCTATCCATTTTACATAGAGGAGGCGGCTGGAGAGAGGGGGCGGCGCCCGTGCGCCCCTAATGGACGTACCGCCACTGCATAGTGGTTTATCCCTACTTGGTTCCTTCTTTAATCAGGCCTATTGCTTCTACTGACAACTGTTCAGGAAAGTTTAGTACCTGCAAGCTGTTTCATTGGCTGAAGAGCATTTGCACCTTTTTACACACCTTCACTGATAGCCATAGGCTGCAGAGCAGCAGAGAAATACGACAAGGGTTAATGGGAACACAGGAAATTAGCATGAGAAACATGTACTTTATCTGATACAATTTAAAGTTATGGAAGAATAGCCATACCTTTAATTATGCTAAGCCCTATCCTCTGCATAAGCCAAAGGGTCCTCTTATAAAATAACAAGATATACTTGACTGGTACCAACAGAGGAGCTGCTGCTGTGTAGAAAAACTTAGGAATTCTAAATAATAATGAAACCCAGAACAATTGATCCACTCCTTCCTCCTATAAACTAATAATTTCTTTTGAATGGTACTGTAACACTGTTAAGCAAAATCTATAAAAATATGGAAAGTTTGCCATTATATAAGGATGTACGTCACGGAAGCAAAAATATAAAGAATTGCTAATCCAAGCTCAACTGCAAGAGACAATGCAGTGATGACACAGACATCCATTTAAATAATATGCTCCCTGACCATAGATTAAGGTTAAGGTTTCTTGGTTTCCTTTCCCCAATATTTTGGTGAAAATCTGGGGGTTTTGCTCAAATTGTATTATTTCACAAAATCCATTGAAGTCAATGGAGAAGATAAAAATTATGGTAATGTGTTGGTGGCCTATAGGGGTGCAATGGGCTTTAAATAACTCCTGAGGGTTACAAAAAGTCCTTCAATTACCCTGGATCTGTTCTTGTGCCAGAAAATGCCCTCTCATTAACCTCATTATTTTATGTTTTTTGACAGAAGGGGAAAAACAAATAATTAAAAAAAAGTAAAAAAATATAAGGTGGCACAAATCAAATCAAATACAAATACAGGCAGCCCCAGGGTTATAAACAGAATCAAATATACAAAAAAATTTAATGCAGAAAAAAGGAGAAAAGCACAAATACAACTTAAGCGCTACATTAAATTAATGAAACACCTAAATACAAAAAACACACACACCCTAAAGTAAAAAAGATTAAAAAATAAAATAAAATGACCTAATCAGTTCAATTAACTAAACTGAGAGTATCTGCTTCAACTAACTCTCCTCAATATTGAAATCAGTAATTTTGCTTCAAAATTCATTTAAACAAAAACATTTAACTTATCTGTACCAGGGATGTTTGTTTCTGAACATATTGATGTAACATGTACATAAAAAATGGAGTCTTGTAATATTAATATCTGTCATCTACAGTGCCTTGAAAAGTATTCATACCCCTTGACAATTTCCCTATTTTGTCATGTTGCAACCAAAAACGTAAATGTATTTAATTGGGATTTTATGTGATAGATCAACACAAAGTGGCACATAATTGTGAAGTGGAAGGAAAATGATAAATGTTTTTCAGAATTATTTACAAATAAATATGTGAAAAGTGTGGTGTGCATTTATCTTCAGCCCCCCTCAATACTTTGTAGAACCTCCTTTCACTGCAATTACAGCTGCACATCTTTTTGGTGTGTCTCTACCAGCCCTGCACATCTAGAGAGTGATATTTTTGCCCATTCTTCTTTGAAAAATAGCTCAAGCTCTGTCAGATTGGATGGAGAGTGTCTGTGAACAGCAATTTTCAAGTCTTGCCACAGGTTCTCAATTGGATTTAGGTCTGGATTTTGACTGGGCCATTCTAACACATGAATATGCTTTGACCTAAACCATTCTATTGTAGCTCTGGCTGTATGTTTAGGGCTGCTGTCCTACTGGAAGGTGAACCTCTGCCCCAGTCTCAAGTCTTTTGCAGACTCTTATGCCGCGTACACACGGTCGGACTTTTCGGCTACAAAAGTCCGACAGCCCGTCCAACAGACTTTCGACGGACTTTCGACGGACTTTTGGCGGACTTGCGGCGGACTTTCTAACAAACGGACTTGCCTACATACGATCACACAAAAGTCAGACGGATTCGTATGTGATGACGTACACTGGACTAAAATAAGGAAGTTGATAGCCAGTAGCCAATAGCTGCCCTAGTGTGGGTTTTTGTCTGTCGGACTAGCATACAGACGAGCGGATTTCTGGGTCCGGCGGAGTTACGACGTAAAGATTTGAAGCATGTTCCAAATCTAAAGTCCGTCAGATTTGCGGCTGGAAAAGTCAGCTGAAAGTCCGGGGAAGCCCACACACGATCGGATTGTCTGCCGGATTTGGTCCGTCGGCGTCCGTCTGACTTTTGTTGACGAAAAGTCCGACCATGTGTACGCGGCATAACAGGTTTTCTTCTAGGATTGCCCTGTATTTGGCTCCATCCATCTTCCCATTAACTCTAACCAACTTCCCTGTCCCTGCTGAAGAAAAGCATCCCCACAACATGATGCTACCACCACCATGTTTCACGATGGGGATGGTGTGTTAAGGATGATGTGCAATGTTAGTTTTCCACCACACATAGGGGTTGATTTACTAAAGGCAAATCCACTTTGCACTACAAGTGCACTTGGAAGTGCAGGCGCTTTAGATCTGAGGGAAAGCTCTGCTAATTTTATCATCCAATCATGTACTAGCAAAAATGCTATTTTTTATTTTCCTTATATGTCCCCCTCAGATCAACAGCGACTGCACTTCCAAGTGCATTTTCAAGTGCACTTGCAGTGCACTTGTAGTGAAAAGTGGATTTGCCTTTAGTAAATCAACTTTATAGTGTTTTGTTTTTAGGGCAAAAAGTTCAATTTTGGTCTCATCTGACCAGAGCACCTTCTTCCACATGTTTCCTGTGTCCTTCACATGGCTTCTCGCAAACTGCAAACAGGACTTCTTATGGTTTTCTTTCCTGACAGACTCCATGGCAGCCTACGTATGGGTTAATCCCGCCTCTCATACCTCATAGGACCCCACTCCCATGAATCTTTGCTCCTAGTCAGAGACCGTGTTCCTTTTTTGTCCTCCTCCTAGGACCAAGGTGTATTTCTTACCTTATGAAGCTTATTGATCCAGTCCTGGTGGTTTTGCACGCGTTTGAAGGTGATGGCGGTGTCTTGCTGATGTCCAACTTCCCCAGCTATTAGCAGAGCGGACACGGGTGGTTCATTACAATGCCTTGAAGACCTTACTAACCAGCCATTGGCTGAAAAGCAGCAACATGGCCAAACGTCCCAGCTATTAGCGGGAGGCCTCCTTTTACAATACCCCGGTCGTGCAGTGAGCGTTCACATAGCTCCCAGTCCCAGGACGGATCTCGTCTGTGCCGTGGTGGTAACGTATGCCCTTCTGTTTCTTATACATGGCAGCCTGTTTTTGTGTGTCATTTTGTCCCCGTAACTCCGGTTGTTTATTTGGCCATGGCGGCTGGGATGCATCGGCGTTCCAGTCCACCACTTCTCGCTCCGAGTGTGCAGCTGCGAAGTCTCGATTGAGATCGAGGCTTGGTTCGCACCTGCGCGGGCCGGGCGAGATGACGGCGGTTGCGCATGCGCGCGAGCGCCGTGGAGCGGCGTCGGTCACAGTGTAGGAACGCTGTGGACGCGATGACATCATCATCAGGCGGCAGATTCAAATAGCTGTCAGAAACAGCTGTTATTTGGGTTGCTCTCACCGCTCAGGCAGCAGGCTTCCCCGTGCTCGTTCCTCTGACATCTAAGGTAGGGGGTTTTTGTGCTATTTCTTAACTGGGCCTTTTATAAAAAAAAAAATCTGTTATTTATTAGTTTTCTTTTATTGAATTGTTGCAGTCTCTTGATTCTGTTGCCATGGATGTGTCACCGCCCCCTAGTGGCCAACCCTTGCACCGCAGGTAGGATGAAAGTATTTTTATTTTTCATTCTGCCTGTATTGTTTGGGGTATTATTTAGGAGCAAGGTATTTTTTCTTTCCTTCAGCCCTTCTAGGTCTGAACCTCAGTTATCGGCACACAAAGAGAAAGACCAGTCTAGGTCACAACATCACCAGTCCACGTCAAGTTCTAGACGTACTAGGTCGTCCTCCAGACACCGCAAAGAGGGGTCAAGATCTAGATCCAGACATCATTCTCCCCGCCATTCCAGCCGCTCTGAGAAAAAAGCTTGCTGGGGATGTAAAACTCAAGTCCCAGAGGGTAAATCCCTCTGTGAGTTATGTTATTCTAGAGCTATGAAGGAAAGAGGAGCTGGGGACCAGCAAGTAGCAGCTCTGGTCAGGAAAGTGGTCCAAGAATCTCTTAACAAATCGGATTTTGACCGGGCAGTAATTCCTCCTTCTGTTATAGCTCCAGTTGTTGAAGAAACTGAACCCGAAGTTCCGGGTCCATCTCAACATAGTCTTTCTTTGAGTGGTTCCTCGGACAGCGAGGCAGAGATGAATGAGCCTGGTGCAGGTTTTGATTTTTCCCTGGTTCCACAGTTAGTCAGAGCGGTTAAAGACGCATTGAGATGGGAAGAACCAGTAGAAGCACCCTCTAAGCAGAGGAAATACTTTAAACATCTTAAGAAAGACCGCCCAAATTTCCCCTTCCTGGGTGAACTGGGCGAAATTATTTCGGATGAATGGGGTAAAGTTGAAAGGAAAAACTCTTTAATTTCCAACATAGCAAAGATGTATCCATTCAAGAATGATGAAGTAAAACATCTAGAATTGGCACCCCTTATTGATGCGGCTCTCATGAGGCTGGTAAAACATGTTACGCTCCCTCTAGAGGATACTGTCTCTTTCAAGGACGGTTTGGAGAGGAAGATTGATACGGACTTAAAGCGTATTTATATCACAGCGGGTATGGCTTGTAAACCAGCCCTGGTCCTTGCAGCTTTGTCTAAAGGGATGGAGTCTTGGACGGACGATGTGGGTGCAGCTTTAGGAAGTGTGTCTGAAGACTTATTCAAGAACTCTCCTGTACATGAACTGAAGCTGGCATCGGTCTTCCTGGGGGAAGCATCCATTGACATTATTCGTCTTGTGGCACATGTCATGCTCTCTTCAGTTACAGCAAAACGCGCCCTGTGGTTACGCCCATGGGTTGCAAACCCTGCCTCTAAACAAGCATGGTGCAGGATTCCATTTGAGGGTTCCTCACTCTTTGGAAATAAACTTGACTCTGCCATTACCCGTGCTACTGGGGGTAAATCAGGGTTCTTACCCCAGGACTGTCGTATCCTAAACCAAAGGAGAACTCAACCTAAGCAAGAGCCAGAGCGCGCTAGAGATGCTCGTTGCTACAGACCTGGCCGTGAGTTTAGAAAAAACTGGAGGAGAGGCCAACCTTCCGGCCAGAAATCCTCAAAGTCAGCCCCATCAGGGGGACGGGAGGCTTCCAAGTCCTTTTGATATGGCGTCTGTCCAGACGGAGCAAGTAGGGGCTCGTTTACTCCGTTATCAGCACGTCTGGGCAGCCTCGATTCAAGACTACTGGACCGTCAAAACGGTCTCCTCAAGTCACACTTGGGTATTCAACAGTCCACCCATACACCAGTTTGTGCCTACGGTCCTTCCACACTCGGAAGAAAAGAAACAGATTCTTCTATCTTATACAGATTAACTGATTGCCCAAGGGGCCGTCATTCAAGTTCCATCAGAAGAAAGATTTCTAGGGGTTTATTCCCCCCTTTTCATGGTCCTCAAAAAGAATGGCTCCTGGAGGCCAGTAATCGACTTGACACATCTGAACTCCTTCATCAAGAAGGAAAAATTCAAGATGGAAACTCTGCTGACAATTCGACAAACAATACAACCAGGAGATTGGCTGGTCTCCATAGACCTGAAAGATGCCTACTTTCACGTACCGATTGCCAAAGAATTCCAGAGGTATCTCCGATTTGCAGTAGACCAGAGGCATCTCCAATTTACATGTCTCCCATTAGGGCTCACAACATTGCCTCGAGTGTTTTCGAAGCTCTTATTGGCTGTGGTGGCATTAATCCGGGTCAGAGGTATTCGGTTACACCATTATTTGGACGACCTACTCCTGCTGTCACAAGACAGGGAACAGATGTTGTCACATCGAGATCAAGTCATCACTACCCTGACAGAGTTCGGTTGGCTGTTAAACAGGGAGAAAAGTCTTCTAGTTCCGACACAGGCTCTAATATTCCTCGGAGCCCAATTCAACACGGTGGAGAGCACCATCTCTCTGCCTCTGGAGAAAGTTCCGGTGATTCGGGAGAGAATTCGTCTAGCATTGTCATCATCTCTTCTCAGAGCCTCACAGTGTCTAAAGATAATTGGCACCATGGTAGCCACAGCCCTCATGGTGAGGTGGAAGATGCGGCCCTTTCAGAAAGGGTTTCTCCAGCAGTGGGATCCAGGGTCTCGAAACCATCTTGTACGGGTAACCAACCAGCCTCACAGTGTCTAAAGATAATTGGCACCATGGTAGCCACAGCCCCCATGGTGAGGTGGAAGATGCGGCCCTTTCAGAAAGGGTTTCTCCAGCAGTGGGATCCAGGGTCTCGAGACCATCTTGTACGGGTAACCACCTCCATGCCGGAGAGCCTCCCCTGGTGACTGCAATGGAAGAATCACCTCAATTGCCATTCCATAGCACCTGTCTCTGATCACGGTGACAACGGATGCAAGAAACAGAGGTTGAGGCGCTCTCTGCCTGACAGAGGTAGCCCAAGGCAGATGGGACTTCCCATCCCAAGGGATAGTCTCAAATGTCCTGGAGCTTCGAGCTGCTTTCCGTGCCCTCCAAGCTTTTCTCCATCTGATATCAGGAGCCTCAGTCCTCCTGAGGTTAGACAATATGATCGCAGTATCATATATCAAGAGACTGAGGGAAGTAAGCCCGATCATGTCCTGGGCCCAGACGAACTTGTCAAATCTATCAGCTGTTTATCTCCCGGGAATTCAGAATGTCCAGGCGGACTTCCTTTCAAGAGTCACCCTGGACAACAACGAGTGGTCCCTCCACACCGAAGTTTTCAACTGGGTCCTGTCTCTAGGGATGATGCCGGAAGTAGATCTGTTCGCATCCCCTTGCAACTTCAAGCTAGAGAAATATTACATGAGGTGTCGTTGTCCCCAGGCCTTCGGAGTGGATGCCTTGACGGACCAGTGGAGATTCCACAGGGCTTATGCCTTTCCCTCGGTTCCAGTCATTCTTTGATTTCTATCGAGGCTCAGGTGGGAAGATGTCGAAGTAGTGGCAATTGTCCCGTTTTGGTCCAACAGGCCATGGTTTCCTCTCCTGTTTAAGCTCAGTTACCGAGAGCCGGTCCCTCTCCCGTCCAGACCAGATCTCCTGGTGCAGGGAATGTCTCTTCACCCATGCCCATCCCATCTCCATCTGATGGCTTGGTGGTTGAGGGGGGAAGGCTGGAAGCACTAGGATGTCCGAGTATAGCTATTGCTACATTGTTGAATGCCAGAAGAGCGGGCACCAACAGAGTGTATCAAAGGATTTGGGCGAAGTTTGCAGACTACGCGGTTTCCACCAATGGTTTCTGTATTGACCCAAAGATTCAGGACATTCTAGGTTTTCTACAAACTGGCCTGGATCTGTCTTTATCGGTTAGTTCCTTGCGGGTCCAGGTTTCTGCAATCTCGGCCTTCACAGGCGTATCATGGGCCAGACACCCTCTTACTAGACAGTTCTTCAGGGGAGCAATAAGGCTTAGGCCTCAGAGAAAACCAAGATTTTCTAAATGGGATCTTCCTCTTGTCTTGGATTCCTTCTCAGGAAAGGAAATACGACATATGGATCAATCATCAATTAAAGAGCTTTCTCTCAAAGTGGTCTTTCTAGTGGCCATAACATCGGCCAAGAGAGTGTCCGAAATTGGTTCCTTAGGATGCAAAGAACTATTCCTTACCTTCTTCCCAAATCGAGTGGTCTTGATTCCCATGTTAGGTTCAAATCCAAAAGTAACAACTGTCTTCCATGAGAATCAGGAGATTGTTCTTCCTATATTCAGGTCTGCTGAGGACTCTAATGTTCACCCTCTAGATGTTAGGGAGGTTCTAAAGCAATACTTAGAAGCCACAGCTTCCTTTCGCCAGTCTGATCATCTGTTTGTTCTCTTTCATGGTAAAAACAAGGGATCACGTGCTTCTTCTAGAACCATCGCAGCATGGATCGTTCAGGCCATTCAATGGGCTTATAGGTCCAAGGGTTTGGCTCCTCCGGAGGCGGTAACCACTCATTCTACCAGGAGCGTTTCTACATCGTGGGCAGAATCCCGGCATGTGTCTCCAGAAGTAATCTGTAAAGCGGCCTCATGGTCGTCAATTAACACTTTTATGACGCACTATTGTGTAGAACCGGCTTCTTTGTCTACGGTTAACTTTGGCTTGCACGTATTATCTGTTGATGGTGCCAATTAAACCTTTTTTTCTTTATCCAGCAATTACCCACCCGGGTGTGTATGGCTAGTTATTTCCCATACGTAGGCTCCCATGGAGTCTGTCAGGAAAACTGAAAATTTATATCAAATACTTACCGTAATTTTCCTTTCCTGATGGACTCCATGGCAGCAGGAGTTCCCTCCCATTTGCTGAAGTAGGCTAAGTTATGGAACACAGTCTCTGACTAGGAGCAAAGATTTATGGGAGTGGGGTCCTATGAGGTATGAGAGGCGGGATTAACCCATACGTAGGCTGTCATGGAGTCCATCAGGAAAGGAAAATTACGGTAAGTATTTGATATAAATTTTCCGTTTTCAACAATAGCCTTCCTCTTGCCACTCTTCCATAAAGGGCAGATTTGTGGAGTGCACGACTAATAGTTGTCCTGTGGACAGATTCTCCCACCTGATGAATTCAACAGTGCTCTTTGATATGATCAAAGCTTGGGCTATTTTTTTTTACCTAACCCTGCTTTAAACTTCTCCACAACTTTATCCCTGACCTATCTGGTGTGTTTCTTGGCCTCCATGATGCTGTTTGTTCACTAAGGCCTCATGTACACTGCTGCTGGTAAACGGACGTTTAGAAGCAGTTGGATGCTTTTTTCAGCTGCCCCTGAACTCATCCAATGTTATCCGTTTAATGTCATTTTTAGGTAGTTGCGTTTAGAGGCTTTTCTTTAAAGGGAAAAAAATGAGTTCAGACGCCAACGTTTCCAACGTTTCAGACACCAAACACGGCTAAACGCGTTACCGGCGTTTAGCCGCGTTTTCGTTTAGAAGAGGTTTAAAGGTGCCCTATTTTTGTTTACATTACAGAACTTAAAAATTATAACAAATGATGAAAAACCACTAAATTTTTTTTTTTAAACTTGTAATTGCTTGCAATGCTTCATAGACCATTTATATACCCCTAATGAGCCCATGATCCAATCCAATACATCACTAGCATTGCTGTTAGCCAAAGTAGAATTGGAATTTGACCTATATGTTGTTGAACCAGATGACCCCACCATTGAGCTTGACCCCCGATTTGATCAAACATAGTTGCATGAAATTTAATATCTGGCTTTTTAATATCTGGCTTTTTAATTTTCTCACATATGCTCATTATGGGATCCATAGTAAAAGCACCGAAATTGAGACAGATACAAGTACACTGCTGCTCTCTCAGCTGCTGCTACTCAGTCTGGTCTCACAGAATGGCTGAAATAGTTAAATAATACTGTTTTTTGTGCTTTGGGAGGGTCTTATGATGTTATCTTAAATGCTCCTAGATGCGAACACGGCAAAATGCCCCTAAACGCGACTAAACACGGCATGCAAACGTGGTTAAACAGGTGTTTTAAACGCCCGTTTCAAGCTGTCAAAAAAATCGTTCAGAAGCGGTCACCTCAGCGTCCCGTGTACATTAGGCCTAAGGTTCTTTAACAAACCTCTGAGGGATTCACAGAACAGCTGTATTTATGCGAAGTGTAAATTACACACAGGTGGACTCTATTTACTAATTAGGTGACTTCTGAAGGCAATTAGTTCCACGAGATTTTAGTTAGGGGTATCAGAGTAAAAGGGGCTGAATACAAAAGCACGCCACACTTTTCAGATATTTATTTGTAAAAAAATTGAAAACCATTTATCGTTTTCCTTCCACTTCACAATTATGTACCACTTAGTGTTGGTCTATCATATAAAATCCCAATAAAATATATTTACCTTTTTGGTTGTAACATGACAAAATGTTGAAAATTTCAAGGGGTATGAATACTTTTTTAAGGCATAAAGTACCTTAATGCTGAACTCCAGCTTAATCCTCCATCTAACCTCTACCCATCCCACTTCCTTCTAGTTAGTCTACTAGTTAAATGATCTTTGTTTTTTTAACTAAACTAAAAGCTTTAATTCATTTCCTAAATCTGTGGTCATGTGTCTTGGTGGGTCCGAGTCTTTTTTCTACTTCACTTAAGCGTGAAAGGGTCCTTCTTCAAGCGAACATGTCTTAAGAACTCCATTGGTGGTTCTCATTTGGTCTGCTGAACCTACGTTTTTGGGGGATTTGTTACCCCAAATTCTTTTAAACGATTTCCTAAAAAATGTGATTGTTTTTAATAATAATGTTGTTTGTATTACTCTGACAGAAGGTGTCAACACCTTTTAAAATCCCACTATCTCTACTTTTTTTTTTTTTACTATATATTAGGGGATGTGGTATTGACATTATCAACTGGACTTGTTCACTATTATCTATTGGTTCCCATAGGTTCATTAAGACTCCACCAGTGACATGATGATATCATACTGACGAGTGGCACAAAGACCAGCCAACTGCCCAAAATGGCTTCAAATGTTGGAGAGATGAAAGCTTGCACCAGGTAATTCCCCAATTAAATGTAAAAAAAAAAAAAAATATCCCAATTGCTTTCCCAAATCCAAAGTCACTTGACACAATAAGTCATCTTTCTTTCTTATTGAAGTATGGGAGGGTCCTTCTTCAAGCAGGCAAATCCCTCTCCTGACTGGCTGTCCATGGGGTTTGGTCCTCACAGGGACTCCAGCAGTGACATAATAACAACATCACAGTGAGCGGTTTCAGCAAGAATGCATGTTCCCCCACAGTTCTAACAGGGTCCTTAAGATTCACGCAGTGGCATGATGACATAATGGTGAAGGATGGAAGCAAGACCAATCAGTTATCCACTGTCCAACTGTGGGATTGCCACGGGGTCCTTAAGACTCAAGCAGTGGCATGATGACATCATGGTGAAGAAAGGCAGCAAGTCTAGTCAGTCTTCCCCTGTCCAACTGCAGGGATCTCACAGGGTCCATAAGACTCAAGCAGTGCCATGATGAAATCATGGTGAAGGGTGGTAGCAAGTCTAATCAGTTGTCCTCTGTCCAACTTCAGGGTTTCTGCGGGGTCCTTAAGACTCACGCAGTAGTATGATGACATTACAATGAGAGGTGGTAGCAAGGCCAGTCGGTCACCCGGAATGGTTTGAAAAGGTAACTGTTAATAAGCAGCCAATAAAAAAAAAATCATGCAGGAACCTATTCTTTTTAATGCATTGCACCACCATGTTTAAATATTTCCCATCTGTGTGTTGTGGTTAACTGAAACACGCGTGTGTTGCGGTGCCCTGGCAAAGCGTGTTGAAGTTCCATTTAAAACAACAATTCACTAATGGTGCCTCAATATGATGCCAGCCATATAGGGACCAAAAAAAATCTAGCCAGTTCAATGGGGACTGGCCTAATTTTGATCCACATGTGGCTGTTCCCGCTCAACAGAAGTCAATATACCATATATACTCGAGTATAAGTCATCCCGAGTATAAGTCGAGGCCCCTAATTTACCACAAAAAACTGGGAAAAATTTATTGACCCGAGTATAAGACGAGGGTGAGAAATGCAGAGGGTCAACAATTCCCATCTGCAGCTGCATGCCTCCCTGTGTCCTGTGCAGCCTACCTGTACCCTGTGCATGTGTCCTGTACATGTGAGTCCTGTACATGTGTGTCCTGTACATGTCCTGTACATGTCCTGTGTCCTGTACATGTCCTGTGTGCATGTGTCCTGTGTGCATGTGCAGCCTACCTGTGTCCTGTGCAGCCTCCCTGTGGCGATCTCCATCCTCCCTGTGGCGATCTCCATCCTCAAACGGCGGCCGGCGTGTGATGATAGTGTTCGGCGGCCATTCCACAGTTCAAAAGCCGCGCCTCCTCCTTGTCTGTGATAGGCTGACCGCTGACTGCCTATCACGGACATTCTCTCATTCTCATACCACGGACGAGGATGAGAGAATGTCCGTGATAGGCTGTACACTGACAGCTGTTCAGCCTATCACAGATGAGCAGGAGGCGCGGCTTTTGAAAGCTGCAATAGCCGGCGAACACTATCATCACACGGCGGGGACTCGAGTATAAGTCGAAGGGACACTTTCAGCCCAAAAAAAGGGCTGAAAAATTCGACTTATACTCGAGTATATACGGTAACAACAATTGCTTTATGTCAACGGGCTTGAAGGCTTTGTGTCAAAGGGTTTGATTTCTGTCAACCGGCTACAGCTTCTGATCAGTGTATTCTGACAGCGGAGAGTCCCTGCTGTCAGAATGCAATGACTCAGCTGGGAGGATTCCTCAACCTACCTTGATTGTGGGTGGGCTGAATGATAAAAAAAGATCCATCTATGGCTAGTTTAAGGGACAATAAAACATGCATATTACCGCAACACATTAGTGTTTATGGGCTATCAGTGGGATATACTAGTTTCTCTTTAACCTCCCTAGCGGTATGATTATTTCAGATTTTTGATGCTGAAAGCGGTACAATTATTTTGCACAGAAATTTGGCGTTTTATATTGTACGCCTGTAATTCTTAGGAATAACTCACTTAAATCTGTCCAAACCAGAGTCTAGTAGACATTCCGGGTATGATAACGTTTAAAAAAAGAAATCAAAAATTATAATATAATAAATAACTATAAATAATTATAACAAATAATAATATAATAATAATAAAAATTATTCAATAATGTAATCAAATCAAAAACACTGAAATTTGCTCAGTTGCAGAATTGTTGCTGTCATTACTTTTCAGTGTTTGATGACGGATTTCCCCACAAATCACTATCACTCAATTCTGAGAGTGATTCTAATTTATTATCGCTGTTTTCTAGCTGGTCTAAAAGCACTTTTGACGTAAATGGACATTTTTTGGTTGCTATGGACAATCTCCAGTTTCCAGGCAGAAAGAACAGTATTTATAATATAAAACTGCATGCAGGGCACTGGACAAACCACTAGGGACAAAGGGGATGTGTAATTATTTGATACAGTACTTTAATCTGTAAGATTACAGTATACTGTATCTATACTGTGTTTTTTACTTTTTGAATTTGGCGCCGAACTCCGTCCCCGTGCGTTGCAACGCTCGAAGGGAACGGAGCTCGGCACTGTGAATCAAGCGAGACACGGCGGCTCGCAGATCACAGCGGGGAGACATCACAGGATCCAGGGGACAAGGTAAGTAACCTCTACATGGATCCTGCGATGTGATCCCAAGTGTGGCTCGGGGATACCGCTTTTGGTGCTGAAAATCCACCCCGAGCCAGACTTGGGAATACCACCAAGGAGGTTAAAGTGTTACTAGACCCTGCATTCAGGGGCGTAACTACCACCATAGCAACCAATGCGGGCGCTATGGGGCCCGCAGCCAAGTGGGGGCCAGTGAGGATAAGAGCACCACCGGCACAGTCGCCCAGCCAGGGGAAGAGAGAGGAAAGGAAGAGGCGAGCTGTCCGTATCAGCAGAGAGCTGAATTGCCCGATGTAAGAGCTTTCATTAGAACTTCCAGTGTTCCCGGGGCTCACGTCACATAGCTCCACCTTTTGGCCCGGTGCCTTTGATAGACAGAACGCCGATCCAATGCGGGACATGTGATGTCATCAAAGGCGTCGGGCCAAGAGGTGGGGCTATGTGACGATAAGCCCCGGGAAGACGGGAAATTCAAATGAAAGCTCTTACAGCGGGCAATCCCGCTCTCTGCTGATCCAGGTGGCTTGCCTCTTCCTCTGCATAGGTGGGGCTGTATGGGGCACAGGCAGACCAGGCTGTATTGGGCACAGGTCATGCTGTATTGGGCACAGGTCACGCTGCATTGGGCACAGGTCACGCTGTATGTGGCACAGGTCACGCTGCATTGACACTAGGGCAGCTGTGGGGGGGGGGGCTGTTTGCTGGGGGGCCCCATACAACATTTTGCTATGGGGTCCTGCTATTTCTAGTTACGCCCCTGCCTGCATTCACTATATCTGGTCTCCCACAGTACACAGAACATGGAAATGCAAAAGCTTTAGTAAATATAAACTGCTAAATAACTTTTCTCATCAGCAGTATACAGCAGTCTTGTGACTTCTATCAGTGTCTGGTTAAAGCTTGTAGGAGTTTTCATTCTACTCTGACTGTCCTGAAAGGTTGCAGGACTCCTGACCCTCTGTCTGGACAGTGCTGATCACATGCACTCTCCCAAGATAAAAAAAAAATCTCTCTAGCAATACACAACAAACTGAGCATGTGCAGCTTGTCCCTTGTTCTCTATTTGATCAGGAGATGGTTTGGGGACAGTGGAAGAAGGGGGGAAGACAGGATCAAACAGCCTTTTTACACAATGCAGAGGATTAACCCCTTAGGTCCCACAGTGAGTAAAACAAGCATGTTTTATTGCATATACAGACTGATTTTACTTTTGTGGGTTTAGTAACACTTTAAGCCCAGCTTCACACTAATGCGGGTTAGAAATCATGCGAGTTCAGCTGAACTCACTCGATTTCAAACTGGCAATGCAGTCCCACTTCGGGGCGATTTGACAGACATCTGTGCAGGTTCATGCACAGATGTCTATTTAAATCGCGCCCTGAAAGCGCCAAAAGTAGTACAGGAACTACTTTTGGTAATCCGTGCGATGCTGCAAAGTAGGCGCCGCACCGATTCGGACGGTGCCATTGCCGTTAATTTGCCAAATCGCGTGCCAAATGTGCCCAAAATCACATGCCAAATGGGCCCAAATCGGTAATTTGCCAAATCGAATGCCAAATGGGCCCAATGTGAATGTGGTCTCAGGCCCCATTTACACTTGCCGATTTGAAATCGCTTGCCAATCACTGCAAAGCACGCGACTCGCATTTGGGTGCTATTCATTGTCATGCAACAGAATCATGCTACAGTTGCGACAAAAAGCACCTTTTTAAATCGTGTTAAACTTGTCGCCAATAAAAGGAGCAGGAGCTTCTTTTGGGAGAACAAACATGCATAGGGAAGCCCACTAAAGTGAATGGGCTGCCTTATGTGTGACATGCGGAATCGCGTGAAAATGGCCCACACAAAAAAAAAAAGACGTAAGCGGGAACGCAAGTTCTCACTACACAAAGTGTGAATGGGGCCTTAAATAGCTGCTTTTCCAGCGTTTCCATCTTCTGAAACCTAATTGTTAATTAACTAATTGGAGACGTCAGGTGATTCCCAGATAATTCACTTTCAGCTGTCTCCGTTTAGCTGCGCTGTAATGCTGACTTGCCTACAAGGCCTGCGAGCATGTTAAGCTTGCAGATTGCATTTGTATACACATAAGTGAAATTGCTTACAATTGGGTGTCATTACAGAGCCCAGACAAGTCATTTACATTTAAATAGCATCTCTAAAATGATCAGAATACAGCAAAAACAAACAGGCAGCATAACTTTACCTTAATTGTTATTTCTCGGCTGTTATTTCTTTTTTTTTTTTTTTTTTCTTTTTTTCTCCCTGTAATGTTCTAATACCTGTCAGGATGGCGCAGATACATTCTGTACATGATGAATTTGTTTCCTGTAATTTCACAAAAAAAGAGACATTTATTAAATGCGTTCAGCAGGAGATAGTTGTGAATTTTTTACACTGCTGTCATATGGCTTCCATAACATGCAAATACAAGATTTATATATTTAAAAAATGGTTATTAAGTGCGTACTGCTTGAACGGTTTATCTGTACTGAAAAAAAAATAGTTTACTAAGACACCCTTCACGCTAAAGTCAAGGCAGATATAAAATACACAAATTAATGTAGCTCTCAATGCATCCTTAGATTTTACTTTAATATGCAAGCATTGTAGATACCTGAATGTGACTTGCTATCAGCTTCTTGCAGACAATGTACAGAAGAGCTCAGACTTGAAGAGGGAGACACCGCACCAATTGTTTGTGCTGCTGTACAAGGATCATGATAAAAGGAGGAGAGAGCAGAGTGACAGAGAGATAAGCTCATCAGTGTGTGGCTTCTCTTTCCACTGGACAGTCACAGACTGTGGAGAAGACCTAAAAGCGAATGTTAAACGGTTGCAGAGAAATATCAGGTCCAGCCTGCTGCTTCTCCTTACACCGGTTAGTCACAGGTTTGGAAAGCAACAAGACCTAAGTAGAGCTCCATCAAACATGCGGTAGTGTCTACTGCCCTCTGAAAAGCGATCTGCGGTGGATCACTTTTCAGAGGGTGACAGATCAGCGGCTGCCAGGGGTTCAGGAGGCAATCCTGCTGCCTCCTGATTATAGCTTTTTATCTTTTTTTCTTTTTTTATGCCAAGAGGGATTTTGTATTAACCACTTCAGCCCTGTAAGGATTTACCCACTTCCTGACCAGGACATTTTCTGCGATACGGCACTGCGTCGCTTTAACTGACAATTGCGTGGTCGTGCGGCGTTGTGCACAAACAAAATTGATGTCCCTTTTTTTCCCACAAATAGAACTTTCTTTTGGTGGTATTTGTTCACCTCTATGTTTTTTATTTTTTGTGCTATAAACAAAAAAAGAGCGACCATTTAAAAAAAAAGAACGCAATATTTTTTACTTTGTTGGCGCACATGCCCACAGATCAACGTGTACGTGCCCGACGTACAATGACAGCGATTCGCGCAGCCACTACTCTCTGCATATGATCTTTTCTATCCATTTACAAGCTGATTTTTCCAAGACTGTAGACCAAATCCAGGTATACCACGTCCACAGCCACCCCTCTGTCCAAGGTTTTACTTACCTTCTCATAAAAAGAAATCAGGTTTGTTTGGTAACTTCTGTCTTTCATGAATCCATGCTGTCTGTTGCTTAAAATATTTTTTTTCTAACACGAATTCATCTATGTTGCCTTTTAATAAACTCTCCACTATCTTCCTATAGAAGTCTATAGAAAGTCTATTAGCAGGGATCCTCAAACTACGGCCCTCCAGCTGTTGCAGAACTACACATCCCATGAGGCATTGTAAAACTCTGACATTCACAGACATGACTAGGCATGATGGGAATTGTAGTTCCTGAACACCTGGAGGGCCGCAGTTTGAAGACCCCTGGTCTATAGTTACTTGGTAAAGACTTTGATCCCTTTTTAAACATAGGCACCACATCAGCCCTACGCCAATCCAGTGGTACTATTCTAGTCATTAAAGAGTCCCTAAAACTTTGAAACAATGGCTTTAAAATGACAGAGCTCAATTATTTTAGGATCTGTGGGTGGATGCCATCTGGCCCAGGTGCTTTATTCAGTCTAAATATTTCTGGACCATCATTCTGGAATCATTTGGGGCTCTGTCAATACCATCCCCATTATGGACATGAGCTCCCCCATATTTCTTTGTATACACAGCTGATCACAGATGTAAATAGAAGCCAGTTATCGGCACTCCTTTCCTCATGCTGACAGCGTGTGTCCTGATTATAAGTGCAGTCCTAACAGTGCCCACCAGTGCTGTGTTGCCTTATTGGTTTATGTGAAATCTCCATTAATAACTGTAAAATATTGTAATAATGAATAAATTTCATTTAGCTGGCATCTATGAAAGAAGGGCAAAAGGGTTTCATTGAAGCTTTTGTTAAGAGCAGATAATGTGGGCCGAGGCTTGTATATACAAACAATGGAGAGCCAATTCCATTGTTTTACACCTCCTCGCTTCAAAGGGTCCCATGCTGGGATATGCATTGGAGGGAGCCCAACCCATAATCAATACCTAAGTTCCTGGGGAAATTCAATTAGATCAACTGGCTAGCATAGTCACAAGGATTTGCATGAAAGGGGGCCGACTTATGGAGTAAGCCCTCCAATCATGATCCAACCTAGGCCAACCAATGAGACATCAGCCTGGTTTGATATACTCAGAGCCAAGGGGAGATAACTCCTTTTCTGATAGACCAGCAAGCTGAATGGACCTTTGGTAAGGATGAGTAATTATGGGAAAGGAATGCCCTTTTACTTGTAACTAAATATGTATGTAGATTACTGTATTACGGAATATACTCTGTATTCCTTCATGTAAATATTTTATTTCAACCTAATATTTTCTTCCTTGGTGTAAGACGATAGATAGATGATGGTGTATTAGCTAGACTTTCAACTGCTTCCTAATAAATGTTATTATATTTGAAGCTTTCACTCTTGGTTGAAAAGAACTCTCATTTAACCCACATCATATCTATGAGATATGAAAAATCTTAAATATAGATTTTTCAGGGTAACAGCTGCCAATCTATGCCCACCAGTGCTGTCAATCAGTGCCCATCAGTGCCTCTTCATCAGTATTGCCCATCAGTGCCACCTACCAGTGCCCCCTATCAGTGCCCATCAGTGCCCCCTATCTGTGCCCATCAGTGCTGCCTATCAATGCCACCCAGCAGTGCCCATCAATGCCGCCTATCAGTGCCCACCAATGCCCATCAGTGCAGCCTTATGAATTCCACCTATTAGTGCCCACCAGTGCTGCCTATCAGTGCCCATTAGTGCCACCCACCAGTGCTGCCTATCAGTGCCCACCAGTGCCCTTGAGTGCTCGTCAGTGCAGCCTCATCAGCACACATCAGTATTGGTAAAAAATTACCTGTTTGCAAAATTTTAAAACAAACTATGAAAAGGGTTTTTTTTAAATTTTTGGTCTTTTTTAATTTGTTTGGCAAAAAATAAAAAAACCCAGTGACGATTAAATACCACCAAAAGAAACCTCTATTTGCGAAAAAAATTATAAA
Source organism: Lithobates clamitans (assembly GCA_037952925.1). Lineage (NCBI taxonomy): Eukaryota > Metazoa > Chordata > Amphibia > Anura > Ranidae > Lithobates > Lithobates clamitans. The sequence continues at coordinate 4,862,527 of JBBGZY010000795.1, read as the reverse complement.
AATTGAGTTTGGGTACAGTGTTGCATTTCTGTGCAATTGTCATTCAAAGTGCAACAGCGCCGAAAGCTGAAAATTGGCCTGGGCAGGAAGGAGTTATAAGTGTACAGGCGGTCCCCGGGTTACAAACAAGTTAGGGACTGTAGATTTGTTCTTAAGTTGAATCTGTTTGTAAGTCGGAACAGGTACATTTTTTAAGTGTAGCTCCACCCAAAAAAAATATTTTTAAGCTTTTTGGATAGCATAGGGAAGGGTTATCACCCCTGTAACATTTGTTTTGCTGTCTGTGTCCCTGTTCAGAAGATTTCACCTCACTTTCTGTCCCAATGACAATTGGATTTTGAAAATTTTGGGTTATTGTGCAAACAAGCCTTGGTGATAAAGCATCAGGTGAGGTACCTTTTCCCCATAATAGCTCTTACAGGAGTGCATTTCCCTTCCTAGGGGTAGATTTCCTCTCACTTCCTGTTGTCTCCCTCTGTTTGTAAGTAGGAGTCGTTTGTAAGTCGGATGTTTGTAACTAGGGGACCCCCTGTATAAGGAAGGGGGTAAAAGCATTTAGCAAAGACCCCAAAGAGAAAACAGATGCAAACACAAGCAATCATCAGCAGTCAAAAGCATAATGTTTTTTTCACTCTCCCTTCAAACTGTCCACACTTCAGCTTCCAGCCAGATAAATGTGGAAAAACCTAATAATAGATCTGCTCAGACACGCCCCCACCTCTTCTCTGCAATACAAGTCTGAGTGAGGGGTGTGGCTGATACTCAGCTAGGCCAGCACAGGGCACTGCAGTGTAAAGCTGGAAGCAGCATTTTCCTGGTGCATCATGGCAGCATACAATGGCTTGTGGCTCCGCCCCCACAATTTGATAGGACTGGTCAACTATAAATCAAAGACAGACCCGGCTCACAGCATTCTCCTTTTTTTCCTCACCTGATCAGGACTGGAGTTGCGAGGTATCCCTTACCATTTGTTGCCCAGCCAGGTCAAGCCTCTCCTGGGTGGAAGTCCTACCTGTACAGTCTCTAAATTAGCTATATGGTTTGAACCCCATTCTGGTGGTCTGGGGGGCATATTGCAGCCTCTCCTGGGTGGAAGTCCTTCCTCTACAGTCTTTAAGACCCCTTTCACACTGAGGTGTTTTCCAAGCGCTACAGTGCTAAAAATAGCGCCTAAAAAAAGCTTCAGCTGCAAACCCAGTGTGAAAGCGCTTGGGCGCTGCGCTGGCAGGGCGTCACAAAAAGTCCTGCCAACAGCTTCTTTGCAGCGGTGTTAGGGTTGCCACTAAGGATGAGCTCCGGCGTGTTCGCACACTCCACGTGCCGAGCCCGCCAGGAAGTCGGCACAGCGCTAATCACAGGCAGTGAGACATTTCCCGATCTCTGCAGCCGCACATTGGGAAAATGTCTCACTGCCTGTGATTAGCGCAGCGTCGTGCCGACTTCCTGGCGGGCTCGGCACGTGGAGTGTGCGAACACACCAGAGCTCATCCTTAGACCCCATTGACACAGGGGCAACACGACTTGCAGGTCGCCTCAGCGAGACGACCTGCAAACGACTGCCCGGGCAACTTGCAAAACTAATTCTGTATAGAAGTCTATGCAAGTCGCCCCAAGTCGCCCCCGAAGTCGTACAGGAACCTTTTTCTAAGTCGGAGCGACTTGCGTCGCTCCCCTTAGAACGGTTCCATAGCACAGAACGGGAGGCGACTTGTCAGGTGACTAGGTCGCCTGACAAGTCGTCCCTGTGTGAATGGGCTCTTAGTTGCCACCTCATCCCTTTAAACCCGAACACATATGAATTACACAGGTTCTGAGGCTAATTAAATGCAGATAAGGCACCAAGTGAGTTTAATTACCACCTTAATCAGCCACAGAACTTGTGTAATTAATATGTGTTCGGGTTTAAAGGGTTGAGGTGGTAACCATAAGCGGTTTAGGAACGATTAATACACCGCTCCTGCCCATTGAAAACAATGGGGCAGCGCCATGATACCGCCAGAAAAGTGCCGCTGCAGTGGAGATTTGCAGGCAGATTTAACCCCTTTTCGGCCGCTAGCGCGGGGGGTTAAAACCACGCCGCTAAAATGCCGGTAAAGCGGTGCTAAAAATAGCGCCGCTTTATGGCTGATGCCCGGGGCGGCTCAGTGTGAAAGGGGTCTAAATGAGCTATATGGTTGGTGCCCCATTCTGTTGGTGCAGGCCTGTCAAAGAATGCTTTAAACAAGCATTTGACGTAAGTGACAGCATTTCCCTTTGCTTTCCATATGCTTTTTACTTTTTTTCTCTGTTTTATGGGCATTTGCCATTTCCAAGATGGTGGCAGCAGTGCAAATACACTCTGAGCATGAGAGGCAGGAAGTGATGCGGCCTCTGTGACCAGTTTCCTGGCTAGAGCTTTTCCAGGATGGCGATCTGAGCATGCTCAGGCACTGATATCACTAATGGCAAAATGTAACCGTTTTAAATGGTTTTATGGCATTTTTGGGCAACAAATGGTGGAGCTTTCGTTGTCATTATTGGCAGGAATGTTTTCCCTTTTTATGGCATTCACCTGGGCTTTTCCTATCTCTTTCTCAGTGTTGCTCTGGGATCATTGTGCTCCTTATGGCATTCACCTGGGCTCTTCCTATCTCCTTCTCAATGCTTGCTCTGGGATCACTGTGTTGGGCTTAGTTTCCACTGGTGCGACTTGGGACTGCAAAGTCGCATGACAAGTCGTACCCCATGATTTCCAATGAGTACCATTCATATCTGTGCAACTTCAAGGTAGTCCCTGCACTACTTTGGTCCCACTTTGATCCCACTTTGATAAGACTTGAGGTCCATAGACCTCAAGAATATACAGGCATTGCTTTAAGTCGCATCAAAATTGTGTGACTTTCGGGTCGCAGTAGTGGAGACATAGTCTTATGCTGTTTTTAATTTGTCTGCTGCTTTGCTCTGTTTCTATGGAGAACGCTGCCCAGTCAGACCACCCATTGCTTTTAAGGTATAGGGATTAGGTAAGTAGTGAAGATTGAGAAAAAGAGAGCCAATATCTATAGTCCTGTAAGGACCACAAGATGGAGGGAGCCTTCTGAAGGTCAAGACAAGTCACCATCTAAGAACAGACATCCAGGCAATGTTAATTAAGGTCATCATCTCACCCCTCATTATTATTGCTCCTCGTTTACAAACATCACAGGATACCAGTCCTAATAGTTGCTGCATTTGTGGTGGAAAGTCATTGCTTGACAAGCTAGCATGTCAAGTCCACTTGGAGCAAAGAAGAGGATGTCTGGAAAGTAGTCGCCTTGATCAAAGAATTTGAGTTGCTACATGAAGCCTGTACTCCCCAGTCGGTGTCTAGCGCTTCCAACCAGAGCCAGTAGGTGGTGTACAAACTGGAAAGCTTGTCAGACCAGCAATAACCAGCCCTTGTGCTGAGTGGGTCTAATGGGAGTGGTTTCATAATTATCAACCAGCTGCTGCGCCTGCAGGACTCTAAGGAGAGTGACAGGGTCTGCATCCCTTTAGACGTGATTTCCTATTGGGAGTATCTTACCAAAAATTATATTTTTGTTGCAGTTAATGACTTGTATCTTGGTGCAGATTTCTGGGAAAATCAGTGAGCCAGTCACACAAGCAGGAAATAAATGTTTCAGGGGGGTGTTCTGTACATATTCTGTGTACAGAACACCTCCAGATAATCATATTGCATTTTACAGAAAATTACAACCCTGCAGATTGAAAAGAAAAGCGGAGTAAAAAGAAGCCCTTTAAAGAAGCCCTTCTGGAAGAAGTGAAGAGACAAGGTGGTAACAGCTTTGTAAGAGCTGAAAGTGACGGTAGACTCTGTGGCGGATGTGTCAGTAGACGTCAATCGATGTTTTTCAAGAGTGGTGTTCCCCGCGGTCACAGCAAGAGGGGCATTATGGCTGAAGCCATGGTTGGTGGATCCCGCCTAATAAAAAAAAAAAACTGGTGCAAGATATGAGGACAATGGATCCAATCTATTTGGGAGTAGCCAGGATACGGCCATCTCAAGGGTGACCACTGGGAGGTCAGGGCGAATATCATCTGACAAAAAACTGAAAATTCAGAAAGGTCCAGCATACAGGCAGCAACTTCCAAGTAGATACAAGAAGGGAAAATCCTAAGGATCGGGAAAAAGATAGTAAAGGTACTGGAGAAGTACCCAATCTTCATTATTGAAGCCTTAAAAATCTATGGCACCTGTCTTGAGAGAACAGCGGAAGTCCTTTTAAGGATGCACCCATCCAGGGGGTGCCTGTGTGAAGCTTTGCACACACACCTGGATGGAAAATATTCAGGATCAGTGGGTCATATCAGCTATGACATTGGTGGAAGTTTAAGGGATGTCCACCTTTATGGTACAATCATTTTTATTGAAAAAGTATAACATCATGACAAACGTTTACCCACGCAGGGGCGTAATTCAATGAGCATAACGATCATATGACATTGATCAGTGGGATGTTCAGCTTTCAATCTCTTCCAGTCAGCCAGACTACCGGAGTTGATGGAAAAGTAAAAAATTCTGGTCCAGTTTGTAGCCGGATTAAATAAAAAAGGAGCAATCGTGAAGGTTCCAGTTGCCCAGAGGAGATGAGGATTTGGTTCACTCTCTGTTCCTAGCTAGAAAAAAAATCTAAATCAGGTAATCTGTGCCCGGTGCTAAAGTTGGGAAAAAAAAAAAAAAACAACTCAACAAGCACAGGAAGTTGAAGTCATGCAAGATAGAAAACCTCCAATCAATTATATTATTGACCAATCTGGGAGACTGGATGCTCTGTAGGCTTATCAGACACCTGCTTGTCCCAATTCATTCACCAGTTTCAGTGCCTCCCCTTCAGTCTATACATCTCTCCCAGGGCATTCACCAAGGTCTTACTGTCTGCAATAGCGACGGGAAAATTCAGTAGAACTTCCACAAGGGAATATCCATACCCCTGATAGAGAAAGTCAAAGGTGCTTTAGGAGTCAAGTCTTTACCAGCATAACAATGTCTGAGTATCCTTGGTTCTTCGTAATTGACCAATTGTTTTCAATTGGAACATCATCACATCTGACCCCAGCTAGAAAGGTTGGGGGACGCATTTCAAAGAGCAGGCTGCTGAAGGTCATGGGATGTTCAGCTTATGAGCCATAGTATTGAATGCTCTTGAACTGAGAGTAGTGTTCAACGCCCTTCTGTCATTCACTCCTTTTAGAAGAGGACCAAGATTTTTACTGCACCTAGACAGCAGTGGAAGGTAGAATTTTTAGGCTGTCAGTGGAACTTCCTCTATTAATAATTGCAAATATACAGTTTTGGCTTTGGAGGCTCTAGTGTCTGTCTCTCCTACACTTAAGCATTGAGTCACCACTGCCTCTTCTAATGATGATGGATTTGCTCTCTCAGGGATAGTTTTGCCATCCAGTTCAAAGAGACTACTATTGATGGCATGGAAGTTGAGAGGCGGAGGCTACCAAGTCAAGGGTGCTCAGTGCAGGTAGTATCTACCTTGTGTCAAGCCAGAGAGGTCTTCATAAATAAGACTTACCAAAGAATATGGGAAAATTATGCAGATCTCACACAACGAAAGCCTGGAGTCCTTTATCACCTAAACCAGCCAAGGTTCTACAGTTCTTACAACTGGGGCTGAACAGGGGCTTATGTTCAAATATGTTTAAAATTCAAAGTTCAGCCTTGTCAACACTTACAAGGGTTTAAGGAGTCCTTAACCCTTTAGTGATGCAATTCTTAAAAGGCTTGCATGAAGTTATAGACCTCCCTGGAAACCATTGTTCCCTATGTGGAACTTGCTTACGGTCCTCATTTTTATCAAGGCCCCATTTCTATCCAACAGAATTGGCTACACTCTTCAATCTAACCCTGAAGACCATATTTCTGGTTGCTACAACCTCTATAAAAAAGGGTGTCAGAACTGCAGGTTTTGTACTCGAGGAGCCTCACTTAACGTTCTACCCAGACAGAAGAGTCCTAAAACTACAGACTGATTTTATCCATGGTTTGTCTTTCTCCTTCAAATTTAACCAGGAAGTCAATTTACTGTCTTTCTTGGTTGAGTGAGAGAACCACATCCCCTGGATGTTGATCTAACTCTGGTGACCTGCTTGGTAGCTACCTTTTCATTCAGGAAGGCTGAAATCTGTACTTGGTTCCATGGTGACTTAAGACAGGGTCAGTCAGTATCAACACATACAGTCACCTCCTAGATTGTTAAGACAATTAAAAGAGCCTACTCTTCACAAGGCCTTCCTGTTTCGGAGGTCTTAAGAGCACATTCAATTAGGGCAGTGCCAGCCCTGTGGACAGCTCAGGGCTGAGTGTCTCCTGAGGCTATTTGCAAGTCAGCAATATGGTCCTCCCAGGACACCTTTATTAAACTTTAATAGGTGAACCCGGCTCACGACAGTAAAATTTGGAAAATTCATGGTGCATACTTACGCTATGCTGATTGCAAAATGTTTCTTGCACCCTCCCGTATGGCGAGTTAGTTCTCATTGTATGCTGTCATGATGCACCAGGAAAATGGAAAATTGTATACTTACCTTTCTGTAATTTTTCTTTCCTGGGGAATCTTTATGGCAGCATACAGATTCCCACCCAAATGGCGAGAGTTACAAAGAATGCTGTGAGCCGGGTCTGTCTTTGATTTATAGTTAACCAGTCCTATCAGGTTGTGGGGGCGGAGCCACAACCCATTGTATGCTGCCATGAAAATGCACCAGGAAAGGAAAATTATGGAAAGGTGAGTATACAATTTTCCATTTTTACTGTGATAATAAGGAATGTTATGGTATTTCGAAGCTCTGCGTGTTACAAATCATAACATGCAGGGGTACAGGGCTATAAAAAAGGTGTGAGACTTCAATCAGGGTTCAGGCAGCTGTTCCAGTTCTCTACAGGAAACATCCCAGTGGGGCTTTACAGCAGAATATGGTGTAACTAGCCATTCATCACAGAGGGAATACACTAAAATAATTTCTCATACCGCTAAGGTTTTATGTCAAACAGTCTCTTTTCAATTTGTCAGACTGAAGGTCGAAGTAAAATACACATCAAAGCCGAACAGATAAACGCTGCTTGACTCAATATTACAAGTCAAAGTTTTCCTATCCGCAGTTATTTGTATAATCACATTTTTCTGTCCCACCTGGTTTTGACAGAGACAAAATTTGCATTTATATGAGGTAGTTTATTAAACAGAACATACAGGAGTCCACTTAGTATATACTGCAATTTTTTGAGAGAAATTTGTTTGTGTTTAATGTTTTTTTTTTTTTTTATTAACTTTAATGAAAGTGACTGAAAATTGTTGCTCCAAGCTTTTGAAATATGCAACAAGGACCGCTTGGAACATACAGACATGTTTTCCATTATATGTTATCAGATAGTCCAAAATAAAGTACAAAGGCGGACAAGGGACTACGCTAAATTAAAAAGATAAGAGAGCGTTTAGTTAAAAAGCAAAGGTCTTTAGAAGTGTAAGGCATGTGATATGGCTGCCTGAAAGAAAACTTCTTTAAATATTCACCTCAAACATCTGAAGGCAATATATTATTTTGGATCTTTTTTTTATTATTTATATGTTTGAAGGTTTAAGCTGTATTCCTGGCACCCTGGAAATTCTGGGCTGATTTACAAAATCTGGAAAGGAGAAAAATGGGGCAAGCATAAAGAATTTCACATAGCAACCAATCAGGTGTCATTTTTTTTTGGAATGAAGCAAGCAGTCAGATTGGTTGTAAAGGGGTGACTTGCTTGGGTTTTTAGAAAACAGTCTTGAAATATTTTATTTAGTTAGATTAAAGTTTATATTAAAAAAAAAGAATCTGTCTAAATCTGTGTTAGTGAGCACTTCTCCTTTACCGAGATAATCCATCCACCTCACAGGTGTGGCATATCAAGATGCTAATTAGACACCATGATTATTGCACAGGTGTGCCTTAGGCTGGCCACAATAAAAGGCCACTCTAAAATGTGCAGTTTTCTCGCACAACACATTGCCACAGATGTCACAAGTTTTGAGGGAGCGTGCAAATGGAATGCTGACTGCAGGAATGTCCACCAGAGCTGTTGCCCTTGAATTGAATGCTAATTTCTCTACCATAAGCCGTCTCCAAAGGCGTTTCAGAGAATTTGGCAGTACATCCAATCGGCCTCACAACCGCATACCACATATAACCACACCAGCCCAGGACCTCCACATCCAGCATCTTCACCTCAAAGATCGTCTGAGACCAGCCACCCAGGCAGCTGCCACAACAATCGGTTTGCATAACCAAAGAATTTCTGCACAAACTGTCAGAAACCGTCTCAGGGAAGCTCATATGCATGCTTGTCGTCCTCATCGGGGTCTCGACCTGACTGCAGTTCGTCGTCGTAACCAACTTGAGCGGGCAAATGCTCACATTCAATAGCGTCCGGCACTTTGGAGAGGTGTTCTCTTCACGAATGAATCTCGTTTTTCACTGTACAGGGCAGATGGCAGACAGCATGTTTGGCGTCGTGTGGGTGAGCGGTTTGCTGATGTCAACGTTGTGGATGGAGTGGCCTATGGTGGCGGTGGAGTTATGGTATGGGCAGGCGTATGCTATGGACAATGAACACAGGTACATTTTATTGATGGCATTTTGAATGCACAGAGATACTGTGACGAGATCCCGAGGCCCATTGTTTTGCCATTCATCCACGACTATCACCTCATGTTGCAGCATGATAATGCACCGCCCCATGTTGCAAGGATCTGTACACAATTTCTGGAAGCTGAAAACATCCCAGTTCTTGCATGGCCAGCATACTCACTGAACATGTCACCCATTGAGCATGTTTGGGATGCTCTGGATCGGCGTATACGACAGCATTCTCCAGTTCCTGCCAATTTCCAGCAACTTTGCACAGCCATTGAAGAGGAATGGACCAACATTCCACTGGCCATAATCAACAACCCGATCAACTCGATGCGATGTGCTGCACTGCGTGAGGCAAATGGTGGTCACACCAGATACCGACTGGTTTTCGGACCCACCCCAATACAGTAAAACTACACATTTTAGAGTGGCCTTTTATTGTGGCCAGCCTAAGGCACACCTGTGCAAAAATCATGCTGTCTAATCAACATCTTGATATGACATACCTGTGAGGTGGATGGATTATCTCGGCAATGGAGAAGTGCTCACTAACACAGATTTAGACAGATTTGTGAACAATATTTGAGAGAAATAGGCCTTTTGTGTACATAGAAAAAGTCGTAGATCTTTGCGTTCAGCTCATGATAAATAGGGGCAGACACAAAAGTGTTGCATTTATAATTTTGCTCAGTGTGTATGTGTGTGTGTATATGTATATGTGTGTATGTGTATATATATATATATGTATATATATATATATATACACACACACACAGTGCAGCTGGAAAGTATTCACAGTGCTTCACTTTTTCCACATTTTGTTATGTTACAGTCTTATTCCAAAATGGATTAAATTCATTATGTTCCTCAAAACTCTACAAACAATACCCCATAATGACAACGTCATTGAAAAAAATAAAAACAAAAAAAAAATCATATGTGCATAAGTATTCACAACCTTTGCTCAATACTTTGTTGAAGCACCTTTGGCACCAATTTACAGCCTCAAGTCTTTTTGAGTATGATACTGCTACAAGCTTGGCACACCTATTTTTGGGCAGTTGCTCCCATTTTTCTTTGAGGACCTCTCAAGCTCCATCAGGTTGGATGGGGAGGATCGGTGCACAGCCATTTTCAGATCTGTCCAGAGATGTTCAATTGGGTTCAAGTCTGGGTTTTGGCTGGGCCACCCAAGGACATTCACAGAGTTGTCCCAAAGCCACTCCTTTGTTATCTTGGCTGTGTGCTTAGAGTCGTTGTCCTGTTGGAAGATGAACCTTCACCACAGGCTGAAGTCCAGAGCGCTCTGGAGCAGGTTTTCATCAAGGATGTCTCTGTACATTGCTCTTTCCCTTAATCCTGACTATTGTCCTAGTTTCTGCTGCTTAAAAACATCCCCACACCATGCTTGACTGTAGGGATGGTGTTTACCTGATGATGAGCGGTGTCTGGTTTCCTCCAGATTTGACGCTTGCCCTTCAGGCCAAAGAGTTCAATCTTTGTTTCATCAGACCAGAGAAATTTGTTTCTCATGGTCTGAGAGTCCTTCAGGTGTCTTTTGGCAAACTCCAGGCGAGCTGTCATATGTCTTTAACTGAGGAGTGGCTTATGTCTGGCCACTCTACCATACAGACCTGATTGGTGGAGTGCTGCAGAGATAGTTGTTCTTCTCTATCCACAGAGAAACGTTGATCTCTGTCAGAGTGACCATCAGGTTCTTGGTCACCTACTTGACTAAGGCCCTTCTCCCTCGATCGCTCTGTTTTGCCAGGCAGCCCGCTCTAGGAAGAGTTCTGGTGGTTCAAAACTTCTTCCATTTATGGATGATGGAGGCCACTGTGCTCATTGGGACCTTCAATGCTGCAGAAATGTTTCTGTACCCTTGCCCAGATCTGTGCCAATAGAAACTACCCAAATGACCCTGATCAAAAGTTTACATACCCCAGTTGTTAAAGTGATTGTAAAGCTGTTTTTTTTTTTTAAATAACAAACATGTCATACTTACCTCTACTGTGCAGTTAGTTTTGCACAGAGTGGCTCCGATCCTCGACTTCTTCTGGGGCCCCTTGATGGCGCCGGTAGCTCCTCCCTGCATCGTATAACCCACTAGGAGAAGCTCTCTTCCAGGGGGTTGCATTGCAGGCACACTCCCGAGTCCAGCATTTGCGTCCATAGATGCAGAATGCAGGACTCGGCCCCGCCCCCCCAGCACCTACGTCATTGGATTTGATTGAGAGCAGCGGGAGCCAATGGCTGCGCTGCTATCAAGCTATCCAAATAAGAGCCGAGACAACAGGCAGAGGGGAAGAGCGCATCTCCGGCATGGGAATTACGGGGCTCAGGTGAGTAAAACGGGGGGCTAGAGGGCCGGTCAGTGACAGAAGTTTTTTCACCTTATATCATAGGATGCATTAAGGTGAAAAAACACGAGAGTTTTACAACCCCTTTAATACTCTGTATTGCCCCCTTTAACATCAATGACAGCTTGAAGTCTTTTGTGGTATTTGTGGATGAGGCTCTTTTTCTTCTCAGGTGGTAAAGCTGCCTATTCCTCTTGGCAAAAAGCCTCCAGTTTCTCTAAATTCTTGGGCTGTCTTGCAAGAACTGCACGATTGACATCTCCCCAGAGTGGCTCAATGGTATTTGAGGTCAGGAGACTGAGATGGTCACTGCAACTTTCACTTTATTCTGCTGTAGCCAATGACAGGTTGACTTGGCCTTGTGTTTTGGATCATTGTCATGTTGGAATGTCCAAGTACGTCCCATGCGCAGCTTCTTGGCTAATGAATGCAAATATTCCTCCAGCATTTTTTGATAACATACTGCATTCATCTTGCCAATAATTTTGACCAAATTTCCTGTGCCTTTTGTAGCTCACATGTCCCCAAAACATCAGCGATCTACCTCCGTACCTTTCATCATAGGCCTTGTTGACTTCTCTCCAAATGTAGCGTTTATGGTTGTGGCCAAAAAGCTCAATTTTGGTCTCATCACTTCAAATGATTTTGTGCCAGAAGGTTTGACGCTTGTCTCTGTGCTTTTTGTGTATTGTAAACGGGATACTTTGTGGCATTTGCTTAGTAATGGCTTTCTTCTGGCGACTTGACCATGCAGCCCATCTTTCTTCAGGTGCCTCCTTATTGTGCATCTTGAAACAGCCACACCACATGTTTTGAGTCCTGTATTTCACCTGAAGTTATTTGTGGTTTTTTTTTTTGCATCTCGAACAGTTTTCCTGGCAGTTGTGACTGAAATCTTAGTTGGTCTACCTGACCATGGTTTGGTTTCAACACAACCCCTCATTTTCCACTTCTTGATTAGCGTTTGAACACTGCTGATTGGCATCAAATCTATACACTGGGAGGAGAACCTCTGGGAGAATCTAGGATGGAAAAGGACCTGGGGGTCCTAGTAGATGATAGGCTCAGCAATGGCATGCAATGCCAATCTGCTGCTAACAAAGCAAACAGAATATTGGCATGCATTAAAAAGGGGATCAACTCCAGAGATAAAACGATAATTCTCCCACTCTACAAGACTCTGGTCTGGCCGCACCTAGAGTATGCTGTCCAGTTCTGGGCACCAGTCCTCAGGAAGGATGTACTGGAAATGGAGCGAGTACAAAGAAGGGCAACAAAGCTAATAAAGGGTCTGGAGGATCTTAGTTATGAGGAAAGGTTGCGAGCACTGAACTTATTCTCCCTGGAAAAGAGACGCTTGAGAGGGGATATGATTTCAATATACAAATACCGTACTGGTGACCCTACAATAGAAATAAAACTTTTTCGCAGAAGAGAGTTTAACAAGATTCGTGGCCACTCATTAAAATTAGAAGAAAAGAGGTTTAACCTTAAACTACATAGAGGGTTTTTTTACTGTAAGAGCGGCAAGGATGTGGAATTCCCTTCCACAGGCGGTGGTCTCAGCGGGGAGCATCGATAGTTTCAAGAAACTATTAGATAAGCACCTAAATGAATGCAACATACAGGGATATACAATGTAATACTGACACATAATCACACATAGGTTGGACTTGATGGACTTGTGTCTTTTTTCAACCTCGCCTACTATGTAACTATGCATTCTCAATTCCTTGGATATCTTTTTATATCCCTCTCCTGTTTTATACAGTTCAACTACCTTTTCCCGCAGATCCTTTGACAATTCTTTTGCTTTGCTCATGACTTAGAATCCAGAAACATCACGTGCAGCACTGATGAAAGATGCAAGGGTCTGTCAGGAGTCCACAATACACATTGGCCTTTTATACACAAACACTAATTACAAACAAACAGATCACAGGTGAGGATGGTTACCTTTAATAGCCATTCAAACCCCTTTGTGTCAACTTGTGTGCATGTTATCAGCCCAAAATCACCAAGTGTATGTAAATATTTGATCAGGGTAAATTGGGTAGTTTCTGTTGCCATTATGATTTGAAAAGAGTAAACAGATGATTGATAATAAATGGCTTCAGCCAAACACTAACCATGGGTGAAAGAAATGTTTTTGTGTTATGATTCATATTCTCTGAAAAATGGCCAAGACATCATACATTCTGCCAGGGTATGTAAAATTATGAGCACAACTGTATGTGTTTATGTATGTATATATCAGCACAAGGGATATTACTTGCTATCAGTGTGATGTGTCCCTTGTTCTGCTGGCTCCTAATCTTCCTCCTCTGATCCGCTCTTACCACATCCACCAAAATCTTCCAGTGTGTCATATGCACTCCTCATATTTGCCCGACTATCCCTGTCTCTTCTGCCCACCTCCTCTACTCATAGAAGCTGTTCTATGAATGAAGGTCAGATAGATGAATGAAAGTTCCACCCCCTCTATTAATTCGTAGAAGCTGTAGTATGGCCTATAATTGGAGGAGAGGGTGGAAAGGGTGGGCATAGTCGAGCACTTTTCATGAGAGCCCATGACAGGAATCAGATCTATAAATTTTCTACTAAACCAGGAGCTAGGAGCACAAAGAACACATCTCACTGATAGTAAGTAAAATCCCTTGTGCTGAGTTTTTTATTTTATAAAATTAGTGACTAGAGAGTGTCTGTTTGCACCAGACTGCCCACCACCCTATCACAGTCACACTATAAGTCGCTGATCACCGACATTACAGTAGAGCGTCTATAGCTGCGTAAATTCCAGTATATATACTATAGTTTGTAGACACTGCAACTTTTCCACAAACCAATTAATACACTTTGTGGGGTTTTTTTTTACCAAAGACATGTAGCAGACTAAATTTTGGCCTACATTTATGAAGAAATTTGATTTTTTATATTTTTTTATTGGATATGTTTTATAACAGAAAGTAGAAAATACCATTTTGTTTTTTTTTTAAAAATGTCCTTGGTGTTTTATTTTTTGAGATATAAATGAAAACAAAGTGGTGATCAAATATCACCAAAAGAAACCTCTATTTGCTTGAAAAAAAATGATAAAAATTTAATTTGCATACAGCGGTGCATGACCGCGCAGTTGTCAGTTAAAATAGCACAGTGCAGAATAGTAAATAATGGTCTTGTCATGAAGGGGATTAAAACCTTCCGGTGGTCAAGTGGATAATGGAACCATGTAAATTAAACCCTATCCCTGTATCTGCAGCACCAGTTATCTATGTTAGACCTCCAGCCACAATACACCTCCATAGGTGAGGCTTCAGTTGAACACAGACACATACTGGTCCATAACTACCTGGTGACTACAATTTGTCTGAGTATTTGAAATCCCCGCTCTTCTTCCCCTTCTTTCGGTAGGGCTTCCGGGATGGATCACATTGATTCCTATTGGTGAGCACCAGAATATGTGACTGGTTTGATGAATCAGAATTGCTCTGATCCAACCTAAAAGCCCTACAGAAAGAAGGGGAAGGAAAGCAGAGATTTCAAATCCCCAGATGGCTACACCAGCTTTATGGGCACTGATAGCTATCCATCATTGAAGGTAAGTGCAGCAGTGACCCGAGGGTAGAGAGGATGTAGATTGTTAGTTCACCTTTTCATTTTTTTGTGAAGAGATGAACTCACACTGTAAAAAGCATATTCATAAAGCAATGAACAATGTAACTTTCACCAAAAATGTACTGGTGGTCATTTAGAACACATGAACATGGAAGATATTTTTTATATATATTTTTTCTTTTTTATATATATTTTCTTTTTTTTCTTTTTTTACAATTTTTTTTTTTAGGAGCCCAGTAGAGAGGCTTTGTCTAAATAACAGCAGAGGGGATTTGCGTCACACAGGGTGATTAGGGTATGCCTAAGCACACTCTGCACACCCTTATGTTGAAGAATGGAAGAGTCACTTATACTGTAAATATGAGTATATAATTTAAATATAAAATATTTACACATGAATGTAAGTGTTTTAGACCCATTTTTTCATTTTTTTTTTTTTAACAGAGAAAACTGCTGTATGGACATGATGGAATGTAGTGTCTATTGCTGGAATTTTTCTTAATCTTCACCTTCAAGAACCCTAAATGAATGCAGTAAATTCAATGAGCAGACCTTATCTTTGTAACTTGGAGGTTCTCAGGGACAGGGTTCTTCCCCTGATCATTACAGAGGACAGTTTACACACATCTGCCCCAGGAAGATTTGTAGAAGGTTTTTTTGGAGAAAAGAAACAAAATTCTGGGAGCACATATAAACAGTTCACTGTAAAATAATACCAAATGCTAAACTTTCCATATACAATCTGATTCCTCCAAATATTTTGTTTAATTTAGTTTAGCTTATGTTGTTAACCACAAGGTTAACGGAAAGGTGAATTTGGGGCCGTGTCCTTCTTGTCACACCCCATGGCTTGCAAAACATAACACATTAATGAGAATGTAAACTTGGCATTCGCCACCAGCACTTAGAGAATACATATTTGTTTTACGTTTGTTTACACTGCTAAAAAACGACACATATTTCATAGCAGGGATTATATGACGACCCTGTGGACTCCTCATGAATCTTGTTTATGTGGTTTGTTTGGGCATTTTATGTTTCAGAGTCTATCCCTTGCCTATTTGCTATGTAGACCACCATTTTTGGAGCTGAACCCATAATGAATATTTTTTTATAGTTTTAAAGGATTTAGACTTTCTCCTTCTTTTAAAAAATAAGCAAACATATAGCTTCTGTTTAAGGTGTATGTGTAGCTAGTTTTTTATTGTCTTAGATAAGGTAGGAAAGATTTGGCACTCTTGTCAAGTCCTTCTTGCTAATGGCTAAAGCTTAGTACACATGGCACAAATGTTGGCCGGTTCAATAGAAACCAGCCAACATTCGGCCTGTATGTAAGGCAGTCGGTCCACCAGAAGCCGGGCATTCGGCCAGCTTCTGTCAAAGGCTCTTGACCGAAAAAGGTTTGCCATCTGGCTTCTGATCAGTGCTCTCAGCCAATGGCGGGGTGCAGTCCCTCTGTCAGAACACAATGGCTCAGTAGGAGAGATCCCTATACTAACATCGGATTGTTAGTAGAGCGGCTCCAACATGAGCCTGCTGGGTTGAACGGAAGATGTTGTTTGAATTCACCAGGAAAGAGTCAACATCCTTCAGGAGTTACAAGAGATCCCCTTCTTCAGGGCTAAATAAAGACGGATTGATCAAAATTGAGCCAGACTGAAATATCAAAGCACTTTTTTTTCCTATCCTATGAGAAAGAAAAACTTTGGATATGTCAGTCTGTGGGTTTTTGTTCTGGAGAGTCAGGGGGCAATGTTCATTGTGATTGACAAGGATCACTTACTGGACAATGTGATTGACAATATAATTACATAGCGGGCTTTCAGATTCCAAAAAGCCTTGCCTGCAGACCCCAACAACCCCCACACAACCACTGGGCCAAGGTTGCTGGGAATTGGCTCATGTGCTCATCAACATGGGGGGGGGGGAGTTTTGCCAGGGAGACAACATACCCTCCCTTTAGTTGAGGGCATATGGTCTGCTATGGTTTAGGGGGAGGTACACACTTTCCCGGCCTGCCAGTCTGCATGCTCAAATAAGGGCCTGGTACGAAATTTGAGGTAAACCCATGTTTTTCATTTTTTTCTGCTTAGGGTTCCCACCTTAATCCATACCAGAATCAAAGGGTCTGGTATAGAATTTGGGTAATTGTTTGTGTAGTCCCTCATTAACGTCTATGCCAGACCCTCATCTAGGATAAGAGTTTGGTATAGATTAAGGGAATACCCAGTTCCATTGGTTATAAGCAGTAAGCAGCTGAAAGCCGCCATTTATCAGCTTTTAAATGTCATTATGGCTGTAGTAGGTTGTAAGCTTCATACAGATGCACCACTTCACAGGCAGGGCATCTCCCAGGGATATACATAAAGAAATATTGCATTTGTAATAGTGCCCTTAAAGCATGATTAATATCGCTGTTCCCCACCAAATGGAATTTTTATTTTTTTGCTTTGGTACATGATCTCCAGGGAAACATATAGCTGCTGCCCCTCCCCCCATACTATTTGTTTGACAATCCCTTGCCTATTAGCCTAGACAATGGCCATTAATGTTTTTTTAACTTTCATCTGTCATTGACTTTAATGGAGTTCGCATTCAGGGCACCCAATATTCAATAATTTAAAAAAAATTCCCACTGGACTGTGGAGGAATGGTTGGCTCAGGCTCTCGGAGGCTCGCTGAGAGCCTGGGCCAGGTGAAGGTCCAGCATTGTGGGCAGATCCCAACCATATTGTCACAATCTTTCCTTAGCCTGGAATGGCTCTGCGATGTCAGCCAGCAGCGGGCTTCAGCCGGTAGTATCCTGAAAACTGGTTTCAGGATGCAGAACAAACTGCACTCCTGTGGTCCACAGGAGAAGGACAGCCAAACAAGCTTTGTCTGTACTTCTCCATTAAAGGAAAAAAGCCTGAAATAAAAAGCCTAGTGCAGCAACCACATTTAGGTAGGCTACAATATCTTAAATACGCTTTAAGCAATCTTCAGCCGAAAAATTAACTGGGAAACTGTGGCATTATTGTGCCATGAGGCAGCCATTGCCTTGTGTCACTCTGGTTGTTATTTTGTCCTATTCATTTGACAAGCTGCACAGTCTGAAATATTGGTCAAGTGCACTAAAATGACTGATTACACCGTGCCTGACAAGTGTACTCAAGATCTGACACTGAATCTGATTTTATTGTATTTTAGCAGGCTTCTTCCTGAAGGGTGTGCAACACACATAACATGTCCCCAGAGCATCTTTGGTGTGTAGCCAATCATCACAGTTTTATTTCCCACTTTTACCGTTGGAAATAAACACATACAAACAATCTGCAATTTAGATTAGGTACATGTGACATTTTATATTAAAGGAAGATGGAAAAGAAATCAAGTTTACTAAGGGATTTGTAATATACTTCACAATGCACAGTAGTCCTCATTTACAAAAGTCACGCTCACTTGAGAGTAATGAGGCAGGACTGTGTTCAGTATCCTGCTCGAGAAATGTTTGTTCTTTCACAGTGGATGTGCGAAATTAAGAGCTTTCACTCCCTGAAATTCCAGTGCAATATAGGCATTTTTGGTAAATTTTCTCAATTTTGGCTTAATGCATTGGAGAGTTTTTATGTCCCCAACATTCTAGTGAAATGTGTGAGTTTTTGGCAAAAGATCTACATTTTGGTAGAATGCCTCAGGAAGTTTTTGCTTTCCAAAAATTCCAGTAAAATATGGGAGTTTTGGGCAAAAAAGTCTCCATTTTGGCTGAATGCATTGAAGTCAATAGGAAAGGTGGAATTAAGGGGGTTATTGGTGTTTTTTTGTGCAATGAGCTTTGGATGGCTCATGCCAGTTACATAAGCTAATTTTAACTATCCTGGACCTGTTCTTGTTCCAAAAAGTGATCTTCCATTTTTTCACAGAAAAAAAGGCATAAAAAAATTAAATAAAAATGTTTAAACTAGTAGTTCAGCCAAAAACTAACAATAAATCTACTGGCAGCCACATTCTAAGACTAATCTATCTAACCCTGTAAAGCCAAAATCGCTATACATACCTTTTCTGCAGCCGATCCGGTCCCACGGCTTCTCTGTGTAAGCATGTGCAGGAGAGGCAGCCAACAATGGAAGCCCCATAGTAAGTCTATGGGTGACGTCACTTTCCAGGCATTTCCCAGCCATTGTCGGCTGTCTCTTCTACACAGCATCCACCACTGGAGACCGGAGTGGCTGCAGAAAATGTATGTATAGGGATTTTTGCTTTACAGGGTTAGATAGGTTAGTCTTAGAATGTGGCTGCAAGAACATTTAGAGTTAGTTTTTTTAGCTAAACTTCAACTTTTAGAGACAGTGACAGTTTTTAAAGTGACAGTATATGAATAATGATGAAGTACACAAAAAAGGGAAAAAAACATTAATACAAAGAACACCATATGTCACATGGCAATGTCCAGGCTTGGCAATCGGCCACGCAGCAGTGCTGAATAGAGATGACCCGAACATTTTTTTCATTGACCAGCCTCTGAAATTTGGAATTTCCAAATACCCAATAAAGTTAAAATTGGAAAACTTATATTTGAAATTTCCAAGGTCCCAAAGAAGTTAGCGTGCATTAAAGAGCAGCAAATGATGCACCATTTACAGCATGGTTTGGAAAGTTCCTGGTAGGCCTGGCTGATGAGGCAAAAAAAGTCTTAGCTACTTTCTCTAAAAGGTCCATCACGGATATTAAGATAGAAGAGTAGTACCTGTTGGCACTGCAGTGAAGTGAAGGATACCTAGGCAACCGCAGAAGCAGCTGTAAGCCATAATGAGCAGACTTGGTCCCGTCTTGGGAGTAAACATTGAAATTCGAATTCGGACATTCAAATTTGTTTCAAATTTAAATTTTATCAAGATTTAGAGATCAGCTCTAGTGTTGTATTGTAGGAGTTGAGGAGGAGTGTAAAATGTTCCCCATACCCTGGCCTGAAGTGCTGTGTTTTTCAGTCTGTTAACCATTGCATGTTTGAATTTGATACATTTCCATTTGTCTGTTGCACATATTAGTCCCTGTAATTTAAATTGCCATAAAGATGACTGTCTGTGAGTGCCGGTTCACACAGGAGCAGCTTGTCAGGTGACTTAGCCGCCTAACAAGTCGCGCTCCGTTCAGTAGTATGGAACTGTTCTAATAGGAGTGAGTGTACTCCTGTACTACTTTGGGATGACTTCAGGGCAACTTGCATTAACTTCTTTACAGATGTCATTTTGCAAGCCATTGCTGAAGTTGTGTGCAGATCGCCTTGCAAAGTCTTGCTGCAAGTCAGGCTGCCCCTGTGTGAACTGGCACTGAAGGTGCTAAGAACTGTCCTCCATAGAAAGTAAGTCCATACAATGCATTTAGGCTGAGAGTCTAAAATTCTTCAGGCACAACAAGAAAAGTGAAAGATGCAGAATTCGTTCACTTTGGTCATTTGTAGTGGAACTCCCTTTACCTCATTTTAATTAATAAATCTTGCGCTCAGCTTCGATTACAGAACCTGTGATTGACACGCCTAAGAGACACAAACAATTCTGCAGCTGAAGAACAAGAGGTGAATTCAAGGTGTAAATTTCAGGGGTCACTGAGAGGGGACTCAATCATCTGGGTAATGCCTGTGTAACTTAGACAAGACTGATTGAATGTGTTTGTAAGAAAGCAAGCAGGGAAAAGACTAAAGCTAGCAAAAAGAGATTTGAAATTTAAATTGACTTTTATATATACAGAGAGAAAGACACACACAATGGGGGGAACTTAATAAAGTTGGTCATACACCAGTAGAATTTCATTTGAAAATTTTAATTTTAGGAATGTACATTCGATTTCTTAACTGTTGCGGGGGGGAGGTAAAACCAACATTTACTTTCAACCATACTGATGAGAGTATTTGTAGAAACAGGAAAAAATATTTAACACTGTATGTGTTTTTTGTTTGGTAAAATCTATTTATTCCAACAAATGTTAAAATCAAATACAAATTTTAACTACATTGGAATGCCATTCATCAAGTCATCGAATGTACTAAGAATTTTCAAACAAATGTTTTACAAATGGCCGTAGGAATGTGAGCTAGGGACATACATTGTACACTTCTTCTTTTTTTTTTTTTTTTTTAATTCTGAATTTTATTTTATTTTAACCTCCCTGGCGGTATGATTCTTTCTGATTTTAGGTGCTGAAAGCGGTACAATTATTTTGCATGGAAATTTGGCGTTTTATATTGTAGGCCTGTAATTATTAACAATAACACACTTAAATCTGTCCAAACAAGAGTCTAGTAGATATCCCGGATATGATAAAGTTTGAAACACAAAAACATAAATTTTAATATAATAAAAAAATAATAATAATTAAAAAAAATAAAAATAAATAGTAATAAAATAAATTTCCACACGATTCACTATCGCTCAATTCTGCAAGTGTTCTAATTTACTATCGCTGTTTTCTAGCTGGTCTAAAGCCATTTTTGACGTAAAGGGACACTTTTTGGTTGCTATGGACAATCTCCAGTTTCCAGGCAGAAAGAACAGTATATGCAATATAAAACTGCATGCAGGGCATGGGCCAGAGCACTGGGGACAAATGGGATGTGAAATGATTTCATACAGTACTGTAATCTGTAAGATTACAGTACTGTATGTGTTATGCTTTTTACATTTTTTTGAATTGGCCGCCAGGCTCCGCCCCCGTGCGTCGCGACGCTCGCAGGGAACGGAGCCTGGCACAGAGAGGCTTCGGGACAAGACACAGCCCGCGGACACTGCGGGGGACATCGCAGGATCCCGGGGACAAGTAAGTAAGGAGGCACCAGGATCCTGCGATGCAATCCCGAGTGTGGCTGGGGGTTACCGCTAATGGTCCTGAATTTTAACCCCGAGCCACACTCGGGAATACCGCCAGGGAGGCTACGCAATTTTATACAAACATAATTCAGTTGCATGTGCATCATAAAGTACAGCATGAAACAGTTTGGTTCTATTTTAAGTAGGTATACAAAATCTTTAAAGTCACCATTCTTATTTTATAAAAAAAAACAAAAAAAACCCAAAAACGCAAAAGCCCCTATTCCCCTTCTACTAGCGCACAGCCATATTCCCTGGAACAGACAAAGAGGGACCATCGTGTCCATTTTTTATTAAATTTCTCCTCTCTACCTTGCGCAATTGTAATTCCTTTTTCCATAGCATATATGTCGGCTATTTTTTTTTAGCCACAACGAGATCGAGGGAGGTGATTCCTGCTTCCAAAGGGCTGGAACACATGCCTTAGCTGCATTTAGAAGATGAACGATCATTGAATGCCTATATTTACGCTTTGAAAGATCTGAGAGACGGAGAAGGTATCTGGCAGGATCAGAACCCAGATCATGATCAGTAAGCTGACCTATGATATCTCGGACTTTAGACCAGAACTCCTCCAGTTTCCGACAGGATCAAAAAATATATTACCCTCTGCCTCCCCACAGCGCCAGCAAGTTTTCATCCTTTTAAGATAGATTTTATGTAACAGTGATGGGACTCTGTACCACCGTGTGAGTATTTTGTAGCATAGCTCTTCATACTTACTGGCCGTTGAGGAGTAGTGGGCAAAATAAAGAATATAGCCCCGCTGCTCTTCAGAGAATATGATGTCCAAATCTCTTTCCCATTTCTTGAGGAATCCTGGAATAAAGCACTCAGGCGAGTGTATTAGCAGTTTGTATATCTCGGATACCCCGTAGGCAGAGGGTACTTCTACCAAACATAAATTTTCCAACAACGTATTTGAACGGTCTGACCAAGAGAGCTAAGAAAGTGGGTAAATTGCTGCATCTGCCACGGATCCAGTGGCGGATTAAACATTGACTAGTCGTATTTCCACCCTGGTCTTCAGCCTGGATTCCTCAAGGTAATCGCCTAGGCGGAATTTACCTTGTCTTAAAGTTTGTTTAAAACAGCTGTCTGTATGGCCTGGGGGGAATGCCGGATTTCCCAATATTGGGTAGAGCCGGGCCACTTCTTGAGGCCAGGGCTTGATGTGAATATACAGTATGTAAAGTGCTGCATAAAATTCTTGGTGCTATATAAATGTCTGTAAAGATAAGTAAACAATATAATTACAGTGCAATTTTATAAAAACAAGAATCCTTTCTGGAAGATGTTTTTTTTTAAGATGTATGCCTTTACCAGACAGAAGCACTTGGGAAAGGTTTAAGCAACTAGGGCAGCCATTCGCAATCGGGGTCCTGCGTTCCTCCAGTGGTTGCTAGAGGCTCTGAGCAGCTGTTGGTTGACCTCCTTCTTGATAGTACCTCCATAGTTCCAGGGCCAATGCCGCTTGGAAAAGCCAGCATTATGGCTTCAGTGATCTATATAGCTGTCTGCAAGAGGGACGCACTGACCACTACTGTAAGAAACATTCTTCTCACTGATCACCACTGTAATGCCCCATACACACGGTCGGACATTGATCGGACATTCCGACAACAAAATCCATGGATTTTTTCCGACGGATGTTGGCTCAAACTTGTCTTGCATACACGCGGTCACACAAAGTTGTCGGACAATCCGATCGGTCTGAACGCGGTGACGTAAAACACGTACGTCGGGACTTTAAATGGGGCAGTAGCCAATGGCTTTCATCTCTTTATTTATTCTGAGCATGCGTGGCACTTTGTGCGTCGGATTTGTGTACACACGATCGGAAATTCCGACAACGGATTTTGTTGTCGGAAAATTTTATAGCCTGCTCTCAAACTTTGTGTGTGTTGGAAAATCCGATGGAAAATGTGTGATGGAGCCTACACACGGTCGGAATTTCCGACACCAAGGTCCTATCACACATTTTCCGTCGGAAAATCCGTCCGTGTGTACGGGGCATAAGAAACATTCTTCTCACTGAGTAGCAATGTAAAGGGCATTCTTCCCACTGACCGCCAATGTAAAAAACATTCTTCTCATTGACCAGCAATATAAGGGGTATTCTTTCCACTGACCTCCAATGTAAGGCACTTTCTTCCCACTGACCACCTCTGGATGGGGCATTTTTCCTACTGACCACCAGTGTAAGCAGTATTTTTCCAACTGACAACTAATGTAGGGGGCATTTTCCCCACTGACCACCAGTGAAAGGGGCATTCTTCCCACTGACAACCAATGTAAGGATTGTTTTTCCCAATGACCACCAATGTAAGGGGCATTTTTCCCAATAACCCCTGATAAATAAGCCTTTTTTTTCCAAAACAAAATAAGCTTTAGCAGGGGTTCCCCTAGACCTGAAAAATGTTTTCAGAGTTACTCTAGGGTAAAAAAAATTTAAGAAAGACTGCACTAGGACATACAGAATAATATAGGTGTAAATACTCCTTATTTTTCTATTGTGTTGTATGAAGGATGTACCATGAACTCACTTGATGCAGTACATAGGAGTGCCATGAGCACAGCATTTTCTGTGTCAGATCCTAGACTACAATTTTTTTTCTCCTTTTGCAAGAAAATTGGAAAACATTTATTATCTGTTTTATCAAGTTATCTCAGACCCTCCTAATATTATGAGAATATTCTGCTCTTTTATTGGCCAGAGTTTTCCTTTAGAAGCTTATGCTCTAAAATTCTCTTTGTTCTTTATTGATTCTAAACCATTTTCCCAAAACACTTTAATCAACCTTTGTACTTGTTTGAAGGTATATATCGTTTTCTTTATTGTGTTTTGGTGGCAATAATTATTCCTCCAACCGATAGCCCTGCATAATAGTCTACCTCATAAATATTTGAATCAAATAATTTATTCCCTTGGTAATCTAGCTGTGCTCCACTCCACGAGGTATAAAGAAGAATGGCAACATGATGGCATTAATATATGATGGTGGACATGTGAACTGTTTTTGTACCTTTTATGTCCACTTACATAGATTATGTACTGTCAAAGAGAAATGCAAATGGAACACAAGCTAGGTAAAATAAAAAGCTGTTTATTTGTATCTGCATGTTGATGCATTGTTTGAATAAAGTAAAGTCCTTTTACATTTTTCCATTTTGGCAGGAAGCAAAGCCTGTATTCTGCAACCTCCAAGTTCCAGTTACTAACTAGCCAGTTCACACAAAGCAACATCTAGGATTGACCCCTCCATCCTTTACTTTTCTTAATCACTTGACCACCGGAAGATTTACCCCCCTTCCTGACCAGGTCATTTTTTGTGATACAGCACTGCGTTACTTTAACTGACAATTGCGCTATCATGCAACGCTGTACCCAAAATAAAATGCATGTCCTTTTTTTTCCTACAAATAGGGATTTATTTTGGTAGTATTTGATCACCTCTGCTTTTTGCGCTATAAACAAATAAAGAACGCCAATTTTTTTTAAAAAAAACAATATTTTATACTTTCTGCTCTAAAATATATAAAATAAAAAAGTTATAAAAATCAAATTTCTTCATCAATTTAGGCCAATATGTATTCTGCTACATATTTTTGGTAAAAAAAGATCTCAATAATCGTATATTGATTGGTATGCATCTACAAACTATGGGATATTTTTATTTATTTATTTATTTATTTTTGCTAGTAATGGCGGCCATCAGGGACATATAGCGGGACTGGGATATTGCGGCAGACTGGGATATTGCGGCAGACAGTCGGACACTAACTGACACTTTTTACACACGAGCGGACTTTTTGACCGGACTGGTCCGACGGACCGAGTCCAGCGGACAATCCGAGTGTGGGCTTCATCGGACCTTCAGCTTTTCCAGTCGAAAATCTGACGGACTTCAAATCTTTCCGATGGACTCGAGTCTGGTAGAAAAATCCGCTCATCTGTATGCTAGTCCGATGGACGAAAACCCACGCTAGGGCAGCTATTGGCTATCAACTTCCTTATTTTAGTCCGGTCGTACGTCATCGCGTACGAATCCATCGGACTTTGGTGTGATCGTGTGTAGGCAAGTTCATTCATTCAAAGGTCCGTTGGAAGTCCGTCAAAAGTGCGTTGGAAATTCCATTGGACCAGTCCGGTCAAAAAGTCCGCCCGTGTGTACGCGGCATTACTGTACTAATGACACTGGCGGGGAAGGGGTTAAACATCAAAGGGTTAACTGTGTGCCTAGGCAGTGTTTTATTGTACAGTGTGGGAGGTGAATTTAATAGGGGAAGAGATGGAACCTTGTCTCTGCTTTGCTTTCCCTCCTGTCTGATTGGCAATCTACCTTGTTTACATAGGCAGATTGCAATTCTGGCTCTCCGTCTAATGATCGGCGGGTGCGGGAAGGTATCGAGTCCGCGGAACCGCAGATCAGCTCCCGCTGTGTATAATCACAGTGGGAGTGGGGTGGTGGCGGCGCGCATGCACACCCTCTACCTGGAAGTGTCAGATCACATACTAGTTACGTGATCCGGTGCAGCAGAGCCACCTTGCCACCGCAGGGGCTGTGCTCCTACTGCAAGGGTTAATTTCTCGTCTTCGTCTTGAGGATTGTAGAACAGAGATATACTTACATGATCCTTAGATCCTACCCAAACAAGATGGGTCGCTGCGGCTGCTGCCCGCCCCATGTTCTAGCGGTCTTGTGCGGTGAACTGTTCCTGACGTCATTAAGCCTATAGCCCAGCCCTGGATGTGAGGACGTCAGGAACAGTCCATCGCTAGAATGTGGGGGGAGCACTGTTCACCGGTGGAACGGAGGACTGGGTGAGTATAGGCTTTCTATACTCCCCTGCACAAAACTAGCAGTTACCCCTTTCAGTGTGGGCACAGCTCAACTGCAAAGGAAAACGTCTTTTTGGGCGGAGTAGAAACGTGCCTTCATCTGCTGGGTAAAAGTTTGTAACCTTTACCCAAAGTATGGTTCAGCTCATAGAAAAAGCACAAATGACCACATATTACATAAAGTTGATGTTTAACTATGCTTTTATATATTTTTTTGCATAGTTAAATTAGTCTAGCTTGGACTAATGTAAGTATGCATATCTCATACGATCTATGTGTGAGCCTCGAATTACTGTAGCTGCTACAGTGATAGCAGTCTTCTGGGTTCAGCCTTCTACTTTCATTCAGCGAAAGCCTTGTATTTTTTTAAGTACCTGAATGTATGAGGTATAGATGGGGGCAGCACCATTTCCACCTCTTCCAATCAGAGAATGCCTTGTATTCATTGAAAAAAATACAAGGAAGCTGCCATCTTTGCCTCCATTTAATCTAACTTAACTGCCATGATGCTGCACATGTGATCAGTTATGACACCAGCCATTGGATGGTTTGACAGTTTGTTTTTAGAGCACAACCAATGGAAGTTTTTAAAGTATTTGCCTTTTCTCCTCCTCCTGCTTCTACATAAAAGGTGGAGGACGGGTGGAGGAGCTCGGCCAGCACAGAGAGTAATTAGATACTAGACATCTAGAGAAAAGGGCTACGATGTGCAGGGAGGGGGGAGGCTGTGTTAGGGAAAAAATTAAATAAAAATAATTTATGGAAAGGAAAAACACAGCAAATAAGAATTTAAAATACTTTCCATTCATCTGTACTTTTACTTACAATGTTTAAAGTTGGTGACATAATCTTTTTATCTGCTTCCCTACCGGCCACAGTATATAGATACGTAGCAGTAGAGAAGCTATTGTACCGGGATCAGGGTTGAGGCTACAACCCTGATCCCGGTATCAGTTTTTAGTGCTGGTGATTCTCTTTCAAGTAAAAGCAATCCAAGTGGCTAAGCAGCCACTGGATTGCTTTTACAGGTGGCGTAAGCGGCCCCCGATCTCGCCATAAAGAGTACCTGTCACTGCTATTGCTGTCACAAAGGATGTTTACATTACTTTTAAAAGCAATAAAAGTAATCCAATTTT
This sequence comes from Lithobates clamitans, assembly GCA_037952925.1. Lineage (NCBI taxonomy): Eukaryota > Metazoa > Chordata > Amphibia > Anura > Ranidae > Lithobates > Lithobates clamitans. The sequence continues at coordinate 4,835,091 of JBBGZY010000795.1, read as the reverse complement.
TTTTTTAAATAAACAATGTAAAAATAAAAAAATTAAATTAAAAAAACATTTTTTGAAGTGCACCCGTCCCCTTGTGCTCACATGCAGTGGCGAATGCACACGTCGGTCCCGCATATGTAAACAGTGATCGCACCACACGTGTGAGGTATCACCGTGTGTAAATCTAAACTGGTAAACTTCAAAGTCTTATAAAGCATCACCTGTGGTAGTATGTCGCCATTCCATGAGCGTGCGCAACTTTAAAACATGACATGTTTGGTATCTGTTTACTCGATGTAACATCATCTTTTATATTTTACCCAAAAAATTGGTATTATGTTGTGTTCACTAAAATTCATCAATGTGCATTTTTTTCCAAAAACAATGCATCTGGAAATAAAACTTTCTGACATAGAAATTGCAATACCGACCATTTTATTCTCTAGGGGCTTTGCTTAAAAAAATATTTGATGTTTGGGGGTTCTAAGTAATTTTCTAGCAAAAAAAAAAGATACATTTTACATGTAGGAGAGAAGTCTCAGAATAGGCTTGGGAAGCAAGTGTCTACATGCATGCACTCCAGTATTGGCTGCACATCATTGCTCTTGACTGGCTCCCATGATGATTGACAGTAGTGGAAAATGCCTATGGATTGCATGTCAATAGAGCCACTAGTCTAAAGGGGAAGGGGCACAACGCAGGAGAGCAATTGGAAGAGAAGGAAAGAAAGTGCCAAAACATGGACCTTCATAGCAGGATCACCAGGTATTGGTTTATTGAGCTTAGAAAAGAATTAAAAAGATTGGAAAATTACTTTTGGAGTGATAATAACATGTTCAAGGTAATATAAGATATTTAGTGTATGGGTTTATATACACTTTGAAATACCCATCAAGAGCTATGGTCTTCAGCAGAATCTTCGGCTTCTAACACTTCTGTGTGTGGCGGATGCTTGTTTTCCTCAGCTCACACTGTGGTTCAATCCACCAACTCCTATGTTATTACAGCAGAGAATTCAGACATGGGGCTGGTGGAAGAAACCACAATGCACAGTGTGGCACCAGACATCTGACATACCTAACACTGTGATAGTTGTTAAAGATTCCACAGCCACCAAAAGTCTAGAAAGAAGCCAAAATCAGACTCGTTGCCCACTGGAGAGGTCTTCTCTAGCAATGTGAAGCAGTCCAGATGCTTACCTATCCACCGGCACCATCAGCTGTCTTTTTTCCGCTCTCTCTGCATGCGGAAGTAGCTTGCGTCTCAGCTGTAGGCTTGGGTCCACAAGTGAAATTCTACAGTCAGAGTACATAGTTTTGTGTATTAAATCTTGTGGCCAACCAAGTACCAGTAAACCTACTTGCCAAACTCGTGGTTCCCTTTAATGCCTCCCTCCTCAGCAGCACATACTTACCTTTTCTTTGTCCTATTCACCCACCAGGAATGAGAAAAATAATCTCTGTGTAAGCTCTAATTTGCTCTGTTTGACGCTTATACAGGGCAAAGGACTGCCTTCCATCCCCCGTGTAACAGCAGTGGGCTAAATACCTGTGTTGTCACATGAGGAGGAAGAAGAGTCAGACATACCTGGAAGTACTGGGTAATTTTTAGAACCTGACAGCTCAATAGGGCAACAAGGAAAGTAAGAATCGTGGATACACTCACTACAGAATTGTAGACATACGTAGATATCGTATATAGATTATATTTCCTGTTTGGTCACATCTTTCCTTATCTAGCGGCTGATGTGGGTATGTCTGGCACAAAATCAAAGGTAACATTTTGAGTGTACATGTGAGTGAGGGCTGCAAAGAGTAGTCATAAAACTCTCTGCAGCTCTGCTAGTTATCAGTCTTTTTAATTTTCTCTTCACAGACTCGTACCTGGTTCAGTGTAGACTTGGAAACTATTTTAAACCAAAAGCCATTTATGTGCTGCAAATTTATAGATAGATAGATAACATAATAAAATATCACCTATAACATGACTTGATGTACAGTGGAGACGGAAAGTATTCAGACCCCCTTAAATTTTTCACTCTTTGTTATATTGCAGCCATTTGCTAAAATCATTTAAGTTCATTTTTTTTCCTCATTAATGTATACACAGCACCCCATATTGACAGAAAAACACAGAATTGTTGACATTTTTTTGCAGATTTATTAAAAAAGAAAAACTGAAATATCACATGGTCCTAAGTATTCAGACCCTTTGCTGTGACACTCGTATATTTAACTCAGGTGCTGTCCATTTCTTCTGATCATCCTTGAGATGGTTCTACACCTTCATTTGAGTCCAGCTGTGTTTGATTATACTGATTGGACTTGATTAGGAAAGCCACACACCTGTCTATATAAGACCTTACAGCTTACAGTGCATGTCAGAGCAAATGAGAATCATGAGGTCAAAGGAACTGCCTGAGCTCAGAGACAGAATTGTGGCAAGGCACAGATCTGGCCAAGGTTACAAAAAAATTTCTTAAGGTTCTTAAAAGTACAGTGGCCTCCATAATCCTTAAACGGAAGACATTTAGGACGACCAGATCCCTTCCTAGAGCTGGCCGTCTGGCCAAACTGAGCTATCGGGGGAGAAGAGCCTTGCTGAGAGAGGTAAAGAAGAACCCAAAGATCACTATGGCTGAGCTCCAGAGATGCAGTCAGGAGATGGGAGAAAGTTGTAGAAAGTCAACCATCACTGCAGCCCTCCACCAGTTGGGGCTTTATGGCAGAGTGGCCCGACGGAAGCCTCTCCTCAGTGCAAGACACATGAAAGCCCGCATGGATTTTGCTAAAAAAAAACCTGAAGGACTCCAAAATGGTGAGAAATAAGATTCTCTGGTCTGATGAGACCAAGATAGAACTTTTTGGCCTTAATTCTAAGCGGTATGTGTGGAGAAAACCAGGCACTGCTCATCACCTGTCCAATACAGTCCCAACAGTGAAGCATGGTGGTGGCAGCATCATGCTGTGGGGGTGTTTTTCAGCTGCAGGGACAGGACGACTGGTTGCAATCGAGGGAAGGATGAATGCGGCCAAGTACAGGGATATCCTGGACGAAAACCTTCTCCAGAGTGCTCAGGACCTCAGACTGGGCCAAAGGTTTACCTTCCAACAAGACAATGACCCTAAGCACACAGCTAAAATAACGAAGGAGTGGCTTCACAAAAACTCTGTGACTGTTCTTGAATGGCCCAGCCAGAGCCCTGACTTAAACCCGATTGAGCATCTCTGGAGAGACCTAAAAATGTCTGTCCACCAACGTTTACCATCCAACCTGACAGAACTGGAGAGGATCTGCAAGGAGGAATGGCAGAGGATCCTCAAATCCAGGTGTGAAAAACTTGTTGCATCTTTCCCAAAAAGACTCATGGCTGTATTAGATCAAAAGGGGCTTCTACTAAATACTGAGCAAGTGTCACAGCAAAGGGTCTGAATACTTAGGACCATGTGATATTTCAGTTTTTCTTTTTTAATAAATCTGCAAAAAATGTCAACAATTCTGTGTTTTTCTGTCAATATGGGGTGCTGTGTGTACATTAATGAGGAAAAAAAATGAATTTAAATGATTTTAGCAAATGGCTGCAATATAACAAAGAGTGAAAAATTTAAGGGGGTCTGAATACTTTCCGTCCCCACTGTATATAGATTCAACTGAGCTTCTACTATGGGGAATTCTCAGTAATCGCACTAAATGAAATAAAATGGATGAAATAAAACAAGATGATTACATTGACTAGTATGTCTAACTTTGATGGATATGAAGTGTGCTAATTTCTAATTTAATCGAATAGAAATCTATGTGAAAGTGGGATAAATATATTTTCAGTCAGGATTATTACATTGATTTTTTTTAGCCTGTTTGATAACTGCACATCAAATATAGTATTTTTTCTAATGACTTGTTTCCATTTGTAAATTACATACATTTTTTTTTTTTACCATTATTAATACACATTTATAAAGCTTTGGCGTATTCCACGGGTCTGTGTATAAATCACCAGCTGAGCTGCATGAAATCAAATTAATACATGCACACACATACCAAAGTAGGATAACTGATAAGTAACATAAATGTTTACAGAATTAGAAAAAAAATACTTTTTAATATATATATAACTAATGCAAATAATAATTATTATTATTTTAATACATAATATACTTAAAAATTTGATATAATCAAGCTCGGTACAAAAACAATGCATTTTCACTTGCCTGAGCTGGTAAATTTGGGGAAAATGTCATGTTTTTAAAAACTTTCCTTAACCTTTATAAAATGAACACATGCTAGTGGAAAATATTATTTAATAAAACTGCATCAATGTCTGTATTTTTAATTTTTTTTAGAATGGGATTTCATTTTAGATATACATTTAATAACTAAAATACAGGTAAACATCTTTTGTGTTAGGTAATTGACTTTTAATTTGATAAATTGTAATGGTTTCAAATGTCTAACAAACATATTTCAATGAAAGGCATATCAAACGTGCTGTTAGGTTTTATGTTTATTAAAACATTGTTAATAAAATATATTATTACTATAATTTTTATTATAAAATTAATATTATTTTTAGTTGTTCTGTGACCTTTAATTCTCTAATAAGGTATGTTAAAAAGATTTATTGTGATGATATATTCTTATTTGTATTTTATTTTTATTTTTATTTATTAAGGCTTATTTATCTTTGGATAGAGAAGGAAATGGTTAAAACCCCTTTTCATTTTTTTCTGTCTGTGGCCTATTGTTAAGCTTTAACTTCAATTCCTGCCTCCCAGACAAGCCAGAAAGTGAGAGGATACCTCTCCAAAATAAGGGGAATCCCTTCTTAAACAGTTGTTACTGGTCTAAATGTTCCAATTTAAAGGTTTTGCCTCAATTCCTGTTCTAGCGACAACTTAAAAATGTGGAAATTATATCATCAGGACAAATAGAGAGAGTTTAAATCTCCCCACTGGGAACAGCAATACAAGCATTAACAAGAATTATAACCCTTCTCTACTCAGTCCAAAATGTAAATATGTGGTTTTAAATACACTTTAAGGTAAAATGGTTTGTAGAACCTTAATGTTTTAATAAAAAATTTTTATTCTCCACTGTTAATCTAACTGACCACAGCCAAAATTGACTACAAGATGCAAAAATGTTCAAAAGACACAAAACCTAATAAATGCCCATAGTGTGACACATGTACAGCAAAGTTAGTCAAAGAAAGACACATAAGGCTCATAAAGCTAACTAGTTGTTAAAATATTTGAATATAATTATGAGTTAGACTCAGTCGGTTTGTGATGCTTGTCATATTGAAAAAAGAAATCTGTTATCTACAAAAAAAGCCCCCTTAGTGTTGAGTGCACAACAGCTGATATCAGACGATAAAATAGATTTAACTGGCTATGTTCACAGATATTTAAGTATTATGGCTTGAAGGTCAACTTGGCTGTCTTACCACAAATGAAAGACTATGAAATGAGGAGTGAAATGGAAAGTTTTTGAAGATTTCTTTCTACAAATCAAAACCCTGCAGTTTCGCACGGAGAACAAAAGAAGCATATTAAACACCAAAGTTTATCAAGACAAATTAGGTCCTAGCTTCAAATTTTCTTTAATCTTTTGCATCTGAACATTTTTTGCCTCATGCTGTTTTCCCTAGTTAAATGCTAAAATGAATTCCAGCCAATACCATTGACTTCCTCTCGAAAAAAAATATGGAGAGACATAATAAAAAATTAATTACTTCCCCTAATTTCCATATGATTCTTTAAAAAGATGTAAAATTCATTTAAAGTAAGTGGCGACTTTGTCTTTGAAGATCACGACAATTAACATGGATCAAAGCCTAGGTTTTGGTAATGATGATAGCTCATTAGCATAATGAAATTAACTTCCAGACAAGAATCTTTAATAGGTACAACAAAAAGTCTTTAATAATACTCCAGGAAAATTATGTATTTGTTAGCAGTACAACAGATTCATACTTTCTATTTAATTAATAAGTTGGTAATTAACTCTTTTCCTAAACAATAATACATTTATAGTTAACATCTGCTGGTAGATAATGGTTTCCTACCAATATCGGCAAAGCTTTGAAACATCCACACAGCTCACCCATTCAGACCAAGAAATACACCGTTTTCTATTTGCATCCATAATTTGACAGGCCCCGCAAATTAAACCAAGATTTTTTTTTTTTTTACAGCTCAGAATAGATCATGGATGTCAATGGATTGATGAAGTCAACCTAATTGTTTGATTTGCTAAAGGCTAATACTTTTTCTGGTCTTTTGTTTAATGCACAGAGATAAGAAGACATACTCAGTTTCATGTCCTTCTGAAGTCAACTTTTTTCACTTAAAAGTTTTGCATTGCTATATTGATGGAATGACGCAAGTCTCTTGCTCACAGGCATTTGAAATGTTGGAGCTGAAATTAGAGGGAACCATGGCTACAACCTAGTATATGCAATCCAATATCACATACACATATGATGACTTTTTCTCAAGGTTTTATATCTTTTTTTACCAACTGAAGTGAATAATTAGCTCAAGAATTTAAAAAAAACAGCACGACTCAGTGATCATGTAATTTTCACAACACTTACTTAAATTAAATCTCTCTAAAAACGAACTGGCAATATAACCCTCCCCCCCATCGCCCCCCTCCATGACATTTCCACCAATCCATCCCCTCATGCCAGGGTACCCAGGTGTAATCCCAGACTCTGACCTGTCCCTTCAGCCCCAAATCCAATCGTTGTCAAAAGACTGTTGACTTCACCTCCATATCATCTCATCATCTCCTTTTTAACAAATGAAACCACCAAGCCACTCATTCACTCCCTTGTTATCTCTCGCCTTGACCCTTCTCATTGGCCTACCTCTCCATAGGCTATTCCCTCTTCAGTCTATGATGAATGCTGCTGCCAGACTTATCCACCTTACCAACTGCTCAGTGTCTACCACCCCTCTCCGCCAATCCCTACACAGGCTCCCTATTGCCCAGTGAATTATTTTCAAAATACTAACCACAACATACAAAGCCATTCACAACTCTGACCAGAGCTACAATACCAATCTTGTCTCCAAATATCACCCAACCCGTCTTCTCCTCTCCTCTCAAGACCTCCTACTCTCAAGCTACCTTGTCTCCTCCTCCCATGCTCATCTCCAGGATTTCTCCAGAGCCTCTCCCATCCTCTGGAACTCTCTACCTCAACCTGTCTGGCTATCCCCTACTTTTGCTACCTTAAGGCAATCCCTGAAAACTCATCTCTTCAGGAAAGCCTATCACGCCTCCAACTAATCTTTTACCACTTCTATCAGCTCATTCCCCACAGTTACAACCTTTTGTACCACCTGCCCCACCCTATTAGATTGTAAGCTCTTCTGAGCAGGGGCCTCATAATCCTCTTGTATTTTATTTTATCTGTATTGTCTCCCCTTTATATTGTAAAGCGCCGCGTAAACTGTTGACGCTATATAAATCCTGTATAATAATAATACGCAAAACCATCAATGAGTTGTAGAAACATGCAGGGAAATGAGAAAGTGAAGGCAAAGTGAGTTTGCCTAGTGCGGCTCCTGTAACTCCCCACCTTGCACTTCAAAATTCTTCTACTCTCCATTGGTGTCCAGGAAGATTGAGCTTTAGTATTTGGAACCTGTTCAGAGGTATGGGGTAGGGGCACCTGCTTCCTAGGATGAATTCACTCCTCTATGATAAACACAGTGACAAAATTGCCCTGAACCACCTGTTTGGTCACTACAGATGCCCCACTCTTTGACGAGTGAGGCTTCCACAATGTGTGTAGAATTATTCTGTTTCCAGAAAGGATGTACCGTGCTACACCAGGTGGACAGCAGTCAGAAGCAGGCCCATTATAGCACAGTTCACATACCATACAGGCAAAGAGCTGAATAGGGCTAAGGCAGTTTGAAATCACACCTCACATAAGAAGCTTTGTACAATGATTAGAATGATTCTGTAACCATACATGGTCAAACGCGGCAAACATAAATTAAAAGTAAAAACAAGTTGTACATATTATGTTGTGAAATTACTTATCCTGGTACCCCCTGGTCCAAAAAGGAAAATAGCCTTTTCTATAACTATGATACTGTTAAAACTACAACCTGGTTGTCTGTCTTGTATTGTAGCAGTTTCCTGATTGTAAAATGTCCTTCCCCAATCAGAAAAATTGTGTCGGTTACTGTAAGGATAAGATCATTCTGCACATGAGCACTCCAAGAGGCTGGCCGCTAGATAGTTGCAACTGGAGAAAAATGTATAGTATGCTGAAGCCAACTTTGAATCTGATTTTGTTGTTTGTACTGTGAATGCTAAAGGGAACCGAGGCCTCTCCTTGTCATGAGCTTGGGTTTGGTCCAATCCCAAGTTTGGCCAAACTCAGAAACAAGCTGTCACATGGACATATTGGGGGATTTACTAAAACTGGAGCACTTAGAATCAGGTGCAGCTGTGCATGGTAGCCAATCAGCTTCTAACTTCAGCTTGTTCAATAAAGCTTTGACAATAAAACCTGGAAGCTGATTGGTTTCTGTGCTGAGCTGCACCAGATTTTGCAGACTCTGGCTTTCGTAAATCCACCCTATTAGGTCAATATCAATGACCTAATATGGCCATGTGACCAAATAGGTGTTTGATTTCACAAGCATCCCCATCCTTTTTGTGTATATACAGCTGCAGGTTATTACATTGATCTGTCACAGCATTTTAGTTATTTTGGCAAAATGACCTGGGGAAGGGTAAATAAAGTGTAAGTAAAGCCAAATTTTTTAATTTTCTTTTGTATTTTTAGTCTTTGATACAATAAAGTAGGGAAAGTTTAGAACCCCTTTTTGGTTATTTATATGCTGTTTGTGTCTCGCAAGGGAGATTTCCCTTCACTTCTTATCATGGGGAAAGAAACAAGTTATTATAAAAAATTGCCCTTGAATAAAGGGAATTCCCATCTTAATTGTCTCCCAAACATTTGTCCACATTCGAAGATTTCCCCTCACCCCTTGCTTGATGTGACATCTCACTTTCTGTCTTGATGAAAATAGTCATCATGACTTTTTTTTTTCCCCCATCTGGGACACAGATAGCAATAAAAACTTGACGGGGGGTATAATTTTCCCCACTCTACCCCCCAAATAAAAAACGTTTACATTCATATACATTTTAAATGGGATTTTAAGGTTACAGTGAGACATTAAGTGGCTCCTGAGGTTTGTGCAAGCTGCTTATAACTTTTATTTTTTTTAGTTTTAATATTAATAATAATAATAATAATGAGTATTATTATTATCATCACATTTTCCTAATTGCATACTATCTTCTTTTTTTAGGCTGTCACTGACATGGCTATGCCTATAAACAAAATTATGTGTTCACCATGTCAGAGGCTTTTTGATTAAAAAAAAGAAAAAGTGATTTTTTTTTTTCAAGTAAATTTAGTCTAACCAGTCTGCAAGGCAAAATTGTTAATTTTGTGTGTAATCAACTTTGGCAATATCAAACTACTCATGCTTAAATTCTACACTACATTCTCCCTAGGAGAAATAGTGGGCTTTGACCCATACAGGTATGTACAGTACCAACTATAAGTGAATGTTCGTACATTTAACAGTTCCCCTGCATCATTATTATGGGGGGTACAACAGTGATTGGTCTCGGGAATCAAACCTACCGTATATACTCGAGTATAAGTCGAATTTTTCAGCACATTTTTTAGTGCTGAAAGTGCCCCCCTCGACTTATACTCGAGTCAAGCACTTTTCTGCAGCAAAAAATTTCATTTTTCCGAACCGACTTTGGGGCCCCGTATCTCAGGGCCACTTGGTGCTAGGAACTCCAAATTTGGTGTGCAAACCCAGTGGACCTGGTACCATAACATATCCAAAGCTGAAGTTCCTAGCACTAAGTGGCCCCGAGATACGGGGCCCCAAAATCGGTTTGGAAAATGTCATTCTCTGCTGCAGAAAAGTGCTTGACATTTTCTGAACCGATTTTGGGGCCTCATATCTCAGGGCCACTTGATGCTAGGGCCCCCAAATTTGGTGTGCAAACCCAGTGGAACTGTTACCACAACATATCCAAAGCTCAAGTTCCTAGCACTAAGTGGCCCTGAGATACGGGGCCCCAAAACCGGTTCAGAAAATGTCATTCTCTGCTGCAGAAAAGTGCTTGACATTTTCTGAACTGATTTTTGGGGCCCTGTTTCTCAGGGCCACTTGGTGCTAGAAACCCCAGCTTTGGAAATTTTATGGTGCTAGTTCCACTGGGTTGGCACACCAAATTTGGGGTTCTTAGCACTAAGTGGCCCTGAGATACAGGGCCCCAAATTCGGTCAACTGTGTCCATCTGCAGCAATGTCATTTCGGGACCCTTTGGGTTCAGAGACCCCAAATTTTGGCTGCAGCTAGGGGGCATCTAGGAACCCTTAACTACCGAGTTTGAAGTTCAGGGGACCTATGGCTGCAAATGGGCACAGTGATGCTGCAAATGGGCATTGTTGACCCTCTTTTCCACTTACAGTAGCTGTGCATTTCTCACCCTCGTCTTATACTCGGGTCAATAAGTTTTTCCCATTTTTTTGTGGTAAATTAGGGCCTCGACTTATACTCAGAACGACTTATACTCTAGTATATACAGTAAGTTGATTCACTTGTTTTTCCCCCAAGAACAATTTTATTTCCCCATGAACAATTAGTGGGATGCCTGATTAGAATTAAAAATGCCTACAAACATAGCATCAGCTGCATTATCCTGTCATACTGACAAAATCAGACTTTAGTCATCCACTACTTATCAATACCTTTGCACATGCAAAATATACCTGCAGAAGTAATTATAGGACTATTCTTTTGCGGTTCCAAACCTATAAAAAATATTTTAAAATACACTGTTGTCAAAAGTATTGGGACACCTGCCTTTACACAAACACGGACTTTAATGCCAACCCAGTCTTAGTCCATAGGGTTCAATATTGAGTTGGCCCACCCTTTGCAGCTATAACAGCTTCAACTCTTCTGGGAAGGCTGTCCACAAGGTTTAGGATTGTGTCTATGGGAATGTTTGACCATTCTTCCAGATGTGCATTTGTGAGGTCAGCCACTGATGTTGGATGAGAAGGCCGGGCTCGCAGTCAAGTCCTGACCTCAAGGCAGGCCAGTCAAGGCAGGCCAGTCAAGTTCCTCCACCCCAAGCTCACTCATCCATGTCTTTATGGACCTTGCTTTATGCACTGGTGCGCAGTCATGTTGAAACAGAAAGGGGCCATCCCCAAACTGTTTCCACAAAGTTGGGAGCATGAAATTGTCCAAAATGTCTTGGTATGCTGATGCCTTGAGAGTTCCCTTCACTGGAACTAAGGGGCCTAATCCAACCCCTGAAAAACTACCCCACACCATAATCCCCCCCCCACCAAATCATTTGGACCAGTGCACAAAGCAAGGTCCATAAGGACATGGATGAGCAAGTTTGGGGTGGAGGAACTTGACTGGCCACAACAGAGTCTTGACCTCAACTCAATAGAACATCTTTGGTATAAATTAGAGTGGAGACTGTGAGCCAGGCCTTCTCATCCAACATCAGTGCCTGACCTCACAAATGCGCTTCTGGAAGAATGGTCAAACATTCCCATAGACACACTCCTAAACCTTGTGGACAGCCTTCCCAGAAGAGTTGAAGCTGGTATACCTGCAAAGGGTGGGCCAACTCAATATTGATCCCTATGGACTAAGACTGGGATGCCATTAAAGTTCATGTGCGTGTAAAGGCAGGCGTCCCAATACTTTTAAAAATATAGCATATTTGTGAATACCCCCCTCTCTTGGTTCTCTCTCAAGTGTTTAATTCTTGAACTGAACTGTAGCGGTACGCTGGACGGCTGCCGAGGTCAGACTACAGCTCAGAGTCAGAATACAAGTTCTCATTTGGAGATCTGCAAAATCTTAATCTCTGTCACGAAGGAAAAACCCACACACTTTTTCTCAGGACTTTAGCGTGCGATAGGTATCCTGATAGAAGCGCTGTGATTGTCTTGCGGTAAGCCCAACGGTGCTTGCTTGTTTTAACACACGCCAAAAAATGCGCTGGTGACCACCGTGACACTGAGATTCCCATGCCCCTAAACATTCTTTCTGGCAGATCCCAGGCATTCTTTTTGCTTTCAGTCCAGGATGTAGACAAACGAATTCCAAGGGACACATGTGGGGGAGGACATTTAGCTAACATACAAAAACAAAAAAGAACATGATACAGTATCTCCTGAGCTGGCTGTCTTCTATACATGGTATTCTTCAACAGGAAATGCTCCTGCAGAGGTTACTTAAAACAGATCTGGATAAAGCTAAGCTGCTATTGGAAGTGTACGCTTGTCATTGGATGGGACAATAACCCTCCAGATGTGTAGCTGCATGACACCGCAAGCTAAACTCATGACATGCAAATACTAATATTAAATTCTGCTTGATAACTGTTTTTAAAGAGATGGTCCACCTAAAACATAACTACTATATTTATGAGTTCTGGCAGGCATTTGTTATCTGCTATGAGATGTTTCCAGACTCTTAACATTTTTAATGTGTTTTCAAGACCGATATTTTAAAGAAATATGTTTTACCTTGATATACAGTACAACATCTCTATTCCACCACTTAATTATATCTGACTTTTCCCATCTCTTATACTGAATCCCCCTTACTCAATGTACGTTTTATACTAACAACAGTAGAGTACTATATTAGCCATTGATCAATGAAGAAAATGTTGACTTTGGGCATACTACACATGCCCAAAAAACTTCATCTAGATACTTTGGGTAAGTGTGAAACTTCATTGAGCCAGCCTGCTGATTGACTGGTGCCTGAAGGTTCTGTGGAGTTAGGCAGGGTGCACCTACATTGGGAGGAAAACAAACTGAGCACCCTGTAGACCCATCTTGCAGTTGACCACTGGCCACATTTGAGAGATGTTTTGCAAAGTTTCTTGGAGATAAATGGGAGCTTTGAGAATGCTCAGATTGAATAACTGATATTCAGCTTTTAGAGACAACTTCACTGTGTGCCACTTGCTCTGCTTATTCGATGGCTGCTCCCTACTGATGGCAGCCCCCAGCTATGTAGAAAGTACACTTCCAGTCTTAGGAATGAACGGGCCTAGCTGTGTGCATGCACAGTAGGAGCTGGATGTGGCTATGACTTTTATCTGCAAAGACTTCAGCTCTGGGCCTAACATTACAGTGATCTCAGTAGTTAAGGTAAAGGTAAGTACGTATTTAGGTAGGTGGCTGCTACTTGATGGGGGTAGAAGGGCTCTATTGTACTTCAACTAATTACTACAGATGTCACTCAGAGGCAATGGGTTACTGCACTGCAGTGCCTATGCTAATATTACTGCAGTGCTGCTTCTGTTCCTCCTCGGCTCTGGTCACATGTTGCCAAGACGAATACTTCCTCAGTCTAAACCGTTTTTGCTGGGAGATCTATACTGAAGGGGGGCTTTAGGGATTGGGCTGGGGGTAGGTACTGAAGGGGTAGTCCTCAAGGTGTGGCCTGTGCTCGGGGGCTTAGAGTTTTGGGGGAGATCTGTACTGTGGGGGTAGGGGCTTGAGTGGGGGATTGTAGTGGAAGAGGGGATGACTATTGGTTGTATTCTGTACAGTGACCTAGATATTACACACTCCTGACCTCCGCATTCTGTACATTACACACTCCTGGCCTCTGCATTCTATGCGTTACACACTCCTGACCTCTGCATTCTGTACATTACACACTCCTGGCCTCTGCATTCTATGCGTTACACACTCCTGAAACTTGCACTCTCTGCATTACCCACTCATGACCCCTGCACTATGCACTCCTGAAATCTGTCTTCTGTGTGTTATACACTCCTGACCCCTGCAGTCTCTGCATTATGCATTCCTGGCACCTGTATTCTGTCTATTATGTACTTCTGACCCCTGCAATCTCTGCGCTAGACATTCCTGGCCCCTGTATTCTGTGCTTTAAACATGCCTGATCCTTGCATTCTCTGTGCTATGCACTTCTGACCCCTGCACTCTGTGCATTTCCTGCTCCTGACCCATGCACTCTCTGTATTATCCACTTCTGAGCCCTGAAAACTCTGCATTAAACACTCCTGAGCCCTGCACTCTCTGCGTTACCCACACCTGACACCTGCAATCTTTGCATTATGCATTTTTGGCACCTGTATTCTGTGTGTTATGTGCACTCCTGAACTTTGGGAATTTCCCATTCCTGACCTCTACACTCTTTGTTACACACTCCTGAGCCGTGCACTCTCTGCCTTACCCATTCCTAACCCCTACACTTTCTGTGTCGCACACTCCTGTTGTAAAATTTATACTCCTGACTACTACATTCTGTACACTGGGCTTAAATTACATACTTCTGACTCATTTACTCTAAGTACATTATATATTCCTGAGGGTTTTTTTTTTTTTAATGAGTGTGCTGAGGTTTATATGTGTCTGTTATGCCCTGTACACATGACCGGTTTTGCCGTCGGAATAAACTCTGAAGGTTTTTCAGATGGAATTCCACTCAAGCTGTCTTACATACACATGGTCACACCAAATTCCGACCGTCCAGGACGCGGTGACGTACAACACATACGACGGGACTAGAAAAAGGAAGTTCAATAGCCAGTGCGCCACCCTTTGGGCTTCTTCTGCTAATCTCGTGTTTATCTTGTGTTAGTAGAAGTTTGGTGAGAGACGATTCGCGATTTTCAGCTTTCGTGCTTTTCAGTCCATTACTGCTCTTCAGTTTGTGCTTGTGGGTTTGTATCTGCTTTTCAGTGTGTGTAGTCAGTTTGCATCTGTTTTTCAGTGTGTTCTTGTCTGCTCGTTTCTGATTTTCAGCTCGCTCTTCACAGGCCTTGCTGTTCTTCAGTGCGTTCTGTTAGTTTGTTCTGACCAGCCGACCATTTTGAAGCCATGATACGTACATGTCGTAGAGTTCCTGCTGTGTGGGGGCTTGGTGTTGGGGTTCATACTTGGACCCAAGCCCAGTCCATGAACAGGGTGGGGAGGATTGTGTTTAGAACCAAAAAGAGTGGGGATTTTTAAGGTGCAAGTTGAATAAGTATCAAATATTTTTGTATAAAAAGACTTTTACTTTATTAAGAAAATACAATAAAATATTTTTCACATCAAAATATAAAAAGGAGATTTATATATGGAAGTGCCACATGTATTTAATTGCAGATGCAGTAACACAGCATAAACGATGTACTTCCCAACATGTTTCGCCCATCTGTCGGGCTTCCTCAGGGGAAAATCCCCACTTTTTTTGGTCCTAAACACAATTTTTCTTGGGATGTGGTGCTAGAAATTAAACTTGGGTTCGTGCTCACATAACTTAGGGTGGGGAAGAGTTCATGGACCAAGAATTGGTTACTCCAGCGTGACCAATTCTCTCATATGCCTTTGCTTCGTGAGATCCAGGAGAATAATCCTGATGATTTCAGGAACTTTCTCAGGATGACGGACCCCCTTTTTCACCGTCTGTTGGCTTTGCTGACCCTTTATATTATGAAGCAGGACACCTGCATGCAGAAAGCCATCACTCCGGAGCAGAGGCTAGTCGCCGCATTGCGGTACTTGACGATTGGTAGAAGTCTGCAGGACCTCAAGTTCTCGACAGGCATCTCCCCCCAGGCTCTGGGGATCATTATCCCAGAGACCTGTTCTGCTATCATTCGGGTCCTGCAGAAGGACTATATTAAGGTAAGATTTCTCCTTTAACATCACATTCTATGTATTTAATGTCTGCTAATGTATTGTATTTCTTTCATCATTCCCTAATTACCATGATTGTAACATGCTGTGAATGTCCCCTTTGTTCTCATGCATGCTTTAAGCTTTTAATGCTCCTTTTTTGTCCTTCATGCATATTTGCCTTCACTAACCTCCCCAGCATGCTATCCTGGGCCCATATACACCTAGCCTAGTCACTTAACAATGTATTTTGTCAGCTCCATTGTAGTGCTTTACCCTAAACACCCCCTAAAATTTGTCCAAATGTTATTGTTGTCCTTAAATTCAGGCAGAGTGCCAGAGGCTTTTTTTTTGGCCCCAAACTCATTTAGAACCCCCCCCCTCCTAAAATTTTTACAATGGGCCATCAGAGGCGGTGAGGAATCTGATAAGTGGACCTTATATTTTTGTCTGTAAATACTCCTTAAAATAAATGTTATACTGATATTGGCCAAGAATGTTTTTGTGTAATCTGCTTGCAATGTTATGTGCAAAAGTACTCATATTTTTTTTGTCTGGTTTGACTTCACAGTTTCCTTCAACGCCACAGGAATGGCAGACTGTGGCCTCCCATTTTGCCGTCTGTTGGGACTTTCCCAACTGTGGAGGGGCTATAGATGGGAAGCACGTCCACATCAAGCCACCACCCTCTTTGGGGTCTTACTATTACAATTATAAGGCTTTTAATAGTATAGTGTTGATGGCGGTGGTGTCGGCACAATATGAGTTCCTCTATGTGGATGTGGGGAAGAATGGCCGGATGTCGGATAGAGGAGTTTTCATCCAGACTGAGCTCTACCAATGTCTCCAGACTGGTGGCCTGGCATTGCCACCTGCTGTGGACAACGTTGAAGGACTCCCATTCATCTTTATTGCTGACGAAGCATTCGGTCTGGGCGAGCACCTGATGAGGCCATTCCCCCAGAGGACCCTCACCCTGGAGAGGAGGGTTTTTAACTACCGGCTGGCTAGAGCCTGCAGAGTCATTTAGAATGCCTTCGGGGTAATGGCCAGCCAGTTCCACCTGTTTCTGACAGCAATACATATGGCGGACTACAAAATTAACTACATCATCTTATCCTGCTGCATATTGCACAATTTTTTAAGGAAAAATGTCCCAAATTATGTTGCCTCAGTTGGGCCTGAGGCCGGACTTCCTGCGAATCCCCTGATGGGCCTGGATACTGGCCGTCCTGACTTGGCACCCCAAAGCACCCGTGAAGTTCGGCAGAAATTTGTTAATTATTTTACGGGTAGGGGGGCCATTGCTATGCCAGACAATGTCTAAATAAGTTTTTAATAAAAAAAAAAATATTTGATAAAATCTTGAATTTTCTTTATTGCTTGTGTTGCTTTTTAGCTGTCTCCTAGGTTCTCCCAGTTCACTTGTAGTGCCAAGAGGATTTTCCTTTAGTAAATAAGCCCCATTGTCACTGTAAACACAAAATTACTTCCAAAACTGGTATTGAGCATTGAAAGAAGAAGCCACACATTGTTGATTATCAAAATTTTTACTCTGTGCACATTCACATGTGCAATATAACATTTTTTAGGAAAATAATTATTTTTCTTTCTCAAGTTTTTTTACAATTTTTTTGTTGGTATAAACAGGCATGTTTATAAACATAACATACAAAACTCTGGAACTTATAAAGTTCAACGTATAAAAACTGAAGGCAATATCAGATATTATAGTGTCAAAAATGTCTTGATATTGCCTTCATCAGATGGGGTGATGTCACCCCTGTAAAAGCCAAATTTTGAAGATGCACACAATTTGTGAGTCAAAATGGGTATTTCCCTCCTGATCCCATGCCTAATGTCAACATGTGCTATCTCCCATCATGGGGGATCAATGGACATATTTTGGGGGTGAAACCCCTTCCTCTCACCTACTAGAGTTACGAGAAAGGGGTTGCACCCACAAAACACGTACATTGATATCTCCTGATGGCAGATAGCACATGTTGACACACCATGTGCATCTTCAAAATTTGGCTTTTAAAATGTAAAATACAAATTTTTGGTTAGTACAACAAATGTTAAAATGGTTGCATTTGTAAGATATTTAGATTCTCCCCAAAACATCAATCATGTTCTTCATTTGTTGTTCCATAACATTGAGTTTATTCCTTATAATGTCAATTTCACGATTCCACACCATGATGTCCTGGATTAGCCTTTGTGCACTGTCACTTGTGAAATGTTCAGCTTGCTCTTCCACAACCAGCACATCATCTAAAAATTTGAGTAAAAACATGTATTATAAATATGCAGGCATACATATATTACCTGAAGCTGGGGTGTCAGACACTCACCTGTTGTGGTGACAATTTCACTGACTTTCTCCACCCCTCCATCCTCCAGATCCTCGGGGTGTGGTGTTGTTCTGAGTTCCCCTTCTTTCTGAGGTGTGGGGTTCTTGGTGTCCTCTGAGTGGTGTCCTCTGAGTCTCCCCTATGTAAATGAAACCAAAGGTATACTTAGCATACAGATATTTGAGTCCAGAAATAGGAATATGAAACATTGCTGGGAAGTGGGGTACAATTGTCTGTTTTGGGCAGAGTTCCAAGCTGAAGACATGATTTTTTTACCTTACCAAAGCTGGAATACTTACCCTTTTGTGACAATTTTCACACATGGAGACACCCCCAAGTATCCACTGGAGCACCTGTGTGGGACACCTTAAAAGGTTTGTTCTTGTATCCCACACTAGTGCTCCTGAGTCCAGATGTGTAAACAGCTGCTGAGTGTCCTCTGCTTACATTAAACCTAAGCAAGCTTGCATTTCATTCTAGTTACAAACACATCTAGACAGCAATGTCCAAAACTTATTTTTAGACAAATCGGCATGACCAAATGTATTTAACCTGTATCTGCCCAAAACATTGTATTTACTGAACGAACGATGTTTCCTACGACCGATTAATGATTAATGAACATGAAAGTCGCCATTTTAAACTGTACAACAGTAAAGAAAAGCACTTGGAGCAGCATGCAAGTATAATAATAATGATAGGAACACACGACAAGTACTTACTTTTTAGAAGCACTCTCTTGATTCTTCTATACTGATCCTGCTCCCTCAGTTTCAGGTCTGACCAGCGTTTCCTCAATTGCTCCTTGGATCATCATACCCCGAAATTTCTGTGCAGACCCTTCACAACTTTAGTCATGATCTTGGCCTTTCTCTCATTAGGGTTGGTGTACGGTCCATGCTTCCCATCATAGCCGTTCCTCAAGATGTCCACCATCTCCACCATCTCTATAAAGGCCATATTTGAAGCCTTAAATCTTCTCCTCCGGGATCGGGACGTTTCTGGCTCCGTGCTTTCTTCCTCCTCGTTAGTGGAATTAACACACACCTGCTGTGTCTCCGCCATGTCGCTCCTACTGCGCACCCGAAAGAGACTGGGAATATTCCAGAAAGAATGTCAGGGGCGGGCGACGCGGACGGAGTTTCACACATGCGCAGTGTATATCAAGCTAACACGCATGTGTCGTACGTACGATCTGTGTGCGGAGGAAGGAGGAGGGTCGAAAGTAGCTAGCGTCCTAAACGAAAGTAACATTTTAACTTGGGACATCAGTGGCCTACACTGCTTCAAGATTGAGGCCTATATTGGGATAAGATTATGAGAGTTTAGACTGACATTAGTGTTTTTGTCTGGTGTATTGTCTTACAGCAAATATGAATCACTTTAAGGACCCAGAATTTATGGCCAGTTTCATATACATTTACAGGGAGATGAGGAATTTGTTGGAGGTGAAACACAGCTAGTATTATAATAAAGAAGCTAGGAGGTCAACGCTGGAGAAACTTCTGGAATTTGTGAAGACTCGGGTCCCCAATGCAACCATCATGTTCTCGGAAAAGAAAATTGGGATCTTGAGGAACATGTATAAGAAGGAGCATAAAAAGATCCAGAAATCACTCAGATCCGGAGCAGCAGCAGCGCAAGTGTATGTACCCAGGCTGTGGTACTTCAACAAACTGCGGTTTCTGGACGACCAGACTGAAGCCAGAGAATCACTCTCTACCCTTCCCTGCTGACTTCCCTCCACCCTTCCCTCAACCCCAGCAGAGGCTGACGAGGAACAACCTGGGCCTTCCATCCTGGAAGAAGTGGATGCACCCAGCTGGAGCCAGGTATATTATTTTTATACATATTTATTGTCCTAATATTAATGATGTTAACTAGATGTTATAATTGATAACAAATTAATGAGTTTAAAAAAAGTGATTTACATCAATAGACAGTTGTGGCCAAAAATGTTTGGGACAAGAATGAAAAATGCTGGGCTCAGAATGATAGTCTTTTCTATTTATTAACATTCAATTTGCAAGTCATGAGCTGAAAATTGTGTGTGATTGATGAACCAAAAACTAAAACTATGTCCCTTTTTTTATACACAGGATGAGCTCAGCCAGGAGGAGGGTCTGGAAAGTGGCAGGCAGGAGGAGGCCGTGCCCAGTGTCCGCCAGGAGGTGGCCTTACCCAGTGTCAGCCAGGAGGTGGGCAGGCCCAGTGTCAGCCAGGAGGTGGGCGGGCCCAGTGGCCTCACCCAATCACAGGTGCCTCCTCTCTGCCTTACAACAAAAAGGCCCAAGAAGGGGACGATCACGGAGGAGGCAGCAATGGGCCTCATAAAGGAAGCAAGTGATGTCTTCAGAAGCCCCCCGACGCTGAAGAGGCCTATGGCTGCTATCTAGCCATTAGATTGCAGAAATTGGAGGAGGGCTAACGCTTCCTCTGTGAGGGAATTTTTGCTCAGGCCCTTCAGAAGGGGTTGAGGGGCCAGCTGACTGAGAACAGCCACGTATGTGAGCTCGCCCATCCTCCTCCTCCTCCTGCCACAAGTACACCACCAGAGCCACAGCCTCCAAGGAAGGCTGCAGAGAAGGCTGCAGGGAAACGTGGAGGGAAGGCTGCAGTGAAGAGAAGAAAGTGATAACCTGGCTTCAGTCTGATCTGACAGAAGACGCAGGCTGTGGTAGTACCACAGCCTGGGGACATAGATATCATCTGCTGCTGGTCCTGATCTCTGGGAGTCCTGGACCAAATTGGGCTCCAAATTATATGGAATCCTCAAGCTAACAATTTTATTTTCCACAGACTTGATGTGTGCCCTGGGGGCCAAAAGGCTTTGCAAATCCCAAAAGTTTCTCCAGCGTTGCCTTCCTCTTTATTTTGTTACCCAGAATAAATGGAGATTTTATTTTTCACAAATACTTGCCTTATGTTTTTCTACAAAAAGGACAGTTTGTTTGTGAGTAGGCAGGTACATTTCAAAAAAACAAGGTCAAATTAACAAGGGACACCAACATCAACCTCCTTGAGGTTAAAAATACAAGATATTAATGTTATTGTGGAAACTTGACACACACAAAAAAAAAAAATTATGGAGATCACTAGAAAATAATAAAAAAATAAAAAAAGGATGACTATAAAACATAATTCTAAACATTATTTTGGAGATCTGTCTTTAAAAAAATAAAAGATTATTCATGAGATCACGAGAAATAATAATGAAATAAGTTTGTGAAGAATATCAGCAGCAAAACAACTTCATTCTTCTAGCATTATAAAGCATGAAAGAATGAGCTGCATTAAAACATCACAGAATTTGCAGCGTGAGGCATGTACTATCTCCATTAGGAACGCTAGTTTTACCAGACCAAGCGCTTCCGTCTTGTACTTGCTTCAGAACATGCGTTGTTTTTCGGAACAGCATACAGATGAGCGGTTTTTCCGATAGTAATTTGTTCCGTCAGAAAAATCTAGAACATATTCTCTAAGTCCGTCTGAATTTTCGATGGAAAATGTCCGATGGGGCATACACACGGTCGGAATATGCAATGAAAAGCTCCAATCGGACTCTTTCTGTCGGAAATTCCGCTCGTGTGTACGGGGCATTAGACTCCCCATTGTGACACAGTAATGAAAGCATATTGTGTGGGAAGGGGTTGTAAAAAATGATGAGGCATCATCGGGCGCCAGATTTGTTAGGCATGCCACTGCCCAGAGTGGAAGATTTACAAAAACTAAAGCAAGAACGGAGCAATTACCTGTTGTAATCTATTCATTTCCTTTTTAAAAGACGAGTCCTAACTGGTTGCATTGGCCGCTGCTCCGGTTTTGTAAACCAGGCCTTGTCCCAGCAGGAAGGAGTTCTATCAGTCGTTGAACATGTACCGCACATTACATTTGGATGAAATAGTGAACATTTTGTAAATTCTTCCTCTCCCCTCCTCTATCTCCATGTTTGTAGCAGACCAGCCTCATTTGTGAAGGTCATTTTCATTGTGTAGAATTAAATCACCATGGGATCTAATGATTGTTAAGGCTGTGCCAGGCGATATTGATTTAACATAAGTTATTTGAAGAGTGAGGCTTACACAGTATTTATATTTTAATTAGGCAGTGGGCCAACATATGCACTGTATACGTGACACCGAATCCCCAGCTATAAATCCAGGTAGAGAGCGTCAAGCGGAGAGCCCAGCATCCAGGCGCTGGGAATGTTTGTTTTGGCAAGTTTCGTACTATGCTTTTAATGACTTACAGTATATATTAAAAGCTACAATAACTTAACCCTTTCGCTGTATGGGTGGCCATCGTCCCTGTGAAATACTGCCTGCTGTCTATACTACAAAGCAAACAGGATATCAATCTAAAGCCTAGAAAGACTGAAGGGAAACTAGAACCTTTGTAAAGTTTATAAATATGCCATGTATGTGAATGTGATCCACTTAGCATGATATGAATTATCTTATCAATGTTGATATTAAAAACATAGTTTCTACATTTAGTTTGCAATGATATGTGATGATCTATGTGCATGCTTATGCTTTCTCAGTGGGAATGTATGGACAGAGCTCTTGTGATTCACCTAGCACAACATAATCTCTGGGTGGCTTATCCTGTGATGGATTTTATTTCTACCTACCGCTACCAATACACCTCATGTGGATTTGCACCCAATTTAGCAGCTCACTCACACTCATGATTTTCCCGTGGAGCCCTGAGGGTTTGGTGGTTGGTTGCCCTTCGTCCTCCTTTTTGATTTTTCAATTTATCTTACTTTTTACTGTTTATGCTTTTTTGTTACATATATGTATTGCACACATGTTTATGTATGTACTACCCTGTTTCCCCGAAAATAAGACCTAGCGTGATTGTTGGTGATGGCTGCAATATAAGCTCTACCCCCCAAATTATCCTTAGTTAATGTTCTTGTAGGTCTTTTTTTCAGGGTAGGCTTTTTTTTTCGGGGAAACAGGGTAGGGCTTATTTGGGGGGTAAGGCTTATATTGCAGCCATCACTGACACTCATGCTAGGTCTTATTTTCGGGGAAACAGGGTATACATAAATTCTCACATTCTTTACACATATTATTCCTTTCTTGTCAACACCCAAGTGGTAGTTGTATATCATGTATACTAACACATAAGACATTTTTCACAGCCATCACAGTGGAGGACTTGTTGGATTGCTCTCCATGCCCACCATTCCATCTTGTCCTGTTTGCACTGGGTCAGACATGGTGACTACCATTATGCCATGAGCATGTGATGTCTTGCAGATTTGTAAGTATGGGTCCCCTTTTGGTTGATAGCCAATGTTTGCAATAACAGAATACATTGTATTATGTGTGTCATATATTTCTAAACTATTTCTACTTTATAGACAATCGTGTGTGCATCAACCCCTGAGCAAGTGACGCTGTCACAAAACGCGTCGGCTTAAATAGATGCACGTTCACACCTATTATGGATTGATCTTTGAAACACTGTACCTTGCTATGGAATTTATATGTATATATTGACCAATCTGCTTGACTATTTGGCAATTATGTCACTGATGATCTGTTGGAAATTGTATTTACCAATAAATCTTTACTTTATTGATTTTATTATTGAGTGTGTTACGCCTCATGTAAAGTCCCATGAGCAATTCATGTTTCTTTCTATATTGTATGGGGATTGCGGTGTCTCAAGGGGCACATCCAACCATACTTCGTTAGTTAGTTCCAATTTGAGGCAACATTCACAGCGATTTGGAATAGCAAGCGGATTTGCCACGATTCTGACGCAAATTTTTAAATCGTGCAGCAAGTGTTGCAAAACAAGCAAAGTGCGTTTAATTGGCACCCCAAACATGGTGCGATTCAGATGCGATTGCCGCGCAACAGAATCACATGGCAATCATGGCAAAAAGTGCCTTTAAAAATTGTATGAAGCTTGTCCCTTGAAAAGGAGCAGGAGCTTCTTTTGGGTGACAAACTCACACAGGGCAGTCCATTCAAGTGAATGGGCTGCCCTATGCAAAACACTCCTTATTAGTATAGCACCTGATGTCCCCATACTTCCTTACAGTATAGCACCTGATGACCCCATACTTCCTTATTAGTATAGCACCTTATGACCCCATACTTCCTTATTAGTATAGCACCTTATGACTCCATACTTCCTTATTAGTATAGCACCCAATGTCCCCATACTTCCTTATAGTATAGCACCTGATGACCCCATACTTCCTTATTAGTATAGCACCTTATGACCCCATACTTCCTTATTAGTATAGCACCCGATGACCCCATACTTCCTTATTAGTATAGCACCCGATGAACCCATACTTCCTTATTAGTATAGCACCTGATGACCCCATACTTCCTTATTAGTATAGCACCCGATGACCCCATACTTCCCTATTAGTATAGCACATGATGACCCCATACTTTCTTATTAGTATAGCACCTGATGACACCATACTTCCCTATTAGTATAGCACCTGATGACCCCATACTTCCTTATTAGTAAAGCACCCGATGACCCCATACTTCCCTATTAGTATAGCACCTGATGACCCCATACTTCCTTATTAGTATAGCACATGATGACCCCATACTTCCCTATTAGTATAGCACCTGATGACCCCATACTTCCCTATTAGTATAGCACCCGATGACCCCATACTTCCTTATTAGTATAGCACCCGATGACCCCATACTTCCCTATTAGTATAGCACCTGATGACACCATACTTCCTTATTAGTATAACACCTGATAACCCACCCCATACTTCCCTATTAATATAGCACTCGATGACCCCATACTTAATTATTAGTATAGCATCCGATGACCCCATACTTCCCTATTAGTATAGCGCCTGATGACCCCATACTTCCCTATTAGTATAGCACCCGATGAACCCATACTTCCTTATTAGTATAGCACCTGATGACCCCATACTTCCCTATTAGTATAGCATCTGATGACCCCATACTTCCTTATTAGTATAGCACCTGATGACCCCATACTTCCCTATTAGTATAGCACCCGATGACCCCATACTTCCTTATTAATATAGCACCCGATGACCCCATACTTCCTTATTAGTATAGCACCCGATGACCCCATACTTCCCTATTAGTATAGCACCTCATGACCCCATACTTCCTTATTAGTATAGCACCTGATGACCCACCCCATACTTCCCTATTAGTATAGCACCTGATGACCCCATACTTCCCTATTAGTATAGCAACTCATGACCCCATACTTCCTTATTAGTATAGCACCCGATGACCCCATACTTCCCTATTAGTATAGCACCTGATGACCCCATACTTCCCTATTAGTATAACACCTGATAACCCACCCCATACTTCCCTATTAGTATAGCACCCGATGACCCCATACTTCCCTATTAGTATAGCACCTGATGACCCCATACTTCCCTATTAGTATAGCACCTGATGACCCCATACTTCCTTATTAGTATAACACCTGATAACCCACCCCATACTTCCCTATTAGTATAGCACCCGATGACCCCATACTTCCCTATTAGTATAGCACCTGATGACCCCATACTGCCTTATTAGTATAGCACCTAATGACCCCATACTTCTTTATTAGTATAGCACCCGATGACCCCATACTTCCTTATTAGTATAGCACCCGATGACCCCCATACTTCCTTATTAGTATAGCACCCGATGACCCCCATACTTCCTTATTAGAATAGCACCTGATGACCCCATACTTCCTTATTAGAATAGCACCTGATGATCTCATACTTCCTTATTAGAATAGCACATAATAATCCTCTTTTTCCTTTTTAGGGATGAGAGGGATGGGGATAATTTCTTCCAGAATTGAATGTTAAAAGTAAATTAAATTCTAATGTACTTTCAAATGGCATTTGTCCTCCAAAGTACTGACAGTTTTTGTACAAATGTTTTATGAATGTTTGTGGGAAAATCTACTAGTGTATGGCCAGCGCATATCTAAAGGTAAAAATACCTAACTTAAAAGGGGTTGTAAAGGCAGAAGATTTTTTATCTTAATGCATTCTATGCATTAAGATAAAAAGCCTTTTGTGTGCAACAGCCCCCCCTAGCACTTACCTGAGGTCCCTCTCTGTCCAGCGATGCCCATGAATGTCTCAGCCGTTCGAGATTCCCCTTCCTGAGACACAGCAACAGTGCCATTGGCTCCCGTTGCTGTCAAAGTTAGCTAGCCAATCAGGGGAGAGAGGGGGCGGGGCTGGGTCGGGGCTCCTTGTCTGAATGGTTACATGGAGCTGTGACTCCGCTCGGTTGCCCTCATAGCAAGCTGCTTGCTGTGGGGGCACTTGTCAGGAGGGAGGGGCCAGGTGGGCAGAAGAGGGACCCGAGGATCGGGGCTGCTTTGTGCAAATCCACTGCAACAGAGTAGGTAAGTATAAGATGTTTGTTATTTTTACAGGAAAAAAACAATCCTTTACAATCACTTTAATTCCAATGGTCTGATGAAGTCCCTCTCTGGCTTTTTCTGGATGACAGTTTTCAGCCACCTTGGCCGGCCAGCGTGGGATGATGTCACTCCTGAGCATTCACAGGAATTCAGTCATCCTATCACACAGGCAGTGTGCCGGAACATATGCATACAAGCAGGGGAGTGTATTTTATTGCAGAAGAGATATTTGCCATTTTTCTATTCTTTTTACCTTTAGTTCTGCTTTAAAGTGGTTGTAAACCTTTACATATACCCACGAAAATATTTAGCTTCAGGTGATGCACAGAGATGAAAAAAATACTGCTACATAAGTTGTACCTGTTTGTCTGTAGCCCTCTTTCCACTACAGCCTTCTAAAGTGCACATTTTACACAGCATTTCTCAGCTCCAGGAGGCAGGGAGCAGGAATATGATGTCACACCCTGCATAGCACAAAGCGGGGAGCTGAGTGTAATCTGAGACCTGAGAGGAGGCAATGAACACACCCTCCTCTACACAAACTCATATGGAAACATGCACAGCTCAAGCTGTCATCGCCTGCTGTGTGTTGGAGAGGGGGGTGGAGCCACCCTCAAGGAATTTGTGGAGTCAGCATAACCTGTCAGAAGTGACTCATGCAGATAGCTAAGCGAGGAGAGAACAAACAGAGATCACATATGGTGCTTTGGATTGAGGCTGGTACACATTATAGAGGAATATGCTTTGTTAATTTTTTCATTTTAGAGACTTAAAACTACTTTAACCACTTCCCATCCTGCATATTGTAATACGACGGCCAGAAGGTGGCTCTGCCATCCCAGGTGGCCGTCATATGACATCCTTTGTCTTCCCGGCGGTCTAGGGGACGCACCGCGTCACTCGGGAGCTGATGCTCGTGCCTGGCGGCCGTGATGTCCCCCGAGCACCCGCGATTGCTGGTCACAGAGCAGGAACTTGGATCTGTGTGTGTAAACACACAGATCCACGTCCTGTCAGGGGAGAGGAGACAGATTGTGTGTTCCTAGTATATAGGAACACCGATCGGTCACCTCTCCCAGTCAGTCCCCTCCCCCCACAGTTAGAATCACTCCCTAGGTAACACATTTAACCCCTTGACTGCCCCCTAGTGTTAACCCCTTCCCTGCCAGTGACATTTATACAGTGATCAGTGCATATTTATAGCACTGATCGCTGTATAAATGTCAGTGGTCCCAAAATAGTGTCAAAAGTGTCCGATGTGTCCGCCGCAATGTCACAGTCCTGACAAAAATCGCAGATCGCCGCCATTACTAGTAAAAAAAAAAAAAGTAATAATAAAAATGCCATAAATCTATATTTCCTATTTTGTAGACGCTATAACTTTTGCGCAATCTAATCTATATACGTTTATTGAGTTCTTTTTTTTTACCAAAAATATGTAGAAGAATACACATCACCCTAAACTGAGGAAGAAATTCCTTTTTTTTTTTTTTTTTTAAATTAGGGATATTTATTAGAACAAAAAAGTAAAAGATATTGTGTTTTTTTCAAAATTGTCGCTCTTTTTTTTTGTAGCGCAGAAAATAAAATCCGCAGAGGTGATCGAGTACCAACAAAAGAAAGCCCTATTTGTGGGGAAACAAATATCAATATTCATACGTATACAGTGTTGCATGATCACGCAATTGTCATTCAAAAAGAGACAGCGCTGAAAGCTGAAAATTGGCCTGGGCAGGAAGGGGGTAAAAATGCCCAGTATTGAAGTGGTTAAAGTGGTTTTAAGCCTAAAAATTTTAATTCAATATATTGCAGCTTACCAATCATTAGATGTGGTGACTGCGTTTTCTTTCATTTTGTCTTTTTTCCCTCTCTTTACACCTGATGATCTGGCCAGTAACACCCCTCCTGTATTAGAGTACCCCCCACTGTAAATGAAGGAGCACAGGAGGCACCTTTGGACAGCAACATTGTCAGTCTGAGGAAGGAGAAAGTTAGATGTATTAGCAGATTTGGATATACTAAAAAATTTAAGCAAAACTCCAGCTAAGGCTCGATTCACATCTATGCATGTTGCTTTTGAGCGTTTTTGGAGTTTTTTTTGTGATGCTTGCCACGTTTTTGAGCAGCGTTTTTGTAGCGTTTTTACAGCGTTTTTGCAGTGTTTTTGCCGCGTTTTGCGTTTATTTATTTTCTTACAGTTTTTTTTAGACTGTATACAGTCTAAAAAAAAAAAAAAAAAAAAACCGCCAATAAACGCATCAAAAACGCATCAAAAACGCGGCAAAAACACTGCACTTGCGTTTTTGATGCTGGTCCATTAAATTCCATTACATGCAAAACGCTGCATTTTGCATGAAAAAAAGTCCCCGACCCTTTCCAAAAATGCAGAGATACAAAAAGGCATTGATGTGAACATGTTCCATAGGAACCCATGTTAAAAAATTCCCATGCATTTCTGCAAAATGCAAAATGCATCAAAAAACGCGCTAGTGTGAATGGAGCCTAATACTTTATAATTAGGGATGGGCTCCATGTTCGTTTGTTTGTAGCCTATCCCGGGCAAATCTGGTTGCTAGGCTGTCTGAGGGCCTACTCAGAAGCAAGGGAGCAGTGCAGGGTTGGGATTGCGGCTTGCAGTGGTCGGAGGTAGGGGTGAAGCTGTCCATCCGTCTTATTACCAGGGACCACAGCAAGTAGCTGAAGCAAGTACCGGAGCAGTAATCTCACTAACCAGGGCCGGTGAAGAATCGGGAAACTTCAGCGGGTATCAAGCCGAGACCCAACCAGAGAAGGTGATGCTTGCAGAGCAGCCTTGTGTGTCAAGCCAGGGACTGAGCAGGCCAGTGGGGTGAAGAACTACACACGGTTGGACATTGATCGGACATTCCGACAACAAAATCCTAGGATTTTTTCAGACGGATGTTGGCTCAAACTTGTCTTGCATACACACGGTCACACAAAGTGGTCGGAAAATCCGATCATTCTGAACGCGGTGACGTAATACACGTACGTCAGGACTATAAACGGGGCAGTAGCCAATAGCTTTCATCTCTTTATTTATTCTGAGCATGCGTGGCACTTTGTGCGTCGGATTTGTGTACACACGATCGGAAATTCCGACAACGGATTTTGTTATCGGAAAATTTTAGAGCAAGCTCTCAAACTTTGTGTGTCGGAAAATCCGATGGAAAATGTGTGATGGAGCCTACACACGGTTGGAATTTCTGACAACAAGGTCCTATCACACATTTTCCGTCGGAAAATCCGACCGTGTGTACGGGGCATTACACTTTGTTTAGGAACTGTTCAGGACTGTTGCCATAGGCGACAGCATTCCTACACATGCAAATGTGGCATCTTGCTGGATGCCTTTCCCTGCATGACTGTCTACCTATAGAAGTCTCGAAGTCTGCCAATTAACATTGCAACTACCTAAGGGTGTCTTGGCCGTAACCCTCTCTCTCAAAGTTCTGTTAAGAGAAATAAAATCTCTTTGCATTCAAGAAGTGTCTGGCGCCCAATTAATATACACCCACTATGCCTTGCAACTCACCGTATACAGAAGAATGTCAGGAGTTCTTGGCTCTAAAGGTTCTCAATAGACTAGAGGAGGCCCTGGACCTTGCTACATTATTATATTATCGTTTTTTTTTACTTTCTTTAATTTTTTTAGGAGCCCTGTTGGGGGGCTTTGGTGAAATATCATCAGGGGGAATTTTGCGACACATGGGGTGATTATAGGGTGTAACCAGGCACATCCGGCACATCTCTTGTGCGCACCTATGTAGGAAGCCCTAAAAAAAGAAAACAAATACAGCCACCACATCTAAGAATTGGTTAGCTGCAACATAATAAATGTTTGCTTTTGGGTTTATTACTGACTTCACAATGTATGCAGCAAAGGAGAAGGGGAAGAATGAGTGTTGTAGTTAAAAAAAGAAAGCAATACTAGTAGTGAGATAAGAGTTGCTGCACGCCCCAAAAATGGAATGCCAATGGGAAAAAAATTTCCCCGTGGGGTTTTGTATTGCAGCCAATAATTCAAATGTAAGTAGAAAAAAAAATATTTTTATTGAAAAAAAATATTAACATTTTGTATTGCAGCCAATAATTCAAATTTAAGTAGAAAAAAATATTTTTATTGAAAAAAAAAATATTAACATTTTGTATTGCAGCCAATAATTCAAATTTAAGTACAAAAAAATATTTTTATTGAAAAAAAATATTAACATTTTGTATTGCAGCCAATAATTCAAATTTAAGTAGAAAAAAATATTTTTATTGAAAAAAAAAATTAACATTTTGTATTGCAGCCAATAATTCAAATTTAAGTAGAAAAAAATATTTTTATTGAAAAAAAATATTAACATTTTGTATTGCAGCCAATAATTCAAATTTAAGTAGAAAAAAATATTTTTATTGAAAAAAAATATTAACATTTTGTATTGCAGCCAATAATTCAAATTTAAGTAGAAAAAAATATTTTTATTAAAAAAAAAAATATTAACATTTTGTATTGCAGCCAATAATTCAAATTTAAGTAGAAAAAAAATATTTTTATTAAAAAAAAAATATTAACATTTTGTATTGCAGCCAATAATTCAAATTTAAGTAGAAAAAAATATTTTTATTGAAAAAAAAAATATTAACATTTTGTATTGCAGCCAATAATTCAAATTTAAGTAGAAAAAAATATATTTTTATTGAAAAAATATTGTATGTTAATATTTTTTCAATAAAAATTATTTTTTTCTTATTAAATTTGAATTATTGGCTGCAATACAATTTTTTTTTCCCAATTGGGTGCTGTAGTTAATTAGCGGGGGTGAAATTTGCAGTGGGACCCCTACAGGATTTGCTGAGTTGCTGCACGCCCCAAAAATGGAGTGCCAATGGGAAAAAAATTTCTCCATGGGGTTTTGTATTGCAGCCAATAATTCAAATGTAAGTAGAAAAAAAAATATTTTTATTGAAAAAAAATATTAACATTTTGTATTGCAGCCAATAATTCAAATTTAAGTAGAAAAAAAATATTTTTATTGAAAAAAAATATTAACATTTTGTATTGCAGCCAATAATTCAAATTTAAGTAGAAAAAAATATTTTTATTGAGAAAAAATATTAACATTTTGTATTGCAGCCAATAATTCAAATTTAAGTAGAAAAAAATATTTTTATTGAAAAAAAAATATTAACATTTTGTATTGCAGACAATAATTCAAATTTAAATAGAAAAAAATATATTTGTATTGAAAAAATATTGTATGTTAATATTTTTTCATTAAAAATATTTTTTTTCTTATTAAATTTGAATTATTGGCTGCAATACAATTTGTTTTTTCCAATTGGGTGCTGTAGTTAATTAGCGGGGGTGAAATTTGCAGTGGGACCCCTACAGGATTTTTCTAACCTCTTTAGCATACTTGAACTTGTATTTTCCGTTTTCAGGGCCTTTAACACTGTACAGAAACTTTACGTCTATTACATAAATATATAACCATTTATGGCCTCCATTGTTACCCCCAGAAGAATGTGTAATTTTATCCTCCCTTAATGAACTCTAATTGAAGTTTCTGTTTCCTCGAATGTTTCATTCTGTCACTTTTGGCTGCAGCAATTAAATTTGGATTCCGTACCTGTGTAGGGGGCTATGGATTTCAGGAAATAAAGTCCTGTACATGTTGATGTGCTCAAAGGAAATTGGAACAGTCTGAATTTTATTATCCTTCGTTGGCCAGGAGCCCCAAGTGTAACAACCTATACTCCAGCCTTAATTTTCTTTTACATCATTGCAAATGTACACTGAACGGATCAGACCGGGCTGTCACTGCGCCGCTCAACACTTAACTAGCTTACTGTCTCGTCGCAGGAGTGTTACAGCGATCTATCCAGCACAAAACACACAAAAAAATAGAAAAACAAATGGATAGGTGACAATCTCATAACTGTAGTCATTTACTTTAGTATTTCCCCTGCTGACAAAACAATCAATTCCAAATTCTGGTGACTGAAATTAATAGCGGAGATTTATTTTCTGCGGAGAAAAGGGTCTTTTCTCTTTTTCTGGTTTCATTGATCTAGAACTTCATTTTATTCTTGTTCCATTTGCAATTAAAAGAATATGAACCTTTTTTTTACTTTTTAAAATAGCTGGTAAGTCAACTGCGTAAGGCACTCATGTTAATGAAAGCCATTAACAGTCCGGGCCAATTCTGACATTTCATACATGAAAAAAAACGCTTTTTTTTCTTGCTAGAAAATTACTTTGAACCCCCAAACATTATATATTTTTTGAAGCAGAGACCCTGGAGAATAAAATGGTTGTTGTTGCAATTTTTTATATCGTACAATATTTGCGCAGTGGTTTATCAAATGCAGATTCACAACATAATACCCAATGTTTAAAAGACGATGTTACACTGAGTAAATGGATACCTAACATGGCATGCTTTAAAACTGAGTACACCCATGTAACAGTACCAAACGACGATACATAAAAATTTCCGTAGGTGACGCTTCAATAGCAAGTTATCAGTTTAGAGTTACACAGAAGGTCTGGACCTAGAATTATTGCTCTTGCACTGATGTTCGCAGTGATACCTTACATGCGTGGTGCGATCACCACTTCCATACGCATGCCGGACCTAGGGGCGTGTTCACATCTGTTCGTGAGCACAGGGGGGGGGGGGGCAGGGTCGCTTTAAATTTTTTACATTCTATTATTTATTTTATGTATTTATTTTAAATAGTTTAGCTTCCTGAGGATGCGCCGCATGCCAGAGAGTGGCAATGACACCATAGCAGCTGTCATTGCCCCCCTATAATAAGCAATTTGAGGTAGCATGGCAGTTGTGGCACGACCCTATTTACTTGAATGGGTCAAGTTTGGCTATGGTATAACTTTTGCTGTGGCCTATGTACCACTGCCTCCAGCATCTATGTTAGGTCAGGGTGGCTGGAAGGTGGTAAAACTGTGGGTCGATCACATATTTGTACCATTCTCCCTCCTGGCTATAAGTGTAAAATGAGGCCTTTTAATGTGCGCAGATTTTTTTTCAACCAAACTGAGGCTAGTTTCCTTCCTTCTGTCCTTCTATTCCTTCCTTCCAATCCCTCCTTTCTTTCCTTCCTTCCTTTCTGCCTTCCCTTTCTTCCTTCCTTCCCATTCTTCTTCCCTTTCTTTCTCCCATCCAGAGACTATGCTGTAGTCTTCATGGGAAGAAAGTGGTGGAATGTTTTGCTTCATCAATAATTTACAATGTAAATGTATTACATGTAATAAGGTTTAAATATGTTAAACCTGATTAGGCCTATATTAAAGTGATACTAAAGTCTCTGTTTTTTTCTTTTTAAAATAACAAACGTGTTATGCTTTCCTGCTCTGTGTAATGGTTTTGCACAGAGCAGCTTGGATCCTCCTCTTCTCGGGTCCCTCGCCAGTGCTCCTGGCCCCTCCCGGCCCCCCCCCTCCTGCCCCCACAGCAAGCAGCTTGCTGTGGGGGTACCCGAGCCGAGTCGCCACTCTGTGTGTCCATTCAGACACGGAGCCGTGAGCCGGTCTTGCTTCTCCTCTCTCTTCATTGGCTCACTGACTTTGATTGACAGCAGCAGGAGCCAATGGCACCACGCTGCTGTCTTAGCCAATGAGGAAGGAGAATCCTGGGCATGTCGGGAGTCTCCTGCATCATTGCTGAATAGAGATGGGGCTCAGGTAAGTGTTAGAGGGGCTGAGGAAGGCTGCTGCACACAGAAGGCTTTTTATCTGAATGCATAGAATGCAGATTAAAAAAAAACCTTCTGACTTTACTATCACTTTATTATTATTATGACAAAAGCAGGTAGAATTATCATTAACATTTGCTAACATCTTTAGGGCTCATTTATACTTGTAACTTGCTACCTCTCTGAAAAGCAATCCACAGTTGCAAGGCAGTTACAGCGCCATTTACTTAAATGGGCCACATTTGGGGGTAATAAAGTGCACTGATTGTGACCTGTAGATCGTCATGTTAGGTTAAGGTGTTAAAGTGGGGAGTCAGAATGCAGTAAAAACATGGCTCAAAAGTTAAAGTTAGTTTCTTTCATTTCATCCATTCTTCCTCTCTTTCCTTCCTTCCTTCCTTCCTTCCTTCCTTCCTTCCTTCCTTCCTTCCTTCCTTCCTTCCTTCCTTCCTTCCTTCCTTCCTTCCTTCCTTCCTTCCTTCCTCCCTCCCTCCCTCCCTCCCTTTCTTCCTTCCTTCCTCCCTCCCTCCCTCCCTCCCTCCCTTTCTTCCTTCCTTCCTTCCTTCCTCTCTCCCTCCCTCCCTTCCTCCCTCCCAGCCTTCCTCCTTCCCTCCCTTCCTCTCTCCC
Source organism: Lithobates clamitans (assembly GCA_037952925.1). NCBI lineage: Eukaryota > Metazoa > Chordata > Amphibia > Anura > Ranidae > Lithobates > Lithobates clamitans. The sequence goes on along the minus strand of JBBGZY010000795.1, from coordinate 4,800,234 downwards.
AGCCTTCCTCCTTCCCTCCCTTCCTCCCTCCCTTCCTTCCCTTGCTCCCTCCCTCTGCCCCTCCCTCCCTTCCTTCCTTCCTTCCTTCCTTCCTTCCTTCCTTCCTTCCTTCCTTCCTTCCTTCCTTCCTTCCATCCAGCCTATGCAGTATTATTTATGGGAAGATAGTGGTGTAATGTTTTGCTTCATGTTTAATTGATAATGTAATCAGGTTTAAACACGTTAAACCCATTTATAGCGCTAATCTCTCTGACTCGCCCGCACAGTGTAATGATTCTGATTTAGTTTGTCACGTATGAAAAGAGATCATTTTTTTGTAACAAGATAAACTATTTCTGCCACCATTTCTGCTTATGATAATATAAATCCAAGCAGCGTTTCATCTTTGATTACTCACACGTTAAAGAACTCCTTCCTTTAACAGATAACCACCTTGTAAACACTGGAATCTCAGCAATTTATCAGTTTTTCTTTTAATTAAAACTGCAAGTAGAGTTTATGCTCTGTTTGATCCAGTCAACGTTTTATAAAATGGGTGGAAATACATTTCTTCCTCGATACATGCCATTTCTCAGATTTGTTGATGAAGTTTGCTGGATTTTCAAAAGTACCACAGTTAGAAAATAAGAAGACTTTTAACAGTTTCGTGGCGACTTTGCCTAGAACTCACACTCAGTACAGGTTAATGCGCGCCGATCCACACTACAAACGATAACCCAAAATCAGAGACTGTGGGCCATGCTTTGTGAAAATAAAAAGTGATAAGCGATGGGGCCAGAAAAAAAAAATACAATAATGAGTGCAGCTGCCCCTTTAAGAGTGAACAAACCACTCACAGTAAGTGTAGAAATAAGTGAAAAGAAAGGTTATGGCGCTAACTATGTAATCATAAATTCATATATAACATCCAATAATGAAAAAATATAAATATTTGCAAATAAAGTCCAAATCAATTTCTTTAATATAAATTTATAATGAAAAATTTATAAATTTATAATAAAGAAGAAAAAGAAAAAGTTCTTCAAGTGGTACTCCACCACAAAAAGTGCATAAAAAATGCAAACTCACCAGAGTTATAAAATAATCAAGCCAGGCCTGTGCTGGCCATCGGGACTACCGGGAGTTTCCCGGTGGGCCGATTGGCAGCGGGCCACTACACTTCTCTGACTGTCAGTGTCAGTGTCTCCCTCCGAGTCTCCATTGTCATTAACGCCGGGCGGCTCCGCTCCTGCACTCGGCGGGCGGCGCCGGCGTCACACAAACACAGGCATCATCACGAGATTCACTCCCCAGGCACTCCCCCTGGGTTACACAGTGGGCGACAGTGCTAATAGATGTTGGCCGCAGTGGCCGCCGATTGGTTAGCTCGATGCCGCTGGCCAGCCTGCTCTGCATTGTGGGAGTTGTAGTCTGGCCGCACTAAAGTTCCTGGTGGTGTGAGCGCAGCAAACTACAACTCCCACCTCCCAGGAGTCTCAGAGGCAGGCCAGGTCGTGTGGCACGTCAGGGGAGGGGACGCCCGGCGTCAAGAACGTCACGTTGCACGTGACCTGCTGGGCTAGTCTACTGGCGCTTACTCGAGGAGTGGCTAGCTAGCTGCAGTCTGCAGAGAAGGGAAGACAAGACGTGGTTCAGAAATCATCATCCCACCCCCGAAGAGTGGCAACTAGCAAGGACCTGGCTCAGTGTCACTGTCTCCTCACTGAAATACAACGCTCCCCAGCCTGAAGTAAGTTGTGATGACCCATGCGATATAGCCTTTACAAAATGACTTATTGTAGAAAATCCCCATTCACCAGTAAATTGTAGAAATGATGCATAGCATAGTCATCATCATTACAATTTTACATTTTGGCAGTGACGGCTCATGTTTTTTTTGGGGGGGGGGGCGGCAATCAACCAACCCCCTGCCAGCAGACTCATCTATCACCCTCCCCACCGACACCTCCCCACCGACAGCGGACTCATCTATCACCCTCCCCCCCGCCAGCGGACTCGTCTATCACCCCCCCGCCAGCAGACTCATCTATCACCCTCCCCCCCGCCAGCGGACTCATCTATCACCCTCCCCCCCTGCCAGCGGACTCATCTATCACCCTCCCCCCGCCAGCAGACTCATCTATCACACTCCCCCCTGCCAGCGGACTCATCTATCACCCTCCCCCCCCGCCAGCGTACTCATCTATCACCCTCCCCCCCACCAGCGGACTCATCTATCACCCTCCCCCCTGCCAGTGGACTCTTCTATCACCCTCCCCCCCGCCAGTGGACTCTTCTATCACCCTCCCCCCCGCCAGCAGACTCATCTATCACCCCCCCCTGCCAGCGGACTCATCTATCACCCCCCCTGCCAGCGGACTTATCACCCTCCCCCCCCTCGACAGCGGACTCATCTATCACCCTCCCCCCCGCCAGCAGACTCATTTATCACTCCCCCCGCCAGCGGGGCTGATTCAGTTGGTCAATGGGCCACTTGACTGGACTTGCCCCCCAGGCCTAAGGCTGCCAGCCCTCCCCTGGCGGCCTCTTTGTCCCGGCGCCATGACGTCACTCATGGCCGGAGGGCGGAGGCGGCCCGGGGACATAGGAGAGGCAGAGCCAGGGCGTATACTGTTTTTGTGTGTGTTTACAAAATTAAAGTGGGCCGGTCTGGATAAAGTCCAGGGCCAAATTTTTGTCCCAGTCCAGCCCTGAATCAAGCCTTATAGAAGTGGTAAGTTTCTTCCAACCAACAGCATAAATGAGAATGATCCCTCTCTCTTGGGCATTAATCAGACAATAGGGCTCAGGAAAAACATATGGGTGATCATAGCGCAATATGTTTAATTGCAAATGAACAAAGTCAAGTAGATAAAGTAATGCGCACTTACATTTAAATGTGCTATATGCTAGCACCAGCATGTATAGCTTCCTGATGATGTGCGTTACACGAAATTCATAGAGGCTGCGCGTCCGCGTTCTACTGACGTCACATTTGGTCTTTTTGGTTTCTGTTCCCTGGACTTTGGCGTGCATATCAAATCTAAGCTGCACATGTTGGTGCTAGCATATAGCACATTTAAATGTAAGTGTGGACTACTTTACTAAGTTCAGAAGGAAAAAAAGTTTCAATGGAAAAAGAAAAAGATTTCTGTTTATGGCATCAGAAATTTTAAAGCTTAAAGTGGTTGTAAACCCCAGTCATGGATTTTGAGCACATATATCTGTAGTGTTTACTTACGTCTCTCCAAAGCTCTAGGTGTTGTTTCTCTCTGGTGCTTCGTTCCTCTGTTATCAGTATGAGTCGCTTCTGGGAAGTTTTCACGACAAATGAGATAAATTTGTGTCGGGAGCAGTGGCGGCTGGTACTCAATATTTTAGGGGGGGGGGCAGGAGACGGCCAGGAAGGCGGCGATCTCAAACCCCCCCGCGGGAAACAGACAGGAAGGCCATGGGTCCTAAGATTCCCTGGCCAAACGGGTCTTCCTGATTGGCCGGGAGGAGAGTCAGGAGGACACTAGCGAATATTAATTCACTATTGTCACACAAGTGGGGTGGGCTCGGGGGGCAGTGCTCTGTGCCCTGAGCCCACCCTTTTTTGAAGCCAATTAGAGCCTCAGGCTTTAATCATGTGCTTAAAAAAACACCGCCATTGAAATCCATGCGTCCGGCACCCTGCATGTAGATTAGGAGCCGGACGCATTAGATTGGGGGGGCAGCCACTGGTCGGGAGGGAGGAGGGGAGAGCTCAGAACTTGTCTATTTACAACACAGATCTTCTGCTGTGTGTGGGGGGGGGGGTGTTCCTTTCCTCCAATCAGCTCTCATACATTGTAACTGCAGTCTCTCCACCCCCTCCTATGTGCTGCTGACAGATGAAGAAAGATTTTTAACACGATCTTCACTTCTGAAGGGGTATAGAGAGGGGGAGACTGCAGGTAAACTAATAAAACCTATGTAGGAGGATTTGTTTAATCTCTTTGTATCATCTGAGGCTGTTCACTTCACACGGTATATGTGAGGGTTTATATCCACTTTACGTGGGCACTCAGATCCTGTCACATGATCTCTCCAGCGGCAACTTCAGTGAAGAGGAGAAATCGCTGACAACGGCTGCAGAGCCCGGGCGATGGTGTCACCCATAGACTTACTATGGGGCATACATTGTCAGCTGTCTCTCCTCTACACAGAAGCAGGTTCACAAGAAGCAGGGAAGTGTAGAGGCTGTGTTCACACTAGCTGGGGCCGCAGCTCACAGCATGGGGTCCAGTGTGTGTCTTTTCACCGTTTCAGGTGCAAATCAGGCCAGAATTTTTGGCTGAATTTGCACTTGAAATGGACCAGAACACACACAGGACACTTTTCCAGTGCGCCTTGCGGCTGCCCCGGAGATGTGTGATTTGTCTCCTGTCATGCAAATTGGATGTGGGGAAACCCGCATCGAATTTGTATCAGTGTGAACCCAGGCTGACTTTAGTTAGTATAGGCTTAGAATTGGGGCTGGAGTAGATATAGGTATAGTTAGGATTTGATTGGAATTCTAATTGGAACTAAACTAAAAAAAAAACAAAAATTAAAAGCACACAGGCTCAAATTAACCTTGATATCTTCTCTATCTTCTCTAGAATGTACACTGAGCTGAGCATGCTTAGCTTAAGTTGCTTCACTCCGGCCCAGCCAATCAAGATCTCTAACCCCCAGAGACATGACTAGAACCTTCAGGGCCCTGGTGAAACCATAGAGGGCCCCCCTGCCCCCCCCCTTCCCTCTGAGCCCGGGAGGCCTTCTCTCCAGGCCTGGGGCCCTTCACACTGATACTGGGGCCCTTTATTACTGTCCCACAGTGGGACCCTTTCACATGTTCTGCAGTAGGCCCCTTTCGGCAGCCTTGGGTAGCCTTATTTTTCAAGCCAAACCCAAACACTTTAGAGGCGCATGACAATTTTTTTTTTGTAGTATACACTGTACAGTACATATATTTTGTGATTAAATGACATTTTTAATTACACATGGATTTCATCACAAGAGTCCCCACTTACATCAAAGGCCACTAAGTTCCCCCTTTACATCTGAATCCACAGAGTTTCCCCTTTACATCTGAATCTGCCGAGTTTCCCCTTTACATCTGAATCCACAGAGTTTCCCCTTTACATCTGAATCCGCAGAGTTCCCCTTTACATCTGAATCCGCAGAATTCCCCTTTACATCTGAATCCACAGAGTTTCCCCCTTACATCTGAATCCGCCGAGTTTCCCCTTTACATCTGAATGCACAGAGTTTCCCCTTTATATCTGAATCCGCAGAGTTCCCCTTTACATCTGAATCCGCAGAATTCCCCTTTACATCTGAATCCACAGAGTTTCCCTTTACATCTGAATCCGCAGAGTTCCCCTTTACATCTGAATCCGCAGAATTCCCCTTTACATCTGAATCTGCCGAGTTTCCCCTTTACATCTGAATCCACTGAGTTTCCCCTTTACATCTGATTCCGCAGAGTTCCCCTTTACATCTGAATCTGCAGAGTTCCCCTTTACATCTGAATCCACAGAGTTTCCCCTTGACATCTGAATCCGCAGAGTTTCCCCTTTACATCTGAATCCACAGAGTTTCCCCTTTACATCTGAATCTGCAGAGTTTCCCCTTACATCTGAATCCAAATAATTCCCATTTGCATCTAAATCAGCAGAGTTTCCTTTTACATCTGAATCCAAATAATTCCCGTTTACATCTAAATCAGCAGAGTTTCCTTTTACATATGGACTCGCAGAGATCCCTTACACTGTAAGGTGGCCCATTCAAAGCTTCCCAACATTGGCAAAAAATGACCATTCCTTCCTGATCTTGCACATTCCCATTAGTCAGTGCAGTAGCTTATCACAGTGATAAGTCAATTGGCATGAGGAGCTGTCGTATCACTGGCTGCCTGAATGATTTAGCATTTAGCTCTAAGGCAGCGTTCACATATATGCGAATTGGATGTGTTTTTACCCCCATCCAATTAGCATAACATGTGAATGTAACCGGCTTTCAATGAAGCCAGTTCACACGTGTCCAGGGTGGCCACGGTGTGGTTTTAAAAAGGGTCCTGTGTGCCTTTTGTGTCCGGTTCAGGTGTAAATTCAGGGAAAAACTTTGCACTGAATCGCACCTGAACCAGTGAACAGAAATGCACAGGACTCTGGACTGCAAGCCAAAATGAGATTCTGTACGTGGGCATGGAGTTACGCCACTCTGGCCTAGCCAAAATAAACTAAAAGTAGACCAGGTGGAAGATATCAGCGTGGGGAGATTAGGTGAGTTTAGATTGACTTTAAGTACATCATAATGTATTGATGTGAACCACTGCATTGTGGTGGCTGAAAAAACAAGGTGCATGTTCATTAAAAGGTCCATTCAGCTCTAATGCCCCGTACACACAGTGGGACATTGAACGGACATTCCGACAACAAAATCCTAGGATTTTTTCTGACGGATGTTGGCTCAAACTTGTCTTGCATACACACGGTCACACAAAGTTGTCGGAAAATCCGATCATTCTGAACGCGGTGACGTAAAACACGTACGTCGGGACTATAAATGGGGCAGTAGCCAATAGCTTTCATCTCTTTATTTATTCTGAGCATGCGTGGCACTTTGTGCGTCGGATTTGTGTACACACGATCGGAAATTCCGACAACGGATTTTGTTGTCGGAAAATTTTATAGCCTGTTCTCAAACTTTGTGTGTCGGAAAATCCGATGGAAAATGTGTGATGGAGCCTACACACGGAATTTCCGACAACAAGGTCCTATCACACATTTTCCGTCCGTGTGTACGGGGCATAAGTGTATTGTATGAGATGACCCTACACTGTATACCTACAGCAGTTTTGTTTTTCAAATTATTATTATGATCATTATTATATTATGACAGAGTTTTTTTAACCACTTCAATACTGGGCACTTTCACTCCCTTCCTGCCCAGGCCAATTTTCCGTTTTCAGCGCTGTCACACTTTGAATGACAATTTTTAAAATTTTATCATTTCCCACAAATAGAGCTTTCTTTTGGTGGTATTTGATCACCATTGAGTTTTTTATTTTTTGCAAAACAAATAAAAAAAAAACGGAATTTTTGAAAAAAAAAAAAAAAAATGTTTTTCTTTGTTTCTATTATAAAATGTTGTTTTCTCCTTCACCGACGGGCACTGATGAGGCTGCACTGATGGGCACTGATGAGGTGGCACTGATGAGGAGGCACTAATATGCAGCACTGATAGGCAACACTGATGGGCATTGATATGCAGCACTGATATGCAGCACTGATTGGCACTGATAGGTGGCACTGATGGGCACTGATATGTGACACTGATGGTCATTAATAGGTGGCACTGATGGGAACTGATGGGTGGCACGATGGGCATTAATAGGTGGCACTGATAGACAGCACTGATAGGCACTGATATGTGACACTGATGGGCATTAATAGGTGGCACGATGGGCATTAATAGGTGGCACTGATAGACAGCACTGATGGGCAGTGATATGTGACACTGATGGGCATTAATAGATGGCACTGATAGACAGCACTGATGGGCACTGATGGGAACTGATGGGTGGCACGTTGGGCATTGATAGGTGGCACTGATGGATGGAGACACTGACAGTCATTACTGATGGGCATGGATTGGCCTCTGTGATGGGCACTGACATGCACATGCATTACTGATGGGCACTGATTGGCATTTTGATAGGCACTGATTGGCATTCTGATGGACACTGATTGGCATCTGTAGTGGACACCTCTGATGGGGACTACACTGATAATCAATGCGCTGCCCCCCCCCTCCCCAGTCAGGAGAGCCGCCGATCGTCTCTCCCTGTCAGAGCGAACCGAGGAAAGCCAACTGGCACTTCCTGGTTACCGCTGTGATCAGCTGTTGGTCAGGGATGAGCACGTGGTTAAGAGCCTACGATCAGAGATGCGTTGTGTCTGAGCGGCACACAACACCATCGATCACCCGGGGGCGCACAGGCGGCTTATCCTGCTAGACGTCATATGTTGCCCAGTCAGGATAACAGAGCCATCTTGCGGATGTCAATTCGCTAAAGGCTGGTAGGGAAGTGGTTAATCTGGCTTCAAAGGATTATTTAAAACTCAGATTCACGTTAAAATGGGTGGACTGATTTTAGCCTATATAGCATTACCAGTTCACTGGTTGGTGTTACTTATTGCCTACAGTCGCACATTAAGCTGGAAAGGCATTTGAAAGTTTTACAAAAATTGTAAGAAAACAAATAAACAAATTATCCATGCTGAGGCTAGTTAATTCATTCAGTCTAGCTAGAATGACTTTCTAAACAAACTCCTTGCCTGTAAATCCAGGAAGCCAAGTAATGTTGGAAATTTAAATTATAGTAGGTGTTTAAAGACAGCTTAACGCTAATGACCAGTTTCCAGAAATTCCTCCAGAATACCATATTCTAATGAAGGGAATTACACAAGGGAATTCTTTGTGACATTTCCAGGGACCGAGCATGGAATCTCATTATTTGAATCAGGTCTGGCTAATGAGATATAGGCCCATCGTGATCTATTACAAAGATGCACAGTCTGTGGGTCATGACTCCAAATCATTGTCACTTTGAGCCCCCAATTTGCTAAATATGTTATACATTAAACTGAGGTCTAAAGCTATTTCCTTTAAAAACTGAAATTGGGGCTTACCCAAAAATGGCACCTGGCTAACATAGGCCTCAAAAAGTAAAAAAGTTAAATTGAAGTCACAAAAATGGATATTAAAGTAATTGTAAAGTCAGAAAGTTTTTTATCTTAATGCATTCTATGCATTAAATAAAAATCCTTCTGCAGCAGCCCCCCCTAATATTTACCTGAGATGTTGTAGGAATGTTTCAACTGCCCGGGACCCCCCTCCTCATTGGCTGAGACAGCAGCGCGCTGCCATTGGCTCCCACTGCTGTTAAAGTCAGTCAGCCAATGAAGAGAAAGGGGGCGGGGCTCTGTGTCTGAATGGGCAGAGGGAGCTGTGACTCGGCTCGGGTGCCCCCAGAGCAAGCTGCTTGCTCTGGGGGCACTCAACAGGAGGTAGGGGCCAGGAGCACCTAAGAGGGACCCGTGAAGAGGAGGATCCAGGCAGCTCTGTGCAAATCCACTGCGCAGAGCAGGTAAATATAACATGTTTAGTATTTTTACCTAAAAAAAAAAACAGAGACTTTACAATCACTTTAAGGCTTCATGTTCACTTGAACCACTTTGAAAATGCAAAATGCACAACAATTTTACCGTGATTTTGCACATTTTGCAGCCAGCGGTCAAAACTTGCCTATCCTGAACGCAATTCTTCCTCATTCAGAAGAGGAAGGTTAGGGGAGGTTGAACCTCCTCTAACCACAGCAGCTCCTAAATGATCCTAAAAGCCTATGTGCACATGGTCACATAGGCTTTTATGGAGTTGTGTTTAGGAGATTGAGAAATAAAACGCCAAAAGTTTTTAAACTCAAGTTTAGGAGCATCTAGTGTGCATAGAAATACAAGGGGTAACAATCAGCGCAAACACATATACACAATCGCAAAATTGCAAGCTGAACACTACAGGTAATCACATATGCCTGAAAAATAACAAAAGTATGAAAGGGTAAGTGCAGCACAAATTATAAAAGAATCAAATGATCCAATTGAAATGGATAAGTTCCCCAATAGTCTATCAGGACAAATCCACATAAAATTCAAATGACAAGGAAATGTTCTTGTATGCAGTATCCAATTGCGCTTACCAGAGATAATGGACCTCTGCAAAGCAGGGGTCAAACTCACATGTATCCCCACGGGGATGATGATAAATCCTGGTGGTATCACTGAAGAGGATCACTGCAGTGTGAAGATCCAAATATTCAGAGGAATGAGCCAGCCCTCCGACAGGAAGATCCCAGGGGTGTGAACCTCCGGTATAGAGATGTAGACAAAGACCGCTCCAAAGTGTCAAATGCAAAAAAGATAAAAAGGATACTATCTAAGAGTAATCCATCTCATTTATTAAAAATTCAATCTTGTACCAAAAAACGAGCGCTCACAAGCGCGAAAAGTTTAAAAAGCCGGACTGCAATGCAATACAGTACCGACACACACAGTATGACAGCGGGTGATGTCCGTATTGTAGCTCCTCCCCCCCTCTGGTAAGTGCAGTTGGATACTGCATACAAGACCGTTTCCTTGTCATTTGAATTTTATGTGGATTTGTCCTCATAGACTATTGGGGAACTTATCCATTTCAATTGGATCATTTGATTCATTTATAATTTGCGCTGCACTTACCCTTTCATATTTTTCATCTAGTGTACATGAAGCCTTAATGAGATAGAAATTGGGGTTGACTTAAACCGCGTACACACGAGCGGAATGTCCAACAGAAAAAGTCAGACGGAAGCTTTTCGTTGTCTATTCCGATTGTGTGTATGCCTCATCGGACTTTTTTTTTTTTTTTTATTCTGACGGACCTAGAAATGGAACATATTCTAAATATTTCCAATGGAACCAATTCTCTTTTGGGGAAACTGCTTGTCTCCATGCTGTTCCGAAGGACCAAAAACGACGCATGCTCTGAAGCAAGTACGAGACGGAAGCTATTGGCTACTGGCTATTGAACTTCCTTTTTCTAGTCCCGTCGTGCGTACTGTACGTCACCTCGTTCGGGACGGTCAGACTTTGGTCAGACTTTGGTTTGACCGTGTGTAGGCAAGACCGCTTGAATGGAATTCCGTTGGAGTTCCTCCGGAGAAACCTTCGGAATTTATTCCGATGGCAAAACCGGTGGTGTGTACAGGGCATAACTAGAACTGGAGAGTGCAAAATCTGGTGCAGCTCTGCATAGAAACCAATCCGTTTCCAGGCTAATTGAGCAAGCTGAAGGTAGAAGCTGATTGGCTACCATGCCCCGCTGCACCTGATTTTGCACTCTCCAGTTTTAGTAAATCAATCCCATTGCATTAACAACTTCCATTCTCATAGTCTCTTCTTAACTTTTCTGCTATTGCAGTTGGCAAATGTTTCTAAATATGGCTGTGTGGACCAATAGGCATTAGAATCTGTCCATACTTCTCAAGGAACTCTGTTATGTAAAAGACCTGGTCAGGCATGCCCCATCTCCTCCTCCACTCTACAAGGTCTGTGTTAGAGAGGGTGAGGCTGTTACTAATCTATGCCAGCATAAAGCACTGGAAGACCTTCACTCTTACCATCTCACCCTTACACAATAAGCCTATTGAATTCTACTTAATTTATGTAAATCCCTCCCCAAAAATGCATAAATGCATAAATGTGTAATACTCCTGTGTAAAAGTATGTGGTTTGCAGATTTAAAGGACCACTTTATTTTTAGAGAGGCTGAGCCCTTTAGGAACTGACCATACAGCCATCTAGTAGCCTTATTGCTGCCTGCAGGCTTGACTGGGACTATTCTCACCTGCACCAACAGTACAACTAGGCCCAAATGCTAGCAGGCAGAATATTTAGGACTATAGATTGTCCCTTTACAGCTGCTACACAGATACTTTCACCTATTGCTTAGGCTAAGAGGTACCTCTCAGGGGACATAGCACCATATCCTAGCTATTCTCCTAGAGTGCACTCTAGACTCGTTATGGTATTATTATTCACATGGCAGTTTATGCTTTTATGCACTGTTTATTGCTGATTTTGGTGATTTATGTGTTGATTCCAGTCTAGTTGTACAGAACTCTATTCTAGCTTACCTTGACAAACTGATTATACTGTCTACCAGACTGTATCTGAGCTCACCTTCTGTGAGTTAATTCATGCTCAGATCCACCATTTATTCTAACCCATACCAATACATTGAGTTTATTTACCACTAAACAGTCTTGTGTCTATATTCTGGTGCTAATTTACAGCTTAAGGTATCTATACTTTAAAGGTATATATCTGTGTTGTAATAATTGCTTGCAGTAGCTTTCATTCAACTAGGTGTGCCAGAGGGGCTGAAGTTGTTCTTGTAGTCGGATAACATAAATTACCAACCAGCTCCTGCGAGGTAGTGCTAGACATATGTACATATTTGATTACATTTTTGGTGGAGTAGGGATAGGTTAGAACCCCTTTCAATTTTCAATGCTGTCCTTGCCCCAGCTAGGTAGCTTCATCTTTTCTATTTGTTCTGCTGGCCATCATCTCTGAGACAAAAGGGGATAAGAAACCTAAAATCTTAGAGTTGTCACCAGAACAAGATTTAAGGATAATTCTTCCAATGGGAACATATGTTCCAATAAATCAGTGGTTCTCAACTCCTGTTCTCAGGACCAACTAACCGGCCAGGTTTGCAAGATAACTGAAATACATTACAGGTGATCATTGGCGTGCACAGAGTATTGCATTAGGGTGTGCACAGCAAAGCGTATGTGTGTGTATATGTGTGTATATATATATATATATATATATATATATATATATATATATATATATATAAAACAAACAGACATGTACTTATAAATGTAAACAAACATTTTAAAATGTATTAAAAAGTGGACGGTGTCAGTAGGGCAATGGATGGTGTCAGTAGGGCAGAGATTGGTGTCAGTTGGGCAGTGTCAGTAGTTTATTTTTATAATTTTTTTACAGTATTTTTTATTAAAATTTTTTTTTTTAAATCCTTTTAGGAGCGCCACTGGGGGGGCTTTGGTGAAATATCAGGGGTCTAAACAGACCCCTGATGTCTTACTTTTGCGACAGAGAAAGGGGCTGAGGACAGAGGTTCTCCAGGCCCTTTCTATGCAGCCTCAGCTGCACTGGACAGTGAATGAATGAGTGCTGAGTGGCTTCATGTTCATTCACAATCTGAAGCCTAGTAAACACAGTTTACTAGGCTTCAGTTATGAGTGAACACAGTGAGTGATCTGTGCCAATCACTCACTGTGCTCATTCAGAAATGGAAGTGGCCAGTAAATGACACAGGCCCAGGCAGCAGGAGGAAGCTACGCCAGACGGGGGTGATTAGGGTGTGCCCAGGCACACCTGGCACACCCCCTGCGCACGCCTATGCAGGTGATATAATTTGCTGTTTAGCGCTTTGCAGTATTCTAGTCTGCATCTCCCCAGGGTAATACATAAAATCTGGCCTGTTGGTGGGTCCTGAGGACAGGAGTTGAGAACCACTGCAATAAAGAGACTCTGTATGAGGAAAACGTCCCTAACTTCACAAACATTTCTTCTCATTTCCTGCTGCCTTTCTGGGAAAGGAGGTAAAGAAGAATCCCCCCAATGGGATAGAGAAAGCAAAATTTAAATCATAGATGTTTTAACAATTCCCTACTCTATAAAAAAAAAAAAAAAAAAAACGAAATAATAAGAAAATAAAATTAGCTTTACATATATTTATACTTAAAAAAAAAAGATTGCTGGAGTGGAGTTCAAACCAACAAAAATGAACCACAAACAATTTTAAAAAAATAATTGAAAAGAAGTGTGTCTGCTTGTAAGTCTAGGTAAGGAAAGGGTTAGTTTGATTTCCATTTATCCAAACACCAGCAGTGTCCAGCCCTCACTGCCTTGCTGGTCTGCCTGTAACAGGGTTAAATAAGTCTGGGTGATTTAAAATAAACCTACCCCGGATTGAATATCCACAGCATATTTTTCTTTAAGAAAAAAAAGATCTGACATCCCAAAGAACGATGACGCAGTTCAGTTCACCCTCCTCTTCGACACGTCAAAATATTTACAATTTTTTTAATTTTTTTTTTTGCTTTTATTTCTTTTTAAGTGAAACAGGATACAATAAACTACGACAATTAAATCTGCAAATACATAAAGTGCTTCCTTTTTTTTTTCTTACAATATAAAGACATTGTTGTGCTATGCAAATATGCATCGTATAGATCTTTTACGACCATTACGCTCTTTTCCCATGGGATACAAAAATTACTACTCAAACGGTTTTTCTTTTCAAGCTAAACAACATTCTCCACATGTATCTGATCATTAAAAATTCTGAGAATAAAAAAAAAAAAAAAAAGAAAGAAAAGGCTTTTATTTTATGGGATAAAACAAGGTAGAATCTTGTCGTTATCCCTGTAGATATTGTAAGTCCTCTGTTGTGCCATTTGTAATTGTTTGCAGTAAATATTTCAACAATTATCCTACTGCCAAAAAGGATACTACTAATTTTGCTGATCTCCCTGTCAGCAAATATGTGTTTTTCTTGTGAATTATCCTTACTGCAGGCTCCCAAATCCGGAGGGAGCTGAAAAACACACAACCGGCTCAGTTTGGGAATTCTGTAAAAATCTGTAACCATGGCACTGTTGTCATTAGCAATCAAGTAATCTTGATAAAAAGAAACGTAATTAGCATTTGTAAAGAATATAATGCTAATTAAAAGTGACAAATTAGTCATCACAGCAAACAGTGCTGAAATACAATGAGATTCCTTGTATAAAAAGATAGGATAAGTCAGACTTAAAGTGAACCTGTGAAAGCCAAAGCAACAGTTGACTGTCACCCCTCGGAGCTGCACATACTCACCTTACTTCAATCTTCTGCTATTTAACTACAGTGAGCAAAGATAAATATTCAGTACTTCTGGGTATGATGAGCATGTGATTCTCTCTCCTTCCTCCCATATGATAGCACTGGTGCTTGGTGATTGGCTACTTAGACAGCCTTGTGTAAGCTTCAAGTCATTAACTAGAAAGTAAATCTTTCCAAACTTTACAAGCCTGCATGGATAAATTCCTCATATGTCACATGTAGCACCCCCCTAAATGGGTTATAAGGTTTGACTAGGCCAGTGATGGTGAACCTTGGCACCCCAGATGTTTTGGCACTACATTTCCCGTGATGCTCATGCACTCTGCAGTGTAGTTGAGCATCATGGGATATTTAGTTCCAAAACATCTGGGGTGTCAAGGTTCACCATCACTGGACTAGGCAAAATTTGTGCTGTGGTCTTCTGTAATCAGCAGAGCAGTGTGTGATTACTTTAGGCTGCTCTGGGCTCTGCAGGCTGCAAGTTTGACTGCTTCCCCCTGTTTTTTTTGGAGTTTTCCAGAACATAGTGAGTGGGGGAGCCGAATAAGCAGCTTGACTATTTACTGTATGCAGCTACAGCCAATCCTTGGAGAGGTGTGCCCAGATGGTGATTGGGGAGTGCATAAATAGTATGGAGCCTGAAATAACAGGGTTATTTTCCCTGGAGGAAAGGTTCCCAGCCAGAAGGACTGCTAGGAAGGACTGGGATTACTAATTAGGCTCCATGAGACAACACAGGATGTGTGACACAAGAGAGGTTTGATGTTCTGACAACAATAGGTATTTTTGTACTTAGCGAATGTATATAGGGTTGACTTGGTTCTAAAGGCAGAATGCATTTTACCTTAATATAAAAAGATAAAAAGCCTTCTGTGTGCAGCAGCCGCTCTCAGCCACCCTAATACTTACCTGAGCCCCCTCTTGATCCAGCGATGTCCACGAGGGCTTCAGCCTCCCTCCTGATTGTGTCAGGGAATTCCTGTGAAATAGAAAACAAAAACTCCTGCGCACAGGTGGATCACCATATGGAGATGCGTCAACACAGGCCTTGCTGCCCTCAAGGATGGGGAACCCTAGTGCAAACCGAGACAAAAGAAAAACAGGGGCGCACCAGCCTAGTGTATTAACTTTTATAAAAAGATTTATTTAAAAATGATTAAAAGAAACAACTCACAAGCAATGGGTGGAAGAGGCACAACACGAAGTGTTCCGCCAGCCAGCATGCGACTATAGGATAAGCGATGCCTTCCAAAGATCGTAGAGAGATGCATACATATCACAAACAGCTTACGCGCTTCGAAGGGAAAATCCCTTCTTCATCAGAGCTATGCGTGTTGTGCCTCTTCCACCCATTGCTTGTGAGTTGTTTCTTTTAATCATTTTTATATAAATCTTTTTATAAAAGTTAATACACTAGTCTGGTGCGCCCCTGTTTTTCTTTTGCCTCAATTCCTGTGAAATGCCTGGTGCATAGATATGCACATATGTATGGTATATCCAGAAGAACAGCTAACAGGCACGCGCATGCACGTGGGAATGCGCAGACACACATGCACATATGCACAAGCACAATCCCTCTTGGTGCCATGCAGGCTATTTAAAGGGAGCTCATTCCCATATCCTTTGCTGACTGATCTTCGGCTGTATCCTGTTTCCTGATTGATCCTGCATGTTCTCCCCGTTGCTGACCTGACCTTGGATTCTGCTCCTGCCTTGCTATTTACTCTTGACCCGGCTCCGTTCCTGACTTTGGCTCCGCATATGGTTTGGGACCTTGATGCCCGCCTGTTGACGACCCCAGCTATTACTGAGAGTGTTTCTGCCTCTGATCCTGGCTTCCGGTACTACTCGAGTGCTTGACTGGCTGTCTGCTGCACCAGCTCTGTACACCACTGCTGTTCCTCTGGTTCCACAGTCTCCTTGGAGTCCCATGCCCTGGTGGAGTTGCATTCCCTGTTGCAGTTTCTGCAATCAACACCAACAGACACTCGTGTTCCTCATGTCCCTCTGCACCCACTGTCTCATCCTCAGTGGTGGGAGATATAAGAGAGGCCGACCTCATCAATTCAGTCTCCTATCAGGTACAGGACAGATTGGCTGAGACACAGCAGCAGTGCCCAGAGGCGTAACTAGAACCTTCATGGCCCCGGTGCAAGGAGCCATGAAGGGCCCCCTGACCTCTGGTCCTGGGACCCTTTCCAATAATCCTGGTGTCTTTTTCTCCCATTGATTATGGTCCTGCAACAGGACCCCTTCCTGACATCTTGGGTAGGGTTGCCACCTTTTCTTCAAGCCAAACCCAAGACTTTAGCAGTGCACAGCAATTTTTTTTTAGTATACACTATAAATATATTTTGTGATTAAATAACAATTCTAATTGTATATATTTAATCACGAGAGTCCCCTCTTACAGAGTCCACATAGCTCCGCTTTACATCTGAATATGCAGAGTTTCCATTTTACTTCTGAATCTATAGAGTTCCCCTTTACAACTGACCTTGCAGAGTCCCCTTACACTGTAAGGGGGGACTGTGCAGACACTGATATAAGGGAGAACTCTGGGGACTTTGATTTAAGGAAGAACAGTGAGAACTCTGATGTAAGAGGGAACACTGCAGACTCTGAAATAAGGGGGTCCCTAAAAACTGGAGCCCCCACCTACATCATCGTTCCCAGCATTCCTCTTTAAGCAGGGTTCCAAGAGCCTCTGTTACTTCAAAATCTGTAGAATTTCCACTTGCACTATAAGGGCCCTTTTACACGTGTGAACCGATTGGACCACCCATTGTTCTGTATGGGGAGGAGGATGTAAACAGACATGTGTCCATTTACACCTGCCTGCATTCGATCCAATGAAAACAGATAGATGGGGATCCATTCACCATGCATCTAGCAGATTGCATGACAGTCAGACCGGCCCATAGAGAACAGCGGGCTGTGTCCATGTCTGCTCTGCACAAGGGAGCAGACGTGGAGTGGACATGGACCTGTAATCTGCCTGCTCAGTGATGAGATCCCCCACTGAGCAGGCTGATATGCTTGGCAGAGTCCGCCCATGTGAAAGGGCCCTAAGAGGGAGCTTTGATGTAAGGGGTGCACTTTAGTGTGCTCAGAAGCTGGTGAGATAAGAGAGGAAGGAAGGGATGCTTCACTCGACATAGATGGAGGCTTGGGCCCTGAAGTTCCGCCACTGTGGTCAGCAAGCAAGGCTTACTAGCCTGTGATATACATACACATAGGCTGGCAGAACATGCTGGGGCTTGTAGTGCACCACACCAGGGAAACCCCAGCAGGCTGCTGTGTTGGTAGAGGGGATCTGGAGGTGACAACACTCTCTATTCAATCCCCTCAATGACTGACCCACCTGTGTGCTGCTTTGTTTTCAATCACTGAGAGAAGGAAGGCTGTCCTGGAGAGCTGTGGATACCCTGTGGAGGGTTGCAGCATACATGGTACAAGGTGGCCTTTCCTCCACTATCTAGCTGCAGGCAGTTGGACTTTGCGAGGCATGGAGCTGCTCGGTATTGGAATGTGGGCAGGGCCACGGGGTCTCTACCTCTTTCCTCTCCTCTCCCTGCGAGAAGGGGGGGGCGGGCTGTCAGTGCGGGGTCTGGGCAGAGTGACAGAGAATGTAATAGACACTCTCTGCTCACAACTGCAGCCAGCAACCATGGAGCCATATCCCGGGCTTTTGCCCCCCCCCCCACAGTGGCGGAACTCCAAGGCCCACTCCCATTAATGACTGCTGCAACCCTGGTAGTTCCGCCACTGGCAGCGCCATTGGCTCCTGCTGCTGTCAATCCAGCCAGTGAGCCAATGAGGAGAGAGAGGGGGCAGGACTAAACCAGGGCTCTGTGTCTGAATAGATACACGGAGCTGGGGCTCGGCTCAGGTGCCCCCATAGCAAGCTGCTTGCTGTGGGGCACTCAACAGGAGGGAGGGGCCAAGAGTGCTGAAAAGGGACCTGAGAAGAGGGTAATTTGGGCTGCTCTGTGCAAAACCCCTGCTCCTGCTGCTGTCAATCACAGCCAGTGATAAGGGAGTGGGGGGGGGGGGGGCGAGGCTGAGTCCTGGTGTCTGTGCCAATAGACACAGACAGCAAGGCTCGGAGGCGAGCCTGCACGAATGCCCCCATAGCAAGCGGCTTGCCATGGGGGCATTCGGTAGAGTGGGAGGAGTCAGGAGTACCAGTGGGGGACCCAAGAAGAGGAGGATTGGGCTGTTCTGTGCAAAGTTTTGCACAGAACAGGTAAGTATAATATGTTTGTTATTTTAAAGAAAAAAAATACATTTAGAATCACTTTAGACTTGAAGTGAACAGTTGCCTTTAAATGGCTCAACTATCTTGGTTTAGCAGTTTGCTATATTCAGAACTAACCTGTGTCATTGTCTGCATCTGTTCATGTTGTAGGTGAGTCTCTGTAGGATCAGTCTGCTGTTTTGAAATTGGGTTTCCATACTTGATTTCTATTCATCATGCAAAAGCTTTTTAAATTCTTGGAGTACTGCCTTAGTTCTATTCAGTCTCACACTTCCTCTGAGGCCATGTCCCGGAAAGCTATTTAAACCTGCTTAGTGTACTTGGGAGTTGCCTGAATAAAGACCTCTCTGAATACCTGTTCTCAGGATCCTGTACCTATGAGCTCTGTTCCAGTTCTGATACCCATTTACAACCTGTCCCTGGCTGTCAACAATCTATGTTATGTGCCCACCTCCACCTTTTTCCTGTTTCAGCCCGACCATAGCCTACTGTACCATGCATAGTTTCTGCCTGCTGTAAGCATTTGCTGCATTAAGCGCCACTCGGGGGGTGCTCTGGTGAACAACAGGCACTTCCTTAGACCCTGTGCCTTGACTGTCTTTAGGGTCTACATTTGCTTGGCTACACAGATGGTTCACTACCTCTGTGACCCCAGGATCTATTCTTCTGCCAAAAACTGGGTCCTCGTAAACTGAGAACATGATGTTAGATATTAATGAACAGAGGAACCCTAACCCTTACTCTAACCCTAAGTCTAATACTAACTATTGTTTATAACCAAAGGGTCGCTGTCAGCCCTAGGGTTAGCACTAGTGCCAGCATTAGATTAGGGTTGGCTTTGTTTAGTAACAAAGTCATTGATCACCATGTCTATGTTAGTAGAAATTAAAGAACATTTGTCTAAACAATCTACATGGCAAACTTTGAGGCCAATTTCTTTGCAAAATCAGCTTTGCCATAATCACTCCACTGTATGTAAGTGAATCAGGAAGGGGGTGTGCCTGTACATTATCTGAAAAAGGTGGATCATGGTTGGGCTGCAGCCAATTCATATGAATAGTTAGACTGTGGACTTCTCTTCCCAAAAACATAAAGGTTGGATCCTGATCTAGATCCAGCACTCATGAGAAATCAGCTTAAGGAATCCAAGCAATTATAATACAATAATTGTATGATTATCTGCAGATTGGACAAACCTGTATCCTTCTATTCATAGGAATTTAAAAAACGCTGTTCCTATGGTTTTCAAACTGATTTGCTCAACACTATTAATGCTGTTCAATCAAACTTTTGACCCATGCATGAATAAAGGTGATCATTTACTGTGTAGGGTAACTCAATATTCATTTCTCAAAATAGCCATCTTCGCTTTAATGACTTCATGTATGCATGATGTCTCTTGTCCTGAATGATATGAAAATCTGCAGGAAAACAGACTTAACATGGCAACCTATAATGTGACCAAGCACTGATGGGACATTTATGTGTTACATATTTAGATGTTATTATATTAACATATACTGTAATGAAGAAGCCCAGCTTCTAAATCTTTACTATTTAATCTTTCAATCCTTTTAGGACAAACAGTGGTCAAATCTAGTTTACAACTGATAATGAGATCAGCCAACACAGGGTTAAAGTGGTTGTGAACCCTTTACAACCACTTTAAACTACAGGCAAGCCTATAATTAGGCTTACCTGTAGCTACACTGTATATCTCTTAAACCTGCACGGTTTAGGAGATATCCCCTGTATTTGCATGTCCCGCCGTCATCGGCACATGCGCACTTAAGCAAACTGAAGCAACGGCATGTATGTGCCGTTGCTTCAGTTGTACTGTACCGTTCCCGGCATCTCCCGCGTGCAATGCTCAGGAATGACGTCATCAAGGCTCCGGCAAATCACAGCGCCGGAGCCGTGATACCCGTAAGTAAGTCCCCGGAGACTTTAATTATGTGAAATACAGCTCTCCAGCCTCCTAATAAACAAAGAGATCTAAGTAGGCTTTTTTCAGGACTGGAGCTCTCAGAAAAGAGCATCTAAAATGGTAAGCAGCAATTTGTAATTTTATTGTGTTTAAGCAATTTTAGTGAGAAGAGCATGTAGAACAAGAACAAGTATAGCGTTAGGCCTCTTTTACATTAACGATCCGTATGTCCGTTTTTCATCCTTCCGTTTTCGGATGAAAAACGGACATACATGTATCTCTATGGAGCGTCGGATGTCAGCGGTGACATGTCCGCTGACATCCGACCCGCTCCGATCCGAAAAGTGTAACGGAGGAAAAACCTACTTTTCCATCCGTTTTCGGATCGGATCGGGTGACGACGCACACTACGGTCCGTCATCACCCGATCCCCCCATAGGGGAGAGCGGCGCTCTGATAGGTCCGTCGCCGCACAGTGTGCAGCGATGGACCTGTCATCTTCCTGCTCAGCGGGGATCGGCGGAGTGATCCCCACTGAGCAAGCGGATATTCACGGGGCGGATCATCAATGATCCACCCCGTGAGAAAGAGCCCTTAGTGTTATCCCAATTTGGCTGCAAAAGTGGAATACACAATAAAGTGAACCTATGTTTTGCTTATAGCAGGGCAGATCCATCGCTTGCTTATTCTTACTTTTCTTTCACTCCCAAGCTACTTCGACTGCCGGGAGCAAAGTCATATTCCTTTTACTTCTGGCTAAGGGAGTCTAGTGAATTATTCCCCTTCCTCTCACGTGACAGTGTTGGTGGGATTCTTAGGCAACCAATTCAGGAACATGGGGGAGGACAAAGAGTCATGAATGGGAGCTTTCATCAAGCTTCTTCTAAGAAGCAAAACACAAGTTCACTTTAAAATGCTCATGCAAAGCAAGTGCACCTAAAATGCAGATCTCTCCAATAAATTACACTTATCTTCCTTTTGCATCCCCTGCTGCTCCTTTTTAGGCCCTGGCAGTAAAAGGAAAACCATGTGTAGGCTTGAGTCAAAATCATTGAAGAAGGTAGCCTGCAAATGGCTATGAACTCCCAGTATGAAATGATTTCACATCACTTCCTGTCCCATAGTCAAAACAGGAAATGAGAGGAAATCCCTGAAAATTAATGGATCCCCTTTGGGTCCCATTTGGGATTTTCTTTTACTTTCACTTTAAATGATAATGGTAAAAAGGAAAAATACGGGGGCACAGACAGCAATAAAAAGCTGAATGGTGTTGTAATCCCTCTCCACTCTATCCAAAACTAAAAAAAAAAAGGTTTGCCTTTAGTAAGTTTTGTCTTTAGTTATACATTAATCACTTGCCTACCGGGCACTTTCACCCCCTTCCTGCCCAGGCCAATTTTCAGCCTTCAGCGCTGTAGCATTTTGAATGACAATTGTGCGGTCATGTAACACTGTACCCAAACAAAATTTTTATCATTTTTTCACACAAACAGAGCTTTCTTTTGGTGGAAATTAATCACCACTGGGTTTTTAATTTTTTGCTAAACAAATGAAAAAAAAGGAAAAAGAAAAAAATAATTCATAGGTTGTTCTAAAATTTTGCAAACAGGTAATTTCTCTCCTTCGCTGATGTGCGCTGATAAGACTGCACTGATGAGCACTGATAGGCTGCAGTGAAGGGCACTGATGATGCAAGACTGATAGGTGGCACTGATGGGCACTGATGAGGTGGGACTGGTGGGCACTGATGAGGTGGCACTGATGGGCACTGATGAGGTGGCACTGATGGGCACTGATAAGCAGCACTGATGGGCACTGATGGGCACTAATAGGCAGCACTGATATGTGACACTAATAAGGAGTCACTGATGGGCAGCACTGATGGGCACTGGTGACACTGATGAGCACTGATTGGCAGCACTGGTGGGACTGCACTGATAATCAGGACACTATCAGTGCACTATTTCTGCTTCTCTTCTCATACTGTCAGCGTGAGGAAAGAATAGCCGATAACCGGCATGTGTTTAAATCCTGTGATCAGCTGTCATTGGACACAGCTGATCAAGTGGTAAAAGGCTCCTTTGATTGGCCCTTTACCCAGATCTGTGATCAGCCTGATTCCGAAGAACTCACTGATCACAGAGCACGCTGTCTGCATGCTGCAGGGGGGAGCGCGGGCAGCGTGATCATGGGAGGACGTCCATGTACGCCCTCCCAGCAAACTAAGCCCGCTCTGTAGCCATCTTTCGGGTATAGCGCTGGCAGGAAGTAGTTCATGGACAAACCAAAAATCCTTTTTAAAGTGTATGTTACCCTAATATTTCATATTTCTGATATGTGCCTGCTGTACCATGTGTAGGCAGGTGCAGTCTGTATTCTCCACTGCAGGTGGCACTCGACCGCAGCGGCAATGCAGATGGGAGAGGACATTGAGAAAAGCTGAGTTTCTCTATGATTTCCTCGGTCATCTGGGGGGATGAACATGCCCCATGTGACCCTGGTTGCCATCTTGGGTCAAGCAGAGGCTATTTAAGACTCTGACCCCTGGGTTTGACGCTCTTTATGAGAGTGGACAGGATAGGGACAGGTTCCCCGTCTGTCAGGGACAGTGCCAGTGATAAGTATAGGTTCCGGTGGAGTAGGGAGAGAGCAGGGACCACGTCTACCTTCTCAGGAAGCTCCCCTTTTGGGTTGGACCGGCCAAGCTGCCCTTCGCCCCTGGTGGCAGATGCTGACGGCATCCCTCTCTTCAGACCACTGTCTCTCCGCTGCACAGTTGTACTTGGCACTTGACGGGTAGGCCTCCCCGCCAGGCCTGTTTTGTGCTGTTAACCTGCTGTTTCAATACATCGTTCTTTGCAGATCAGGACTGCATTGCTTCCTGTGTGTGATATACCTGGTGATCCTGCCTACTTTCTTGTTTCCAACTGACCAGGCTAAGCATAGGAAACATCCATCACAGTGTGGTCTTCTTCTCTGCATTCTGCTTGGCAGCACAGCCTGCCTGTCCTCCAGTAGACAGACTTGTGCTGACACCCCAAGTGTGCTACTTTTCGTTTCCAGATACAGGGTGGGGGGAGGGGAGGAGGTCCGTTAATGTGAAACTGCCAAAGAGAAAGATCAGGACCCCTTCACTGCTGGACAGGGTTGTACTGTGTGACAGAGCTGCAAACATCTCAGGCATAGGTGTGCGCAGGGGGTGTGCCGGGTATGCCTGGGCACACCCTAATCACCCTGTGCGATGCAGATTCCCCCTGTTGATATTTCACCAAAGCCCCCCAATGGGGCTCCTAAAAAGTTGTAAAAAAAATAAAATAGAAATAAAAAACTACTTACACTGTCCACTGCCCTACTGACACCAACCTTGGCCCTACAGAAAAGTCCACTGCCTACTTACACCGTCCATGTTTTAATACATTTGGGGTGCACACCCTAATGCAATAGGCTGGGCACACCTATGATCTCAGGACTGTATTGACAGAAATATAAATCTTCTACTGGATAAGATAGCCCAAAATATCTATTGTATCTTTTTATTTAGCTGTTTGTCTGAACTTCAGTTTTAGGCTTTAGCTGCAATATTGTTTCCCTAACAACATGTTGCCAAAGTTTGTAGTGTTTGGCCTCCAACATCCTTTGAACACCATAAAATTTATACATTGCTATCTTTTTAGTTTAAGTTGGAATAGTCTTTAAGATCACATAATAGATTGAAATTTTACATCGTGGGCAAAAATTCAAAATAAATAAGTAAAACGTGTAAGATTTCTATCATGTGTATGAGAAGTATTAGTAAAAAGAATGCGGCTCTTTTCCAAAACAAAACTGTACATCTCTCTACAAATACTAAGACAGATACAGCAAAAATAAATTTAAAATTGGACCCGAGTCTCAATTACAGCAGTAATCCCCAAACACTTGAAATGTAAAGTAGAGTTTATTAAACTTTAAAAATGTTATTACATCCATGACTATAGCTGTCTTTACATTCACCGGGAGAGTTGGCTATATGATATATGAGCTTTCGGTCACATTCCGTCCTGTTCCAAAGGCTACTGGATATCAACCTGGGAGGTAGAGGATGTACCCCTAGAAAATATCACCTCATTAGGACACATTGTAATACGTAAAAAGGATATTGAGGTTAAACAGATGGGTTGTAGAACCTTCGTACCTTAGCGGGTTAGATTTACAGCTGTATATAAGTAAAAGATAAACGTTCAGCCTATTAAATAAAGTAATTGACTTTTTTTCGAGATGATCTGCTATATACCAAATAGAGGAGACCTTAATGTTGCTGTAAAATAGGCTAAACGTTTGCTTTTATTGCGTTTTGGAACCATTTAATTGAAATATGGGAACACAATATATTTATCTGTGAGACAACGGTTTACACAAAAAGAATATTATTTTCGCCCTATACTACCAGGTAGAGTAATAGAAATACAGTTCTGATACTGTACATTGTTTTGTTTTGTTTTTTTAACGTTGAGAATATTGTACAGGTAAGTTCCAACAGGATAAATTTGGATTGATTGAGGATCAGCATGTAAAGAAATGTGACTTTCACTAAACATTCACTCCCAGGGTTCGTTTTGGGGGGCATTAAAAACATGTACTTTTAGCACCCTCCCCAACCACCCCCTCTTAAAGTGTTCCTGAACACAGGACCCTGCATTGAAAATGCAATAGTTTTAGTAAATATAAACTGCTAAATACCTTTTCTCATCAGCAGTATATAGCAGTCGTATGACTTCTATCAGTGCCTGGTTAAAGCTTGTAGGAGGAGTTTTCAATCTCCCATGATTGTCCTATCAGGACCCTTGACCCTCTGTCTGGACAGTGCTGATTGGCCCTGTGCTTATCACATGCACTCTCCCAAGAAAAAAAAAAAACTCTCTAGCAATACACACCAAACTGAGCATGTGCAGCTTGTCCCCTAGCCTCTGTAAATATCAGGATTTTTATTGGAGTTAGTGGAAGAAGGAGATGATCAGAGAAGACAGGATCAAGCAATTTTTTTTACACAATGCAGAGGATTAACCCCTTAGGTTCCACAGTGAGTATAACAAGCATGCTTTACTGCATATACAGACTGATTTTACTGTTGTGGGTTTAGTAACACTTTAAAGCAGTGACGGCTGGTGCTCAAAATTTTGGGGGACGCAAACAAACTGAAAAAAAAACACATCAATTGCAGCCTCACTGTGCCCATCAAATGCTGCCACCGCCCACCGAGCATATCAAATGCAGCCACTGTGCCATCAAATGCTGCCACTGTGCCCATCAGACGCAGGCACTGTGCCCATCAAATGCAGGCACTGTGCCCATCAAATGCTGCCACTGTGCCCATCAAATGCTACCACTCTGCCCATCAAACGCAGGCACTGTGCCCATCAAACGCAGCCACTGTGCCCATCAGACGCAGGCACTGTGCCCATCAAATGCAGGCACTGTGCCCATCAAATGCTGCCACTGTGCCCATCAAATGCTACCACTCTGCCCATCAAACGCAGGCACTGTGCCCATCAAACGCAGCCACTGTGCCCATCAAACGCTGCCACTGTTCCCATCAAATGCAGGCACTGTGCCCATCAAATGCTTCCACTGTGCCCATCGAATGCTGCCATTGTGCCCATCGAATCCTGCCACTCTGCCCATCAAACGCAGCCACTGTGCCATCAAATGCTGCCACTCTGCCCATTGAATGCTGCCACTCTGCCCATCCAATGCTTCCACTATGCCCATCCAATGCTGCCATTGTGCCCATCCAATGCTGCCACTGTGCCCATCCAATGCTGCCACTCTGCCTATCGAATGCTGCCACTCTGCCCATCAAACGCAGCCACTGTGCTATCAAATACTGCCACTCTGCCCATCCAATGCTGCCAGTCTGCCCATCCAATGCTGCCACTGTGCCCATCCAATGCTGCCACTGTGCCATCCAATGCCGCCACTGTGACCCCCCCGCCTGTTCGCCGTCTACCCGGCACTTACCCTGTCTCGGTGGGGCAGCGGGTGAAAGCAGTGAGCAGTGTCCTCCGAGCGGTGTCCTCCATTAGTCTCCTCCCGTCCTCTCCCATCAGGCGTCCAATCACAGCGCCTGTCGTTTTTAGCCAATCAGGTGACGGGTAACAGACCCAAGCACCTGATTGGTGGAGAGGTGGTTCAGTGTTGGTACAGCGAATAGTCATTCGTTGTTCTAACACACCTGGGTGAACTGCAAGCGCCAAGCATGGCGCTCGCCGGTCACCTTTTTTGATGGCTATTAGAGCATATGGCTCTAATCAGGTGCTTCAAAACCACCCCCTACCGATGTAATTCAGGCGCCCAGCACCCGAAAAGGGGCCAGGCATCTGAATAAGGGGTGGCAGCGGCGGCTGTCGATAGATTCATGCAATGCATGAATCTATCCATTGGTCATAGAGGGGGTGGCTGAAGAGAGGGGGCGGCGCCCGTGCGCCCTTATGGACGCACCACCACTGGTCGGCAGAATACAACGATAACTGCTAGTGGCTATAGCCGCTGTCAGTAATTGCGTGACAAAAATTTGACAGGCTTGTTGGACAGTCGATCAATGGATCCCTGCTGAGCTGGCTGAAATTCGATTCATCTATGGATTATGGCTCAAACCTAGCCTTATGAATAAATCACTATCATTTAAAGCACATGCACCAGGAATTTTCACCTGCAGTGAATTGTTAGTGAATGTCAGATCCACTACTTTATACATTTAGCCCCAAAGACCTCGATTTCATAAAAGAGCACCACTCCATGACCCCTTTGGCTGCATCCACAAGCGGAGAGTGCCAGGCTTGTAATGCAGTTCATACTCTTCCTATTTGTGTTTATGATTAAAGTGTATGCAAACCCTAAAAACAAACTTCTCTTTTTTGCTCGCTTTTGGTCTGTTAAATACACCATTGAAAACGTTTTGGTATATCTGTTCGATAAGTGAAAATCAGGACCTGTTGATTCTCCCAGAAATCTTGTGAGCTGATAACTTCCTGTGCCATCTGCTTTTGTTGATTCTTATCAGTTGTAATTTTTCTCTGTGGACTACAGAACACCCCCATGTTACTAAGAGGCATAGAGTAAGTGTTCTGTAGTCTTATTACAATACAAAATGATACATGTTGATCCTGCCAGAAAATCCTGTGTTGTCCTGTGTGTTGTGCAATGTGCATGTAAGTGGGGTGCAGCATGGTTCGGCAGCTAAAATTCACACAGTCAGGTTCAAAAGAGAACTTGTATTGAAGTAATGCAGTAACAGTTTACAACAAAGCGGGAGGGAGGGATACCCAACCAAGTGTATTCACAGTTTTCACCAAGGATAGTGGAGCAATGCTCAGCTGGACTGACAGCACCTGTAAAGAGGGCAGAATGTGGCCTCGCCATCTCATGCCCAACTGGGAAGATGTTCAGAAGAAAAGCAGACCCTATGCTTTTCCTCCTAGACAGAAACCTTTCCCTACCGCTAGTACTGTCCCTAACAGGGGTACCTCTCCATACACTGCCCATTCGCCAAAACTGGGAGCCAGGGCCTTAAATAGGCTTTGCCTAAACCAAGATGGCCACCAGAGTCACATGGGGAGGCAGCATCCAATAGGATAGCTCCCCTAGTGACCCAGGAAGCCACAGAGGAACCCTGTTCCTCTTGACTTCCTCTCCAACAACAGTGCCATAGCGGGAGAGTGCCACCTGTCGTGGAGAAAGTAGACTGCCCCTGCCTACAGTGTTATCCTAAATAGTATTATCATCTCTGCCCAGTTCACCCCTATAAACAACAGAGCGTAGCACCCTCCTCGATAGGTTGCTAGTTAGTTTAGGTAAATTTAGTTGTGGTAGCTCTCCTTTTATCAGATGAGCAGTTTGTTATTGCTTTGGGCTTTTCTGGGCTCTGCAGGTTTGATTGCTTCCCCCTGTTTTCTGGAGTCTTCCAGAATGTAGTTGGTTGGGGGAGTCAAATAAGCAGGCTGAATATTTACGTGGTTCCAGCCAATCCCTGGGGAAGGGTGCCCAGAAGGTGACTGGGACAGAACATAACTAGTGTGGAGACAGCAGGGTTCCTGTCCAGAAGGAGAAGTTCTCGGCCTGAAGGGATGCTACCCTTCTGGGCAGTACAGCTGAAGATTCTACTTGTGCTCATCAAGGTTCCAGCTGTGCTAGAGCTGGGGGGCCTCTTCCGCTACAATTCTCTGGAGGTAACAGAGCCATTTCACTGGG
Source organism: Lithobates clamitans (assembly GCA_037952925.1). NCBI lineage: Eukaryota > Metazoa > Chordata > Amphibia > Anura > Ranidae > Lithobates > Lithobates clamitans. The sequence continues at coordinate 4,771,307 of JBBGZY010000795.1, read as the reverse complement.
AAACCGGTCTGGAAGTTTCGCTGAGGATTTGTCTGCCTGAGTCTGGAGTGAGGCATCCATGTATCTGGGGACATTGAGTATGAACCTAGTGACTGTTGCTGCTGTTAATGCCTGGTACACTAATATTAAGTCTTGTCTGGCCTGGAACATTGCTTTTAGTGTTCCAGTGCTGTCCATGCCCTGGTCCATTATGAAGGGACTGTTCTAGGAAGTATCTGCAGAGAAAAGAGTGTCCTTCCATTACCGTCTGGTGTTCTGGAGTATCCCATAGCTCCCCTGAGCCCCAGTCAAGTTAATCAGCAATAATGTTTAAAAAAGGCAACCCCTAGGCTGTTTACTGAGCCAGGAGAGTGAATGTTGCTGTTTGCCTGGCTGCCACTACACTAGTGGGAAAAGAACCTGGGACAAAAATAATCAGCCCTTTCGGAGGTGAGCTCTACAAGAACACCCCATGTTATGAAGAAGAGTAGAAAAGGAAGTGTTGGGTTGTCCTCTCCTAAGGTGACAACACTGCTCCTTCATAGCTATAGTGCAGTGGGTAAGTGTTGTCACCCTAGGACAGGAAGTGTACAGTAGACATGTGCAATTCGTTTTGTTCTGAATTTGTTTTTTAACTAATTTAGACAAATTCGTTAATTCAGAATTATCTGAATTGACGAAAACCCATTTAACAAATTTTTCGCAATTCGTAAATTCGTAAAATTTGAAAATCCGAAAACCCAGAAATTTTCAAAAAATCTGAAATAATAACTAATAATAACTTAACTACTACTAACTATTAAATTATAGGTATTAGAATTACCTTTCAAATTTGGCTGTTAGTGGGTACCAGGAAAAATTACTTTTCCTTACCCAATCCATTACTCTCCTGGCATTATGCTGTGATGTGATCACTTCAATACATTTCTGGACGCTATTTCAAAGATCCTTCCTGTGCTGGCAATATATGACTTATGCCCTGTACACACGACCGGTTTTCCCGTCGGAATAAACTCTGAAGGTTTTTCCGACGGAGTTCCGACGGAATTCCGCTGAAACTGTCTTGCGTACACACGATCACACCAAGTCCGACCATCAAGAACGAGGTGACGTACAACACGTACGACGGGACTAGAAAAAGGAAGTTCAATAGCCAGTAGCCAATAGCTTCCGTCTCGTACTTGCTTCACAGCATACAGACAAGCGGTTTTCCCGATAATTGGCTCCGTCTGAAATATTTAGAACATGTTCTTTTTCTAGGTCCGTCAGAATTTTCGACGTAAAAAGCCTAATGAGGCCTACACACGATCAGAATATACGATGAAAAGCTCCCATTGGACTTTTTCTGTCGGACATTCCGCTCGTGTGTACGGGGCATAAACCAGCAGTTGCTACAGCACCCACCTATTACAAAGCCATTTCCAGGAATATGCGGGATGGGAATGCGTTACTGGACTAACCCACAATGTGGGCCCTGCATTGTACTTTATGATGTCATAATGCCTGTGAATGTTTCAGCACCTTAGAGAAAACTGGTCTTTAAAAGTATGTTTTTTTTTTTTTTTGAAAATATACTTACCTAGGTGGATGCAGCATCGATCCAATGCTGCATCTGTCTCTGCGCCGCCTCTGAAAACCGAGCGATCAAACACCGATGATGGATAGGTTCTCAGGGCTCCCTGTGCAGAGAGCTGGTGACTGTCAGTCACCAGCTCTCTGCTCTGCCGCCCCCCTCCTCCCTTGCTCACTGGAGTGCAGGGCTGTGGAGGGGGCGGGAGCAGCCGGCTCAGGCTCTCAGCGGCTCGCCAGGTGCTGGTTCAGGCATGAGGGGAGGTCCCGATTTCATTGTCACAATCTTGCCCCAGCCTGGACCAGCAAAGCGACATCAGCCAACAGGGGGCTTCAGCCGTCTGCTGAAAACAGGTCACCACAGGAGTGCAGAACGAAGTCCAAACAAGCTTTGACTGTACTTCTCCTTTAAGTACAGAACCTACAGGTGTGAAAGATTAGGTAACAAAAGGTCCTATTTACTGGTACCCTAGGCAAGCGGGGGCATTTAACCCTTGCAGTGTGGGGATGCCCACTGCAAGGGTATTTTCTTTTACCCAGGAGTTCAGTTTAAGATCCCATGTATGCAGGATGAGAGGTCACACTTTTTAGTATTTATTTAGCTGTATGCTTGTACTTTTCGGTGGACTTTTCGACCGGACTGGTCTGACGGGACGATGCAGTCGGACAATCCGACCGTGTGTGGGCTTCATCGGACCTGCAGTGGACTTTTTCAGCCAAAAATCAGACGGACTTTAGATTTGGAACATGTTTCAAATCTTTCCGACGGACTCAAGTCCGGTTGAAAAATTCGCTTGTCTGTATGCTAGTCCGACGGATGAAAACCGAAGCTAGGGCAGCTATTGGCTACTGGCTATCAACTTCCTTATTTTAGTCCGGTCGTACGTCATCACGTACGAATCCGTCGGACTTTGGTGTGATCGTGTGTAGGCAAGTCCGTTCCGTCTGAAGTCCATCAAAAGTCTGTCAAAAGTCCATCAGAAAGACTGTCGGACCTTTGATGCCGAAAATTCCGCCTGTGTGTATACGGCATTACAGTATAAAGTACTGAAGCCAGGGTCAGATGTTCCCTCACTTCCTGTCCCAAAGACACAGCTGGAAGGAATAGGAAATCTCTGCAAAGTAGGAAGAGATCTAAGGGCCCGTTCACACGGGTGAGAAACTTCCCATGCACACAGTATATACTGTATATATATATAAACAAATCAGGGGCTAGCATCGGCGCTCTTCATATGCTAATCCAATTACAGTAGGAACTCTGACTAGCCCTGGACGTAGACAGGGGCCGCGTTTCTGGATGCATACAAATTAGCTGCAGCTGCTGCCACTAAATGACAACTTCCCACTGTGCAGACCACGAGCATCTTTGGTTACTAGGACGCAAGCGGCTGCCGAGCATCATTGATTGCTAGGACACTGTGTGGGCTGGCCTTCTGTATCTTTGCAACTGATGATGCTATTGTTTGCCAGGACTTCAGTTATTGGTTGCTATACTACATTATAGGGAAAAAAAAACATGTGGGGCCCAAAACCAAAACCCATTTGAAGCCCTTATTATTGACGAAGATCTGAGATGAATTCTAAGGGGTTACCCCACGTAAATAAAAAAAACAAGTAAAAAAAAACAAAACGTGGGGTTTCCCCCCAAAACAACATTAGACCCTTATTCATGGTTATGACCATATTTAGTCAATGACATCGCCAACCCTTTCATTCACATTCAGCTTCTGGGCCAGGAAATGTGATTTGCGTTGAGAGTCCGTCAGGAACACATTGCTTTTCAATAAAGGGCTTTGTCAAATGTGTTGTGCATTTATTTAGTACTTTTTTTTTTTTTTAAGTGAATGAGTAACCAGGGGTATGAAAAGGCAGGGAAATGTCATTTAGTGCCAATTTTAATTATATATATATATATATATATATATATATATATATATATTTTTTTTTTGCTTTAAGTGCAGGTGCATCACTTCAGAGGCAGGTTGAAGGCTGGGTTCACACTGAAGAATGAAGCGGCTCACAGCAGGAGTCCGGTGCATCTCCGGTCACCAGTTCAGGTCTGATTTTAGACCAAATTTTTGGCTGAATTCAGACCTGAAAAAAAACCAAAAGAGGAAGAGGGCTCATGTGCAATTCACACCGGAGCCGCTGTGGAGATGTGATCTGGCTCCATAGAGAGCTGGTCACAATCTCCTGCTTTGCGAATTGGATGCAGGGAAACCCACTTTCAAATCCACATAGGTAAAAAAGAGTAGTTCCATCCCCCCCCCTTCAAAGCATGCTGTAGCTGATACTGTAACAAATACTGTAGCTGATGACTTTTACTATTAGGGTACCTTACCTGTCCTGCCATCCAGGGGTGCCTCACCCGGTTCTTGCATCGGCTCTCGGGTGATGGCGCCACCATCTCAGGTAAGGGAAACTGGCAGTGAAGCCTTGCGGCTTCAGTGGCTTCACACCTGGTTTCCTACTGGGCATGCATGAATCATTTTGTGCTCTGTAAATGGGCCAGATGCGGGGGGGAAGGGGGGGGCGGGACTTCTGACTCACTTTGCCGCAGCGAACTGAGCCAGAGGTGGGAGCGGGTACCTGTCAAAACCAGGTAACTGCCCCCCCTCTCCCCCCCAAAAAAGGTGCAAATGTGGCAGCGGAGGGGGGAGGAGGCGGACAAGCGGAGCTTCCCCTTTTGGGTGTAGCTCTGCTTTAAGGCATCTCCCAAGCACGTTATTTAAATGAATTGTGTATTTTAATGTTACCCCTTTTTTTTTTTTTAAATCAAATAGAATTTTATTGAAAGAACAATAGATGATAATAAGTAGTACAGTATACAAAATCTTGTACATATTAGACATAAACCTTTAAACCTTTGGTATGTAGCAACAAATCATTTCTACTCAGTACATCAACCTACTTCTTGGATCGAACAAAAAACATTCAAACAGAATAAATAAATAAATAAATATTATAATAAATAAATACAATTATAATAAATAAATAGAATATGCCATACTCCCTCCAGTGCCTGTCACATCCTCTCTACAGTAGTAGGCGGTCCATAATTAGATCAACCGGAACTAAACCAGGAACGTCCAGCCATGGCGCCCAAATTTTGTCGAATTTTTTTCCTACCCCCCTATGTTGATAAATGTTAATGTTACATTTATTAAACTTTACTAAAAGAGCTGAACGGTAATTTGTTTATTATTATACATGTCCCCCAGGCCAGTGTCCAGCTCCCAGTGATATTTCTTAGATCAAAGTTTGTCTACCATTGACCTCTATAAGGTTTGCATTCAAGCAGTATTTAACCCAAAACCAAAAATGTCATACATTGCAGCTTACAAATCATCAGATGTAGTCACTGCATTCGTTTTCTTATTTTTAAGGCTTTTTTTCCCTCTGTTTTCATCTGGTGATCTGGCTAGTAACACACCTCCTGTAATAGAGTTCCTCCACTCTGGATGAAGGAGCAACAGAGACACCTTTATGCCCCGTACACACGATAGGATTTTCAAACAGAAAATGTTCTATAGGAGCGTGTTGTCGGAAATTTTGACCGTGTGTAGGCTCCATCAGACATTTTCTGTCGGAATTTCCATCACACAAAACAGTGCCGTATCACAAAATAATGGCCTGGTCATTAAGGGGGAAAATCTTCCGGTCCTCAAGTGGCTAAAGTTCCCAATTTGCAGATTTTTAGCCATGTTTGCTTAACGGTCAAGCAGATTATCACCTTTGCTACTTGCCAATAGAGTCCTCATAAAAAAGTCATTATCCAATCCACTGCACTCCACCTATAACGGAAAAATCACTTTTGGATTGACTGTCATTTTAAGACACTTTAAAAGATGAATTGTGCTGATCTATGCTATATAGTAAATATTAGGAGATCACAATGACTGTAGAACAAGCGATGCGTGATACAACCTACACCGCGAGACATAAAACACTTCCTGAGATCAGGCAAAACTCCGAAATAGCGAAGCCTAGCATAATGTTTATTGTGTTTTCTGGATGCAGTCACATCACTTCTCATACCCCTGTGTGTGAATCCACCAATCTGTTCACACACAACCACCCAGGTTTAGGATATATATAAATGTAGAATAGATTGCTTGCTTGCTCTTTCAGTTTTAAACAGATTCTGACACATTTTATGAAAAGAAACAGATATCATTGAACGCTTGCCAGCTACTCGGCTCCGAGATCTCATACAGAGAAGACGTTCCTTTTTTAATGTTCGCAACGAAGCGCAAAATGAAAAAAAAAATCAAAGTTAAATACTGTATTTGTTTTTCTATTATTGTATTCATTTTTGTTGTGCCATCATGCCTTGGATTGTACTAAGTACGTGTTAAAAACAAATATAAAGGAATACCACTGAAAAATAAAATAGCGTTGGTGACGAAATAAAAACATTTCTGCTCCTGTATCTTACTATATGAATCCCTGAAATATTTTAATATGATATTAAAGTGATTTTAAAGTCTTGTTTAAAAAAATAAAATAACAAACATGTTATACTTACAGAAAACCCAACCTGCAGAAACTAATTTCAGGGAGGTGGCGCTTAGCGCCTGCAAACCCCCCCCATCCCCCCCGCGGCAAAATATTATTTAAATCACTTTTTCAATATTTTTTCGCAGTGCTTCTGGGGAAGGGGGTGGGGTAGTTTTTTTTTATTCTTAATAATTGATTTTTTTTACAATTTAATTTGTTTTTAATTTTTTTTTTCACATTGCTTTTTGGGGGGAGGGGGTTAGTGCAGTGGACAGTGTTGGTAGGGCAGGGGAGAGTGGTGTCAGTAGTTATTTTATTTTTTACACTTTTTCATTTTTTAAGATTTTTTTTACAATTTTTTAAAAAATATTTTTTGGGGGGCTTTGGTGAGATGTCAGGGGTCTAAACAGACCCCTGACATCTCCCCTTTGAGACAGACAAAGGGACTGAGGACACAGATTCCCCAGTCCCTTTCTCGGCACTAAAGATGAATGAACAGGAGACAGAGGCTCCTGTCCATTCATAAACTGAGCAGAGTAAACACAGTTTACTCTGCTCATTTATCACAGGACACAGGAGCGATCTCGCTCACTGTGTCCATTAACTAGTTCCCCCTTGCAGCCGGCGGGAGAGGAGAGAAGGGAAGCCGGCTGCGGGGGGACAAGGGGGGTGCGGAGAAGGACATGGAGGGGGCCGGAGGAGAACGGGGGTGGAGAAGGACATGGAGGGGGCTGGAGGAGAATGGGGGTGGAGAAGGACCTGGATGGGGCCGGAGGAGAACGGGGGGTGGAGAAGGACATGGAGGGGGCCGAAGCAGAATGGGGGTGGGAGAAGGACATGGATGGGGCCGGAGGAGAACGGGGGTGGAGAAGGACATGGAGGGAGCCGGAGAAGAACCGGGGTGGAGAAGGACATGGAGGGAGCCGGAGAATAACGGGGGTGGAGAAGGACATGGAGGGGGCCGGAGGAGAACGGGAGTGGAGAAGGATATGGAGGGGGCCGGAGGAGAACGGGGGTGGAGAAGGACATGGAGGGGGCCGGAGGAGAATGGGGGTGGAGAAGGACATGGAGGGGGCTGGATGAGAACGGGGGTGGAGAAGGACATGGAGGGGGCTGGAGGAGAATGGGGGTGGAGAAGGACATGGATGGGGCCGGAGGAGAACGGGGGTGGAGAAGGACATGTATGGGGCCTGAGGAGAACGGGGGTGGAGAAGGACATGGAGGGGGCCGGAGGAGAATGGGGGTGGAGAAGGACATGGATGGGGCTGGAGGAGAACAGGGGTGGAGAAGGACATGGAGGGAGCCGGATAATAACGGGGGTGGAGAAGGACATGGAGGGGGCCGGAGGAGAACGGGAGTGGAGAAGGATATGGAGGGGGCCGGAGGAGAATGGGGGTGGAGAAGGACATGGAGGGGGCTGGATGAGAACGGGGGTGGAGAAGGACATGGAGGGGGCTGGAGGAGAATGGGGGTGGAGAAGGACATGGATGGGGCCGGAGGAGAACGGGGGTGGAGAAGGACATGGATGGGGCCTGAGGAGAACGGGGGTGGAGAAGGACATGGAGGGGGCCGGACGAGAATGGGGGTGGAGAAGGACATGGATGGGGCTGGAGGAGAACAGGGGTGGAGAAGGACATGGAGGGAGCCGGAGAATAACGGGGGTGGAGAAGGACATGGAGGGGGCCGGAGGAGAACGGGAGTGGAGAAGGATATGGAGGGGGCCGGAGGAGAACGGGGGTGGAGAAGGACATGGAGGGGGCCGGAGGAGAATGGGGGTGGAGAAGGACATGGAGGGGGCTGGATGAGAACGGGGGTGGAGAAGGACATGGAGGGGGCTGGAGGAGAATGGGGGTGGAGAAGGACATGGATGGGGCCGGAGGAGAACGGGGGTGGAGAAGGACATGGATGGGGCCTGAGGAGAACGGGGGTGGAGAAGGACATGGAGGGGGCCGGAGGAGAATGGGGGTGGAGAAGGACATGGAGGGGACCCGGGAGGAGTACAGAGGGCAGCTGGGGATGATCGGTGCGGCTGGAGGGACAGCTGTAATCACCGATCTCCCTGTATAGCTTTTTAGCTGACAACCGCGGAAGGGAGAGAAGGAGAAGCGGCTGTCAGCTAAAAAGCTATACAGGGAGATCGGTGATTACAGCTGTCCCTACAGCCGCACCGATCATTGTCGGGAGATCGGGAGGTGCTTGCGAGTGTGTGGGAGCCGGCGCAGAAATGCGGGAGTCTCCTGCACCTTCCGGGAGACTTAAGATGTCTGTACTTACCTACTCTGTACAGATGGTTTTGGACAGAGCAGCCCGGATCCTCCTCTTCTCAGTTCCCTTTTTACTGCTCCTGGCCTCTCCCTCCTATCGAGTTCCCCCTCAGCCAGCAGCTTTCTATAGGGGTACCCGAGTTGCATCAGAGCTCCATGTATCTTTTCAGACACGGAGCCCCGACCTGGCCCCACCCCCTTTCTCCCCTGATTGGCTGACTGACTTTGATTGACAGCCACAGGAGCAAATGGCACCACTGCTGTATCTCATCTAATCAGGAGGAGTGTCCCAGAGGGCTTAGACATTAGTGGACATCGCTGGAGAGAGATGGGGCTCAGGTAAGTAATTGGAGGGTGCTGGGGAGGCTGCTACACATAGAAGGTTTTTTATCTGTATGCATAGAATGCATTCAGATAAAAAACCTTCTGCCTTCCTTGGATCCTCCTCTTCTCGGGTTTCCCGCTGGCGCTTCTGTCCTTCCCCGCTGGCGCTTCTGCAAGAGCAAGCGGCTTGCAGTGGGGGCACCCAAGCAGGCTCGCTTCTGAGTCACTGCCCCCCCCCCCGCGTGTCCATTCACACACAGAGCCATGGCTCGGCCCCGCCCCACCCCTCTCTCTCCCCTCATTGGCCCAGTGGTTGTGATTGACAGCCAATGGCTCCCCTGCTGGATTGCGATGGGGCTCAGGTAAGTTTGGGGGTGGCTGAGGGGCTGCTGCACAGAGGAGAAAATGCATGAAGGTAAAAAAAAACCCTTGAGCCTTTAGAACCACTTTAAAGTAGTTGTTAACCCTTACATATACTCAGTGAAGTGACTGACCTCGGGTGACACAGAGATGAAACAAATCCTCCTACATAAGTTGTACCCGTTCATTTGCAGTATTCTCTTTTCTACATCTGTTCCAAGTCCAGAATTTATAAAGCTTGTTTGAGCTTTCAGAAAACATAGGACGGAGAGCTGAAATAACACCCTGCAGAGCTCAGTGAGGAGAGCTCTGAGAACTGATTGGAGGCCAAGGACACCCCACCCCGCCCTTCACACAGCACACAGGGCACAGGAACAGAGCGGAGGCTTTCAATCAAAGCCTGGAGCCCCCCCCCGACCTTTTTTTTCCTCTTGGTGTCAGGAAAACACACTATATGCTTTGTTCATATTTCATGTCTGAGGTTTTCAACCGCTTTGTGCATGAAGGTAAAAACCCTCAGTGTGCAGCTCCTCGCTCCGGCTCCCCCTAATACTTACCTAAGCCCGATCTAGTGATGTGCACGAGAGCCCAGGCTCTCCCGGGTCTCTTCTTTCAATAGCTCCTGCAGCAGGAGCCATTGGCCACCGCAACAGCATGAGGTGGGGCTCAGGAGCGATCACCCATGAGTGCCTCCATAGCAAGCAGCTTGCTATGGGGGCACTCGGCAAGGGGGAGGGGCCAGGAGCACCGGCAGAGGACCCGAGAAGAGGAGGTTTGGGGCTGATCTGTGCAAAACCATTACACAGAACAGGTAAGTATGACATGTTTGGGTTTTTTTGTTAATTTCTTTACTTTAACCACTTCAGCCCTGGAAGTATTTCCCCCCTTTCTGACCAGAGCACTTTTTGAGATACGGCATTGCATTGCTTTAACTGACAACTGCTCAGTCGTGTGATGTTGCACCCAAACAAAATTGACGTAATTTTTTTACTTTTTGCTATAATAAATATCCCCCAAAAATATAAAAAAAAACATGTTACAATACGTTATAAACATAGAATATTTTTGGTAAAAAAAAACGCAATAAGCGTATATTGATTGGTTTGCGCAAAACTTATAGCGTCTACAAAATAGGGTAGAATAGATTTATAGCATTTTTATTATTATTTTTTTTTTTCATTAATAATGGCAGTGATCTGAAATTTTTATTGTGACTGCGACATTATGGTGGACACATCGGACACTTTTGACACCATTTTGGGACCATTGTCATTTATACAGCGAACAGTGCTATAAAAATGCACTGATTACTGTGCAAATCACAATGGCAGGGAAGGGTTAAACACTAGGGGGCGATCAAGGGGTTAAGTGTGTCCTAGGGAGGTGTTCTAACTGTGGGGGAGGGGATGGGCTTCCACTGACATGACAGCGATCACTGCTTCCGATGACAGGGAGCAGTAGATCTCTGTCATGTCACTAGGCAGAAATGCCTTGTTTACATAGGCATCTTCCTGTTCTACCTCTGCACACAGCAATCACAGGCCACCAGCGAACATTGAGTTCCCGGGACTCACGGGCACACTCCCGCGGCGTGCGGCAGGCGCGCGCCCGATAGGCGGCAAATTTAAAGGGACGCACAGGTACGCCCATTTGCCTGCCTGTGCCATTCTGCCGACATCTGTGCGCGGCGGTCGGCGAGTGGTTAACTAAAATAAATAAGTTTCTACTTAGCCAGGAACAGTGACCCCAATGGGTATCAGTGCCACACTGAGGTACCCACTTACCTCTCTGGCACTGTGATCTAAATACTACAGTACCTTTTTGCAGTGAAAAATACTGGCGTTGGACTCTACTGTTCCATATTAGTAAGGAAGCCGCTAGCTCCTCTGCTGCGATGGTGTCCATAAGCCAGAAGGAACAATTTTACTTCTACTTGAAAATGTTCATTAAAAAAAAAAAAAAAAAGCAGGGCAAATTGTTATTTGCAAGGGCATACCATTACATGTCGAATGTACATTGGAGAGAAGGGGAAAAAAAATATCATGATTAATCCTGTTGTTCTTGGCCCCTGGACTACAAGGCCTATAAATGCTGTCATCACAGGGAGCTTAAGATAAAGGATAAAGAGTCGGAATGTAACTGCGAGCAACGTTCTCTGAGAACATTGCTGGGAAGAACCTGAAAGGAGAGCGAGCTGCCTGGGAGCATGAGGCACTGTGGGAAAAGGAACAGGACATAATGCCTGGTCACTGACCTCCTCAATGTACCTTCATCAAATAACACAGTAAGAGATTCAGCTGTTAAGGACGAGGAACTCTCAGATTTAAAGATGATTTACCCGTCCAGATTAAACAATCATTGAGTAAACAAAAAGCAACTTGCAACCATCCAAGTGAAATGATTCGCAGAATACAGGAAGACGTGGATTGTAGATGGAAGATAAAGCCAAATTGACCATTTACTTTGCCCATCTACAGATGTACTGAGAATGGCTCACATCCTACGGGGCCTGCTTTGGTTTTTATCCAGATTTCAGCAATGAATTGATGTACACACTTACCAGTTTTTCTAAGATGGGAAAAAAAGGAACACTTTTCTGCACAAAATAGGCAAAGGACACACCACACCGGCCACTCCCCAGGTACAATGTCCAGGAAGCGTAAAAGATCCAAATATGTTGGTTTAAAGGTTAAAGCGGAGTTCCACCCAAAAATGGAGCTTCCGCTTTAAGGGAAGGTGACCCCCTGACATGCCACATTTGGCATATCATTTTTTTGGGGGGGAGCGGAAACTCTCTTTTTAGAGGGTTCCAGCTCCCACTTCATCCCTGGGCTCTGCGGTGCCGGAAGGAAGTTCACCTCTTCCCCCTCCCTCTCGGCAATCATCTGGGACACGTCACAGGTCGCAGATGATTGCCCAGCCAGTCACAGCGCGCAGCGTGGCTCGCACTTGCGCAGTGAGTGCCCGGCTGTGAAGACACAGCCGGGCGCCCACAGTGACAATGCTGGCGCTGCAGAGAGGAGGGGGAGACGAGCGGGGCTTTGTTCCCCCGCATCGCTGGACCCTGGGACAGGTAAGTGTCCGATTATTAAAAGTCAGCAGCTGCAGTATTTGTAGCTGCTGACTTTTAATTTTTTTTTTTTTTTTATATTGGAACTCCGTTTTAAGTTTAGTTAACACTTCCTGACCGCGCTATAGCTGAATGACTGCTACATCATGGTCGGCCAGGTCTGGGAGGGTGTCATATGATGTCCTACTGTGATTGCGTCTGTCTGCGACGTGCGGGTGGCGCGCTCTATGATGGCTATGTCCTTAGGACACAGCTAAATACAGATTGGGGTAAAGGGCCAATCACAGCGGCCCTTTACCGCATGATCAGCTGTGTCCAATCATAGATGAAGATGATGTAAACACAAGCCGGTTATCGGCATTCTTTTCCTCACACTGACAGAGTGAAGAGAAGAGAGAAGAGCCGGTAGCCAGCTTGTGTGGGAAGGGAGATCTAAACTGATAATCAGGGCACTGATTATCAATGTTCTGATTATCAGTGCAGCCCCAACAGTGCCCACCAGTGCTGCCTATTAGTAGCCACCAGTGCTGCCAATCAGCGCTCATCAGTGCTGCCAATCAGTGCCCATCAGTGTTGCCAATTAGTGCCCATCAGTGCCTCCTCATCAGTGTCACCTACCAGTGCCCAACAGTGCCGCCTATCAGTGCAGCCTTATCAGTGCCCACTAGTGCAGCCTCATGAGCGCACATCAGTGAAGGAGAATAATTACCCGTTTGCTCATTTTTATAACACACTATGAAAAAAGTTTTATTTTTTGTTTATTTTGCGAAAAATAAAAAAAAACCCAGTGGTGATTAAATACCACAGTTAGAAAGCTCTATTTGTGTAACAAAAATTATAAAAATTTCATATGGGTACAGTGTAGCATGACTGCACAATTGTCATTCGAAGTGCGACAGCACTGAAAGCTGAAAATTGACCTGGGCAGGAAGGGGGTAAAAAAAGCCAGTAGGCAAGTGGTTAAAAGAGAAGTAGGGACAAAATTGTTTTTTTGCTCCACCTCTCCTGTGGGTCACAGAAGTGCACTTAGTTCTGCACTCCTATGACTAAAGTCCACTGTTGGCCGACATCACTCTGCTGGTCCATACTCTGGAGGGATCCTGACTTTAATGTCAGGATTCACACAGATGCCTGAGCGGCAGCCTTTCGGTGCACCGCTGACAGCCTGAGCCTGCCGATCCCTCCCCCTCCACAGCTGGGCACTCCAGTGAGCACTGGAGGGGCAGAGCAGAAAGCAGCGACTGACAGTCACCACTCTCTGATCAGCAGTCTCAGTTCTTGGTCTTAGAGGTGGTGGGTGTTTGGGGAAATCTTCATCCCCCCCAAACTCCCACAGCTGTGATCCTCCAGTCCTGTGGGGGGGGGGGGGGGGTAAAACAAGCCGCTGGACCTGTCACGGGCACTGATCAAAAGTGCAGACTATACGTCCCCTTCTTCCCCCTCCTCCATTCATAGAAGCTGTACTATAGCTTCCATGAATGGAAAGTGCTCTATGAATGGAGGATGGGCAAATGAATGAAAGGTCTGCCTCCTCCGTTCATTGAGTGCTTTTCCTTTCAGGAAGTGAAAGTACAGCTTCTATGAATGGAGGAGGAGGATGGAAAGCATGGCACAGGAAGAGGACTTAAGATATCAACAAACAGAGCAGCCTCCAGCACAAGGGACACTTTTCACTCAATGTAAGCACCATCCCTTGTGCTGATTAAAAAAAAAAAAAAAAAAGTGTAAGAAATATATGCAGCTGGACCAAGGGTGGGCTTTAGCAACCAAGCTGCCTCGTATGTGCCTCCACAGCGGCCTGTGGTTTTGTGCTGACAACATTCACTGTTTGCTCCCAGTAGACTGACCGAGCTGTCACCTGCAGCTCTTGATGAAGGCCTCTGATTAGGAGCCAGCAAGATGGGTTCCTGATCATGTGACCATTGTGACAGCCAATCACAGAGGTTACATGATAGAGAAGACATGCTGCCTCCCAGGAATAAAAATCTCACTTAAAAGGCCTCCAGGAGGCAATGTGAAGGGGTTAAGATTTAAACCCACGCATGCTTTTTATACCTGTATGTTTCCATTATCCAGGCTCTTCAGAATAACAAATGCAATCATTTAGAATTTGGATGAAAGGTTTAGTGTAATAAACCACCATTGCAAACCCATACCTCCCAACTTTCTGAGATGGAAATGAGGGACACCTACTAGCAAAAATATGTAGGCATAGGCCACGCCCCCTGCCACACCCCCTTAAAGGAGAAATATACAAAAAATGATGATTCGTTAAACCCACAAGTGCTTTTTTTTACCATTACTATTACTTTATATTGGCTTTTGAAATTTACAAATGCAGCAATTTAGAAATCAGATGAAAGGTTTAGCACTTGGAAACACCTTTTCAAAGATAAAAAGTGCATTTTCTATACATCTATATAGATCAGACCAAAATGAGGGACAAATGAGGAGGACAGAGGGACATTGTTCCAAATCAGGGACAGTCCCTCAAAATCAGGAACAGTTGGGAGCTATGGCAAACCATGTCTCCATGTTGATGTACTCACCAGACCTGTGCTCCCTCGTAGCTCCCTTGTCTTTCACATCACCTGTAACAGTCATTCAACCATTTTCAAGTCTAAGCTCTGTTACATGTACAGGGTTGTGATGTTACCTTTGCTCCCCGGGGTGGCTGACCCAGCTGACCGCAGGGCTGGCTCTGAAGGAGCAAGGAACTGCAAGGGAGCACAGGTAAGGCGAGTAAATGGGTGTCAAGGGGTACCCCGTGTGACAGGGACTCTTTAAATCATTATTTTCTTTTAAATAGAGGTCTATGGTCATCAAGCCAAAAGGAGGGGCAACTGTGGAGAAGAAAACGACAGAGGTATTTGGTTCCAGAAGAGGGTGAGTCCCTCACAATGAGAGCCACTTGGGAGCTATGGTGGAGCATGTTCTTTGATCAGCTTAAAGTCAAATGAAAGCCTCACATTTCTTTCTCAGGATCAGAAGTATATAGGCCAGTTCAGAAGAAGACATAGAGGACTTAACAAGGTGCAGAAAGACTTACAATCTGATGTGCTTAGTAGAACAGCCTTCAGCTTGGTCGGGGCCACTTCTCTGAACTTCCTGTTGGGAAATGCGCAATGACAGCACGGGAAAATCCTCTGTCCCCCCTCCCCGGGCCTACATGTCCCATGATTTCAAACATCACAAGGTAGAAAGAGACAATAGGGAAGATGGCTTACCAAAATGTACTATGTGCTGCTTTTAAATGTGACTGCTGTGGCTCATCCACTATATGTGACCATCAGGCAGATGTAGAAAACAAGAGGAGGCCTTGAACAGGGCAGGAGGACAGCGAGAGGTAGACCTGCACCCAGAACAGCCAGCTGTAGACTACCAGACCCTTATGGTATTGGAAGCACAGGAAAAATGCAAAGTGCCTTTTATGTCATGCCAAGTGCTCCCTGGAGAGAGGCTATTCCCCTGGAGGACCTGGTGAAGTGTACCTAAGTCAGAGGTTCCTGCAGTGATCCTGTCTCAGAAAGACTACCTGCAAGGTGCAGTGAGCTGAACACAGACAGCCTAAGGCAAACCAGGACCCTCTGAGTGAGTACTGATGACCCCAGGAAGAGAGAGACGGTAGGGAAGATGGCTTACCAAAGTGTTCTATGTGCTGCTTTCAAATGTGACTGCTTTGGCTCATCCACTATATGTGATTGGCAAAATGCTGTCAAGTGACCCCAGAAGTATGTCTACGTGATGTGACTGTAATTCAGTCTGAAAGTAACAAGTGCACTGAGAGATATAGTGCCCCATCATTGGTGTCAGTAGGAGTAATATTTGCCCCCTCATTGGTGTTAGTTGGAGGAATAGTGCCCCATCATTGGTGTCAGTAGGGGGAATAGTGTACCATTGTTGGTGTCAGTAGGAGGAATAGTGTACCATTTTTGGTGTCAGTGGAAGGAATAGTGCCCCATCATTGGTATCAGTAGGAGGAATGGTGTCCCATCGTTGGTGTCAGTGGGAGGAATAGCGCCCCATCATTGGTATCAGTGGGAGGAATGGTGTCCCATCTTTAGTATCAGTGGGAGGAATAGTGCCCCATAATTGGTGTCAGTGGGAAGAATGGTATTCCATTGTTGGTATCAGTGGGAGGAATAGTGTCCCATCATTGGTGTCAGTGGGAGGAATAGTGCCCCATCATTGGTGTCAGTGGGAGGAATAGTGCCCCACTGTTGATGTTAGTGTCAGGAATTGTGCCCCATATTTAATGTCAGTGAGAGGAATAATGACTCAAGGGCCAGATAAAGGCAAGCAAAGGGCCACATCTGGCACCCGGGCTGCAGCATGGAGACCACTGTTTTAAACAGCAAAGAACAGTGAAGAGGGGATACAGCAGATCCTCTGTCCAATTTTTTATTTGTGGTCTGATTTCTAGACTTTGTTCAATCACAAAGTACTGTAAATCTAGGCTCAAGGGAAGACACAAAAGAGGTTTTATTGGCAGGACTTTTATTTTTTAAATTTAAAAATTATTGATGGGTTTACCTTAAGCTAAAAATGTTATTACATCATCACTGAAAAAACAAAATAAATTATAAAAATGACACAACTTATAAATATTTCAAAACCCAGTACATTTTAGCTTTAGCACACAGTCATTGGTCCACATTGGTCATTTAGTCATTGGTCCACATTGGTCATTTAGTCATTGGTCCACATGAGCACAGGAGACATTCAATGATTCTCCCAGATCAGAAAATGATTTCACTGCGGTACATTACAGTAGCGCTCTCTAACGATACTACCTGAGATAGAACAGCTGCCTTTTATATGGAAGGAAACTGTCAATGGCCCGCTGCCCACGTCATTGAAACCCATCTGAGACCCAGAGGAGGAGAAAAAAAAAATACAAAATTGGAAGATTTTCTCATGGCTCTACCTAAACACAGAACTTGGCAGCGTACGTCTACTCATAATCCTCAGCTAGGGAGATGGAGGGCGGATATTTTTTCCTACAAGCCCTTGTATAAACCTCACCAGTCTCCTGGTATTTATTTTGTGTAATGCTGAAAATCATAAACAGATTGGACAGTCAACGTTGACTTTTTTAACAGGAGGACCTCTCCCTGAATGAGGTGTAAGAGTTGCCTTATAAAAACAAACTTTATAGGTAACATTCTGGCAAATTACTTATCTCTCTCTTTTTTGTATTTTTTTTCCTTGCTTTTAACCTTTGTTTTTTTTTTTTTTCTTCCTTTAGCATTACAGAATGTTTTTCGAATTTTGTTTGGTTTAAAGAAAAAACTCCAGCCAAGAATTGTGGGTGTAGTAAAACAAGGAGGCATATTTAGCCAAGAACTCAAAGTATAAAGTAGCATTAAAGCAGAACTCTAGGCAAAAATAATTATTTTAGGATCTCAAATGTATGTCCCAACCTTGTTTTAGCTGCAAATGTCTTCTTGTGTCCTGTTTAACTCCCTTTCCCCCGTAATACCATCAAGTGGTAATGGTAAATGAAATATCACCACCAAATGGTAATAGAATTCACATTACTAACCGATCCATGACTGCTGCTCCTCTCTGCCAATCCCTTCACTGGCTTCCACTACCCCAACGTATAAAATTAAAAATACTAACCACAACATACAAGGTCATCCACAACAATTCCCCCAGCTACATTACCAAACTCATCTACAGATATCGCCCAAATCGTCCTCTTTGCTCTTCCCAAGACCTTTTGCTCTCTAGCGCCCTTGTTACCTCCTCCCATGCTCGCCTTCAGGACTTCTCCAGAGCCTCTGGAACTCCCATTCTCTGGATTTCTCCAGAGCCTCTGGAACTCCCATTCTCTGGATTTCTCCAGAGCCTCTGGAACTCCCACCCTCTGGATTTCTCCAGAGCCTCTGGAACTCCCACCCTCTGGATTTCTCCAGAGCCTCTGTAACTCACATTCTCTGGATTTCTCCAGAGCCTCTGGAACTCACATCCTCTGTA
Source organism: Lithobates clamitans (assembly GCA_037952925.1). Lineage (NCBI taxonomy): Eukaryota > Metazoa > Chordata > Amphibia > Anura > Ranidae > Lithobates > Lithobates clamitans. The sequence continues at coordinate 4,753,259 of JBBGZY010000795.1, read as the reverse complement.
TTTCTCCAGAGCCTCTGGAACTCCCACCCTCTGGATTTCTCCAGAGCCTCTGTAACTCACATCCTCTGGATTTCTCCAAAGCCTCTGGAACTCCCATCCTCTGGATTTCTCCAGAGCCTCTGGAACTCCCATCCTCTGGAACCCCCTGCCCCAGTATGTCTGGTCAGCCCCTACCCTGTCCGCCTTTAGGCGATCCTTAAAAAATAGCTTCAGGAAATCCTACCCCACCTCCACCTAAGAACTGTACCCGAACCACCTCAAACATCAGTTCATTCACTGCAGCTATTACCTTTTGTACCACCTCCCCCTCCCTTTAGATTGTAAGCTCCACAAACAGGGCCATCCCATCCCTTCTGTATTTAACTGTATTGTAATTGTACTGCCCCCCCTCTACATTGTGCAAACTGTTAGCGCTATATAAATTCTGTATAATAATACCAATCTGATGGTTGACGAAGGTCTGCATCTTCAGTCTTATCTCCTTTCCCAGCCTTCTGATTGGACATTAAAGCAGCATTATCCTGATAAAGTCATATTATAAAGAACAGCAGAGGTAGCGAACTTAGTGCAATATTTTCATAAAACTTGTAGCAACTCACTTTTACTGGCATATCTTATTCACCAATGTGGTATCCTTTATAGTGAAGCTCATGGTGTATTGTTTATATGATAGAATGCTGATGCACCACTGGATGGATGGATGGGATACTGGGAGCACAACTCCGGGCACTGTAACCACCATGGAATGCATCCAATGCACAGGACCAGACGTGATGTCACACCTAGGAGGACATTAGTAATAGGGGGCTTGGCTACGCGTTTCAGAGTGCTTCTACTCTTTTCTCAAGCCTTGGACGTGCCTTAGGAAAGAACTAATTTATATTACTATATGGGGGTGGAGCTATATAACTCATTATATAGCTCCACCTTTGTCTAGTAATATAAACAAGTTCTTTTGTAAGACTTCCCCTGGTGATTAACACAGAGATATGGCAGTAATGTCTTTTGCCAATTGAGTTGCTACTTATGTGTCTTAATAAAAAATCATTGACCAGGCCATTTTCTGACATTTGTTGTTTAAGTAAAAATCTGTATTTTTTGATAGAAATCTACTTAGAACCCCCAAACAATATATTTTTTTTAGCAGAGACCATAGAGAATAAAATAGCGATCTTTGCTATATGTTATGTCACTTTTTTTGTGCAGTGGTCTTTTAAACACAATTTTTTTTTTAAATATATAATTTAATGAATAAAAAAAAAAAAAACAGTTAGCCCAATTTTTTTGCATAATGTGAAAGATGATGTTATGCCAAGTAAATAGATACCTGACATGTCATGCTTTAAAATTGCACACACTCGTGGAATGGTGACAAACTACGATACTTAACCCCTTGCCAACCGGCTCACGAATGAATGAATGAATGAATGAGTTGTAAAGCGCTGCAAATGCGAACTTAATCGCCTCAAGGCGCTGATGCGTTTGTGTTGTCAGCTTCTTAGAAGAGGTAAGTCTTGAGTTTTTTCCTGAAGGCCTGATGGTTTTCTTCCATGCGGAAGTGAGTCGGAAGAGAGTTCCATAGCCGAGGTCCCTGGACTGCGAATCTTCGTTCTCCCCTTGCTTTGTAGCGGTATTTGGGAACGAGGAGGAGGTTTTGACTAGATGATCACAGATTGCGATTCGGTGTGTAGTGTTTTATTTTCTCTCTGAGGTTTTGAGGGGCGTTACCTTGTATGCATTTGTGGGTGAGGCAGAGGGTCTTGAATGTGATCCGATTCTTTACTGTAAACCAATGTAGGCTCCTCAGGGATGGGGAGATGGACTCCCAGGGTTTTTTTCCTGTTAGCAGTCTTGCCACCGCGTTTTGAATGGCCTGTAGGCGCGCAAGCTGATATTGGGGTAATCCTATGTAGAGTGAGTTTGCGTAGTCGAGACGGGAATTGATGATTGTTCCAACTACTGCTGCTTTGTCATCTTCTGGGATGAAGGGGATGAGTCTGCGTAGCAGGGGGAGGAGATGGTGAGATCCGCTAACTACTGATCCTATTTGTGCATCTATTGTCATTTCTGAGTCAAAGATAACTCCAAGATTTTTGGCTTTGGTGCTCGGAGAAATGGTTTGTCCAAAGATGGCGGGAGGTGTCCATGGAGTCTTGAGTTTGGGATTTTGATTAGCGTGTAAGTAGAGAAGTTCTGTTTTTGACCCGTTGAGTTTAAGGGAACTAATGGTCATCCAGTCATCTATTAAAGTGAGGCATTTCTCTAGTTGCTGATGGTGGTCTTTTTGTCCGGTGATGCGAAAGTAGATTTGGGTATCATCAGCGTATGAGTGGAATCAGAGGTCTGATTTTTTGATGATTTTGAGGAGAGGGCAGATGTAAATGTTGAATAGCACTGGCGACAAGGGTGAACCCTGAGGCACTCCACAGGAGATTGCCCGGGTTTCCGAGGTGAATGCTCATAGTTTGACTGTCTGCGAGCGATTCTCTAAGAAGGATGCGAACCATTTTAGACTAGAATCTGTGGCTCCTGCTACTTCTGTGAGCCGGACAAGTAGAGTATTGTGGTCCACTGTGTCAAATGCTGCACTGAGGTCTAACAGTACCAGGAGACATGATTCTCCATCATCTGTTGCTTTGAGGGCATCGTCCCATATTTTTAGAAGGGCAGTTTCCGTGCCATGGCCTGGGCAGAAACCTGATTGTAGAGTGTCCAGAAGTTGATGCGTGTCCAGGTGGCGTTGTAGCTGTTGTACTACTGCTTTCTCCATAATCTTGGAGACGGTGTTGAGGCTTGTTATCGGTCTGCGGTGGTTAGGGTCTTTAGGGTCGAGATTGGGTTTCTTTAGCAGGGGTTTGACGATGCCTTGCTTGAGGGTGGTTAGCACAATCCCTTCTTTGAACGACTGATTTATGAGGTGTGTTATAGTGGGAGCCAGGATGTCGGAGCATTCTTTCAGGAGTTTCGTGGGAATGATGTCATTTGGTGATGTGCTGTCTCGAAGGCTTCTCATAATGGTTTTAGTCGTGTCAGTGGTGATTGGGGTCAAGAAGAAGTCTGGCGGTTGTGTGCTGATCGCGTCAATGTCCTCTTTTTGCTTTGGTTGGGTAAGGTTGGTTGTTTTTTTCTGTTGAATTGATTTCCGATTGTTGTCGATTTTGTCGATGAAGAAACTAGATAACTCATTGCAGAATTCTTGAGTATCGTTTGCTGGGGGCTCTAAGCAGCATGGGTTCATTGATTGGGCGACTATTTTGAAAAGTTCCCGCAGCCGGTTTAGGGCAGTTGAGATGGTGTTCGAGAAATGTTCTTTTTTGTCTGTGAAAATCGCTTTGTGGTATTTCCCAGTGAGTATTTTGTAGTTTGTATGAATTTCCTTGGTAGGATCTCTTCTCCATGCTCTTTCAGCTCTTCTGCGTTCTTGCTTGAGTAGGGTGAGAGTGCCGTTGAACCATCTCGAGTTTTTTTTGCGGATGAGTGTTCTGCGTTTTGGTGCTACTGAGTCTGCTGTTTGAAGTAATGACTTGGTTAGGGAGTTGAGTGTATGTTCCATTGAGAGTTTTGAGTTTAGCGATTGTATTTTGTTTGATAATGTGGTTTTGAAGAGTTCAGAATGCAGTTTCTTCTGGGATCTGTTCCAGTGTGTTGTTGTTGAATGTTTCTGTTTTTGGAGGATGGAGTTGGTGGTGATTTTAAATTTGATAGCGTGGTGGTCCGTCCATGGTAGTGGTGTGTTGTCAAATATGTTGATGTCTATATTCTGTTTGAAGATGAGGTCTAGAGTATGTCCTGAATCGTGAATGGGAGTATTTATCAGCTGTTGAAGACCTAGCTCTTCCAGTTGGTTGATGCAGGCGGTCGCAATAGGGTCTTGGGTGGAGTTTGCCCAAAGGTTGCAGTCTCCAAGTACCAGAAGGTTTTTGGTTTTCAGGGTGTGCATTGAGATGAATTCAGTAAGTGGTGTAAGGAAATTGGTCTTTGGTCCTGGTGGTCTGTAGCATAGTAATATGTGAATGGTGTCTTGGGGTGTTGTTTGAAGATGCAGGGGGAGTATCTCCATGAAAGGCACTGAGTTCTGTGAAGTTGGTTTGGTGAAGGCAAGGTGCGATTTGAAGATCACTGCTAGGCCTCCTCCTTTTTTTCCTATTCTATGCTCGGTTAGGATGCGGTAGTTCTCTGGCACCAATTCAGTTAGGATGGTGTTGCAGTCGGATGTTAGCCAACTTTCTGTAATGAAGAGGCAATCTATGTTGTTATCGATGATGAAGTCGTGGATTTCTAGTCTGTGCTTGACTGCAGATCTAGTATTAATCAGGGCACATGCTAGTTGTTGTAGTTGGATTGGTGTCTCCCTGTATTTGATGGTTGCTTGTAGGTTGGTCCTTAGTCATTTTTCCTTTTTTAGTCTTTTTTGAGTGGCGGTTGGTAGAGTTGAACCGATGTTTCTTAGCCTGTGGAGGGCGTCCGCTGTGTACTTGAAATTGCACATCGTGAAGCAAGAAAGTTGCTGAAGGAGGATGATAGAGGTGATGGAGGCTGCCTACCACCCTCCTGTTGATCCAGAGGAAGGCGAAAAAACCCCTAGCTGAGCTGGCCAATGCCGATATACATCAGCAGAAGGGCACGTACAGGCATATTAACTTACCTGTACGTTGCCCTTTAAGACGTGGCATTGTGGGCGCGTGCGCACGCCACGAGCTCCGTGAGTGTGATCGTGGGTCCCGTGGACTTGATGTTCGCGGGGATACCCGCGATCATCTCACGGAGAGGAAAAACAAGGAAATGCTGATGTAAACAAGCATTTCCCCATTCTTCCTAGTGACAGGACACTGTTCACTGCTTCCTGTGATCAGGAGCAGTTATCAGTGTCATGTCACACGTAGCCCACCCCCCCCATAGTTATAATCACTTCCTAGGACACACTTAACCCCTGCAACGCCCTCTAGTGGTTAACCCCTTCACTGCCAGTCACATTTACACAGTAATCAATGCATTTTTAATCGCACTGTTCACTATATAAATGTGAATGGTCCCAAAATAGCACCAAAAGTGTCCGATCTGTCTGCCATAATGTCGCAGTCATGATAAAAATTGTAGATCGCCGCTATTACTAGTAAAAAAAATATATATAAAAAAAAATGCCATAAAACTATCCCCTATTTTGTAGACGCTATAACTTTTGCGCAAACCAATCAATAAACGCTTATTGCAATTTTTTTACCAAAAATATGTAGAAGAGACTGTATCGGCCTAAACTGAGGAAAAAAAATGTTTTTTATATATGTTTTGGAGATATTTATTATAGCAAAAAGTAAAAAATATTGCGTTTTTTTCAAAATTGTCGCTCTTTTTTTGTTTATAGCACAAAAAATAAAAACCGCAGAGGTGATCAAATACCACCAAAAGAAAGCTCTATTTGTGGCGAAAAAAGGACGTCGATTTTGTTTGGGAGCCACCTCGCACGACCGCACAATTGTCAGTTAAAGCAACGCAGTGCAGAATCACAAAAAAACGCTCTTGTCTTCGGCCAGCCAAATGGTCCGGAGCTGAAGTGGTTAAAAATCTCCATAGATGACGTTTTAATTTTTTTACAGGTTACCTATTTAGAGTTACACAGGAGGTCTTGCACTAGAATTATTGCTTGCGTTCTAACGATGTCACATGTGTGGTGTGAACACTGTTTACATATGCCGGTGCGGCGTACGTATGCATTTGCTCGGAGGAATGGGGCGCTTTTATTTTTAATTTTTATTTTAATTTAATTTAATTAATTTATTTAAATTTTTTGTTTCTTATTTATTTCACTTTTTATTTTTACACTGTCCCTTTAATTTTTTTTTGGGATCACTTTTAAACATCCCTTGTAATAGAAATAAGCATGAGAGGTCCTCTTTAATGAGAAGGTCAAAAGAACCCCGGATGTCTCATTTACCTTTTAAAAAGCAAAAAAAAATCGTTATCTTAAAATCGACAGCCTGAAGAAAAAAAAAAAGAATTATATTTACAGTTAGACGGTCGTCTAGTGGTTGAAAACACTCACTTAGTTGGCACCCTCTGCTCTTCTTTATATTTTGCACAGAGATTGCTTCAGTCTTTCTGATGAGCTGCCACCACTACCTCCTATCGACACCAACAGACTTTTTTATGGATTTTTTTATGGACTATTGAGTTGTTTTATATTTAGTCAACTTTTTCTGTATATTATGACATGCTTTTAACTAAACTTCTACCTGCACCATTTTCTAATTTATTTCCTGATAAAGTCATCCCTGCTTTCACCACTTTTGTTAGCAAGTTTCCAGTTCTACACTGAAAGCAACATAGCCTGACATACAGCACTGCCCTTGGTCCAGCAGTATGTTAAAATAGTATTTTTTATTTAAAAAAATAGATATGGTCCCATGGGGGTCATTTACAAAGCAACGGTATTGCCGCATTGCATGGCTGGCTATCTTCTAATCTCCAAACTCTCTGTACTTCAACAGCTACACATCTCTGCCTACATTTTATTAAATGGCCAAAAAATGTGGGCCACGGAGTGCAAAGTAAAGCGGAGTATAATGGAAAAGCTAGACTCAAGTCATGCACTCTCAGCTCCTCTACGTGGCACTAATTGAATTCTGCATCATCGTCACTGCTTGTAAAACAGATGGAGGTAGGCAATGCACCCTCCCATATTTCTGGCCCTTGAGAATTTTCATTGCCCCAAAATGTCAGCAAAAATCAGAAAATTTGGGCGAAATGTCATTATTTTCAAAAAAATGCTTTGGAGTCAGTAGGGAAGTTGAAATTAGGGTGCTTTTATGTGATTTTTTTTTTTAAAGACTGCAATGAGCTTTAAATGGCTTCTTAGGTTGCAGAAGCTCTTTTCAAATATCCCGGACCTGTTCTTGTGCCAAAAAATGGTTACATATCACCCCTATAATTTACATTTTTACTTTTTACAGAAAGAAAATACAGACAATGAAACAAGTAAAACAAAAAAAATTCAAAAAATGTAAAGCAACAACACAAAAAAATATCAATTACACAAAAAAAAATGGAATACAAAAATACAAAGTACACTAAAATAAATAAATGAAACTACTTAAAAAAAAAAGAAGAAATTGATTTTTATTTTTTCAAACAAACTTCACCAAACCAGATCGATAAGCAAAACTGAGAGTTTCTGTTTTGGGATAATTTAAGCAAGATAAAAAAAAAAAAAAAAAAGTTATGCCGCGTACACACGAGCGGACTTTACGGCAGACTTTGCTCGGCGGACGGGATTTCGTCGGACAATTCGATCGTGTGTGGGCTCCAGCGGACTTTGTTTTCTCAAAAGTTGGACGGACTTAGATTTGAAACATGTTTTAAATCAATCCGTTGAAATCGAGTCCGGTCGAAAAGTCCGCTCGTCTGTATGCTAGTTCGACGGACAAAAAGCCACGCTAGGGCAGCTATTGGCTACTGGCTATGAACTTCCTTGTTTTAGTCCGGTGTACGTCATCACGTACGAATTCGACGGACTTTGGTGGATTGTGTGTAGGCAAGTCCGTTCATTCAGAAAGTCCGTCATAAAGTCCGTCGAAAAGTCCGCCGGGCAAAGTCTGCCGTAAAGTCCGCTCGTGTGTACGCAGCATAACTTTGCAATGAAATTGTTTTTTACCACACTCATCCCTAGTATTTATTAATGTAAGTGTCTATTTAAAAAAAAAATATTAATACTGTATAAATAAAATCTATATAAATCACCATTAACATTCAAAGTAGTTTAGAAGTTTAAAACAGATATACAGTGTGATACGATGCTGTGCATCTCTTTAGTAACAAAAAATCTTAAGAGTTCCCTGTTTGGTCTTAAAACTGCTGGGAGTATTTCAGCCCTGCTTGTTATAGAGAATTATAGGGATACCTTCCAGTATGTTCATCATTAGCCACATAGACTATAAAGCTGTGTACAGCCTCTCTCTGTCAATCATGGCTGGGGAGCCCACCAGGAGCTTAAAGTTGCAGGTTAAAGGTTACATCTGTCTGCATGTCAATGTCTGAAGGTAGACGGCTTTCATTTACTGGTTTTTGTGTGTCTTCCTGAAGACATGCCAACTCTATTTTCTTCCTTCTGTGTTTTACAGTTCAGTACTGGTTACTTATCACTGCTTTGTGAATGTAACAGTATGAAATATATGTTGTGGAGTTGTACTGGGTCTAGGAAAGCCAATATACACATGGTCTTCAGATAAGGCTTGTTTTAGTTCTTCTTAAGCCCCGTACACACGATCAGACTTTCCGACGGGAAATGTGTGATGACAGGCTGTTAGTTACGCTCCATCGGACAATTGTTGTCAGACTTTCCGCCAACAAATGTTGGATAGCAGGTTTTTAAATTTTCCGCAGACAAATGTGTGTTATCGGATTTTCTGATTGTGTGTACACAAGTCCATCGGACAAAAGTCCAAAGTACAAACACGCATGCTCGGAAGCAAGGACGAGCCGGAAGCGGTCGGTCTTATAAACTAGCGTTGGTAATGGAGAATTAACATTCGTGACGTGGCAAATTATGAAATCTCCAAATGCAGCGCACAATTCTCTTTAATGGGATAATAATGAAGCTGCTTTGCTGGTGATACTGATGGAATTATTGCAAACTAATTTTCAAAGGCTTTTTTTTTCTAATGATATCAAGAATAATATGATTATGCTTTTTTTTTTTTTTTTTTTATTTGGGCAAGTTACCACAACACCATTATCCTGTAGTTTTTAAGAACAAAGATACAACTATGCTGGTGTCCCTTGTCAATTTTACATTGTATTTTTTAAATGTAACTGCCTACTCCCAAACTGTCATTTGAAGTAAAACACAAAGCCAAGTATTATTCTACACAACTTTTTTATCGTGCATTAAAAAAAGAAAACAAATAAAATTAGACATGCTATCTGCCAATAGAACTTAACCAAAAAGTGCTTTCTATGCATCCAAAAATATAGAAAATATACCAAATCAAATCATTATTCAACCAAAAAATAATGTGAAAGCAATAACTCCAAGGCCAATGATAAATAAAGAAAATTAGAATAGTAATTGCGCTGATATTAACCTAATAATATTGCACCGTGTACCATCAAATAAATAAATAACATAAATTGGTGAGCTGAAAAAAATTATACAGAAACATAAAATAGTAATAAAAAAGTTATCCGGTGAAAAATTACTGAATTAATTCACACAAATAAATAATCCACTTAGTGCACACCCAAAAAAAAAAAAATTCCTAACAATAGATTTGCGGGACTAGATAATCAAGTCTGAATGAGTGACAGATGCTTCTTTTAAACCATTCCACTGCTGCTTGTTACAGATGAAATTCCCACCTTCCAGCAGACTTCCAAGACATATAAAACAAAAAGGAAAACAAAACCATTGCGCAGGTAACGTGACAAAGTGATCCCTATAAAGTGAGGGTGAACCTCACTCACATTTCCCTGTAAATATGTTCGCATGTAAAATGATCAGCTGCATACAGCGTGACGCTGGAGACTCCTCATCCACCACCAGTGCACACACACACACACTGCTGGAAACGTCACAGGCTCCTCCTCCCGACGCATTGCGTCACCAGACACGTGACTTTTTCAAAGTTTCTGGTGACGCAACGTGTCAGCTTCAGTTATTTATTTATTTGATGGTACACGGTGCAATATTATTAGGTTAATATCAGCGCAATTACTATTCTAATTTACTTGATTTATTTTGTGTAGAAGGTCACATATTTAATTGCAGCTATATCATTTGGGCATCTTTTAATATTATATCTCACATAATTTGGATCACTCTATCCCTATCAGCGCTTTAGTAATTTCTTACTCAATAATAAATAACACATTATCTCCTCTGATTCCGCAACATGGCTGGTTGACGGACGGCCGTTCAGAAACGAACTGAAAAGCACGAACTGAAAAGTGTTAAATGAAAAGCGCGAATCAACACTCACCAAACTTCTACTAACAGGAAATTAGCAGAAGGAGCCCAAAGGGTGGCGCTAAAGAGCTGAAAAACCACGTAGTACGTCACTACGTTCGTAATTGTTGGCCAACAATTGTGTGGCCGTGTGTGTGCAAGACAAGTTTGGGCCAGCGTCATTCAGACAAAATTCCACGGTTTTGTTGGCCAACAATCCGATCGTGTGTACGAGGCTTAAGTCAGTCAGTTAGTAACTCTCTCAATTACCATTATACGGCGGCAGGTCGGCACGTTCCCACAAATCGGCTCCATTAAGAGCCATAGCAGGCGCGCCACGATGGCTACGATGTCCGCCGGCCACCCACGATCGCGTGGAGAGAGAACCTGAACGGGGATCTGTCAATGTAAACAGACAGAGCTCCTTTCTGACAGGGGAGGAGAGACAGATCTGCTGTTCCTAGTGATTAGGAACAGCGATCTCTCCCCTCCTCCAGTCAGTACACTGCCCCCACAGTTAGAAACACCTCCCAGGGAATACTTTTAACCCCTTGAGCGCCCCCTAATGTTAACCCCTTCCCTGCCAGTGACATTTATATAGCACTGATCGCTGTATACATGTCAATGGTCCCAGAAATGTGTCAAAAGTGTCCGATCTGTCCACCACAAAGTCCCGCTAAAAATTGCAGATCGCCGCCATTACTAGTAAAAAGAATAAATAAATAAAATTTTGGGGGTGGGGGGGGATATTTATTATAGCAAAATGTAAAAAAGATTTTTAACACAATAACACAAAAAGAAAGCTCTATTTGTGGGGAAAAAAGGACATCAATTTTGCTTGGGTGCAATGTCGCATAACTGCGCAATTGTCAGTTAAAATAATGCAGCCCTGTATAGCAAAAAATGGCCTGCTCATTAAGGGGGCAAATCCTTCCGGGGCTGAAGTGGTTTCTAAATTAGGCCAAAATTATGTCATACATCCCAACAGTCTTCATGGACATTTTTTTCCTTTCATCTGGAGGAGAGGAGGAGGCACTTTCTCAGCTAAGCACCCCCCCCCCCCCCCGTCTGCATGCGTGAGCTAAAGGCAGATGGAGTCCCGGAAGTAAATGCTACAGGAACCATCTGTCCTTACCAAAGATGGCCACGGCTAGAAATGCTAGGGGGGTGTTTTTCAAACTGATCTCTCAGCAATAGAAAGCATAGAGACATGGTTGGAAGGATGAGTTTGCTTTAAATATTAAAAATGAATTAAATACAGTAAAACTTTGGTTTGAGAGTAACAGAGCAATGGACTTTTGCATAGACAACAGAGGCTTTGGCCTAGGATGGCAAGGCCTTCAGGACTATCACTTGGGATGATGAAGGCCTCTTGAGCCCCTATAGGTAAAGAGAGCTTTGACTGATGGGGGCATGGCGAGGTGCCGGACAAGGTTGCTGAGTGGTCACCAAGGACTGGTTGAACTTTGGGTGATGGGCTGGGCCTGAGCTCTGAAAAGTATTCTGGGTCTTTTGAGGAACATGGCTGGAAGAGCTGCCCACCCTCCCGCCCCTTTTTTCTTATGGTATGTCACAGCTTGTTGCGGTTTCTTGACCTTGCCAGCTGTAATGGGCTATGCCCTTAATGGAAATTAGAAGTAGGTGGCCTGTCCAGCACTTATGGTAAGGACAGGCACCCTTTTGGAATTGCGTGCTCACAGTACAACTGTGACTGGCACTGGTTTAAAAGTGTTCACATGTCATGTGTTGGATTTTAAATAAAGCTGTGGCCTTGCCCTTTCCAACCTAATTGTTGTAAGTGTGTTTATTTAACGGGGTGAGGGGGCAAGGGTGAGGGTTTCTATCCTCAGCACTCATGTGCTTTCACTAAACTTGATAATAATAAGCCTCCAATTTCACAGTGCAGGCTTCCTATGAGAAATTTGCCTTAAAAAAATTACATGATTTATTTTCTAATATCTTGTAAGTGCTCAGTGTACACCTAGAAATAAATGCCTAAAATGTACTTTAAAAAATACTAAAAAAAGAAAAATTAGAAACTTCTATAACCTGAAATAGTCATTTCCAAGCCTTTTGGACCCTTAAAAGACACTTTAAATTCAACAGTTACAAATTCTGTAGCATTCCTTTCTTTCCTCTGTCTTCTTCCTCAAGGTTTCAAACAGCATCCACGGCAGAGTTTCTCAAATAGGGTTCCATGCCGTGTACACACGAGCGGACTTTTCGACCGAACTCGTCCTCCAGAAAGAAATCTGTCTGACAATACGACCGTGTGTGGGCTTCATCAGACTTCCGACTGACCTTTTCGGCCGAAAATCAGATGGACTTCTAGATTTGAAACATGTTTCAAATCTTTCCAACGGATTCAAGTCCGGTTGAAAAATCCGCTCGTCTGTATGCTAGTCCGATGGACTAAAACCGACGCTAGGGCAGCTATTGGCTACTGGCTATCAACTTCCTTATTTTAGTCATCACGTACGAATCCGTCGGACTTTGGTGTGATCGTGTGTAGCCAAGTCCGTTCGTTCGAAAGTCTGTCGGAAAGACCGTCAGACCTTTGATGCTGAAAAGTGTACACGGCATAAGGCGTACTTCCCAACTACCTGAGATGAGGGACACCTATTAGCAAAAGTATGTAGGCATAGGACACACCCCAATTACAGGAGAATTGTACAAAAGAAAAATAATTGGGCAAACCCACAAGTGCTTATTTTTATCACTACTGTTCCTTTTATTTTGGCTTTTGGAATGTACAAATGCAGCAATTTAGAAATCGGATGAAAGGTTTAGCACTGTAAAACACTTTTTGATAGATAATTAGTGCATTTTATATACAACTATATACACCATATTACCAAAAGTATTGGGACACCTGCCTTTACACACACATGAACTTTAATGGCATCCCAGTCTTAGTCCGTAGGGTTCAATATTGAGTTGGCCCACCCTTTACAGCTATAACAGCTTCAACTCTTCTGGAAGGCTGTCCACAAGGTTTAGGAGTGTGTCTATGGGAATGTTTGACCATTCTTCCAGAAGTGCATTTGTCAGGTCAGGCACTGATGTTGGATGAGAAGGCCTGGCTCGTAGTCTGCGCTCTAATTCATCCCAAAGGTGTTCTATCGGGGGGGTTGAGGTCAGGACTCTGCGCAGGCGCAGTCAAGTTCCTCCACTCCAAACTCGCTCATCCATGTCTTTATGGACCTTGCTTTGTGCACTGGTCCAAATCATTTGGTGGAGGGGGGATTATGGTGTGGGTTTGTTTTTTAGGGTTTGGGCTTGGCCCCTTAGTTCCAGTGAAGGGATCTCTTAAGGCGTCAGCATACCAAGACATTTTGGACAATTTCTTGATTCCAACTTTGTGGGAATAGTTTGGGGGTGGCCCCTTCCTGTTCCAACATGACTGAGCACCAGTGCACAAAGCAAGGTCCATAAAGACATGGATCCAACATCAGCGCCTCTTTCTCTTAAAGAGACCTATGTCTTTTATTTTGTAAGCACTGTTAGCTATCGTTTTATTAAAACAGAGAGCACTATTTTTTGGGCATTTGTTTATCTATTGCATGTACGATGGGTTTTGTTAGAATTTTTTTTCCTGTTAATCCTTGAGGTGCTGGTTCAACACAATGCCTACGTATGAAGATGATACGTTGTTTGGGCCTTCATTAATGTGCTGTTTGGCCTCCTATCAGTGGCGGCCCGTACATTAGGGGCGCATAGGCACCGCCCCCCCTGTCCATGCATCCGGCCCCCTAATCTACATGCGGGGTGCCGGGTGCATGTATTCCAATGGGGGGGAGGGGTTTGAAGCACGTGATTAGAGCCAGAGGCTCTAAATGGCCTCAAAATAGGATGGGCTTGGGGTGCAGAGCACTGCACTCTGAGCCCACGCAGTTGTGTGACAATAGCGAATGCATATTCGCTATTTTCACACTGATACTCCTCCCGGACAATCAGAAAGCGGGTCCTGAGTTTGGTCTACCGATTGGCTGAAAGGACAGGCAATCCTATTGGACGCCTAGGAGGAGGAGATGCACGGCAGAAGCCGTCGTGATCCAAAGGAGGAGGAGGAGACGGGATCGAAGCCGCCATCGGTCGTAGGAGGCACTGCCCGCCTGCTACCTAGATGGGGTGAGTACAGGGCTTTAATGTTTGACCGACCGTCCTCCGTGAGGGGTCCCACCAGCCGACCCCCCAAAAAAAATACCAGCTGCCACTGCTATACTATTAGAGGTCTACAGAGGAGGTGAGTGACTGATCTGGCACCTGGTGGAGGAGTTTTCACATTCAGTTTGGGATCACAGTACACATTTTTGATTTGATAAGTGACACAGAATTATTCTAGCACCTGTTTGGACTTTGGGACAGCACTTATATATTTTTGTAACTTTGATTTACAATTTTTGCGATAATGTTTTATAATAATAATTCTGTAGTATATTTTCTACTATCTAGGTTATACCTAGGTCCACTTGACGACTGCAGTACGTATCTATACATTGCGGTTTGCAAGTGGTTTACCGGGATTATGGCTGAAGATACAAGCCCTAACCCAGTTATTGTTTTTATCAGCCGGCGGTCGGCTTCCTCTTCAAAGTGTTCCAAGTAGCTCATGAGCCGCTGGAACGCTTTGAGAAGCAGCGGTAGGGGCCGGGAGTTTCTTGGGCTTACCGTTTCCTCCGGCTCACCCGAGAAGTTATCTGATGGTGCCGCCGGCTGGTCACACAGGCAATCAAAAAGTGGATCCGATTTGATCACCTCTATGGCCTTGGAGGACCGGAGCGACGTCATGACATCCCTTCCAGTCCAGGTTGGAAGTACAAAGTCCTTTTTTTTTTTAAACCAAAAGATAAAAAAATAATAATGTTTTTTGCTTTTAACACTAAAGAAAAGGCTTGGGGTCTTTTTGACCCCAGATCTCTTCATAAAGAGGACCTGTCATCCTTATTTCTATTATAAGGAATGTTTACATTCCTTGTAATAGGAATTAAGTGATCAAAAATAAAATGAAAAGGAAAGAGTAAAAATAAAAAAATAAAAAGTAAAACAAATAAGATTTTTTTTTTTTTTAAAGGCCCCCATCCCCCTGTGATCGTGCGCAGAAGTGAACGCATACGTATGTCACGCACACATATGTAAACGGTGTTCGCACCACACATGTGAGATATCATCGCAAACGTTAGAGCAAGAGCAATAATTCTAGCACTAGAACTACTCTGTAACGCTAAACAGGTAACCTGTAAAGGCATTTAAAACATCGCAATTTTAAAGCGTGGCTTGTTAGGTATTTATTTACTCCGCGTAGCATTGTCTTTCATATTATACAAAAAAATTTGAGGTATAATTGTGTTTTTTTTGTTTGTTATTTTTACCACTGCTTAAATGCCGTGTAACATAAAAAATGTCAACTATTGCCATTTTATTCCACAATGGTCTCTGCTAAAAAAAAAAATGATAATGTTTAAGGGTTATAAGTAAATTTATAGCATTTATATATATATTTTATATATATATATATATATATATTTTGCTATATATATATAGCAATTTATATATATATATAGATAGATCTATATCTATATATAGATATAGATCTATATTTATATATATATATATATATATATAAAATTATTTTAAGGAAAATAATCTAGTCTAGTTGGGATTCTAACTTAGTTATCAATCAAGATATACATATACCAACATGTATAAAAAATCTGAGAAAAACAAACAATAATTTTAACTGTCTACTCTTTATGTTTCTTTTTGGAAAAAAAAAGTTGTCTAACAGGTATCCTAAAAATCTCCTACTAAAAAAAAAAAAAGAAGAAGAAAAAATGATCTTCAGGTAGGAAGGCTTCTAATAGCCTTAATGCATTTTCAATCATGCATAGGGGTCATTATTAAGTAGCACTGTTGCTTTAAGTGGTCATTTAGAAAAGTCATTTCCCAGTAGGGCATGGTTCCCATTAGAACCTGGGCATATTAAGGAACATCTGCTGTCTACAGCAGGAGGCCCAGACAGGATCCCCGAGACAGCTTTAGCCATCGGCTGCCTGCAATTCTGATGTATTAAGACACAGATATCAGTCAACATGAAAGGAAAACACTAGACAACAAAATTGCAAAAAAAAAAAAAAAATGGAATTATAAAGCTTTAGTTGAAAAAGAAATTAAAAAGGTTCCCTGTACTAGAGAATGTCATTCCATCACAACTTTAAAGGGGAACTATAGTGTGTTGTATATCTGGTAAGAACATTTATTTATTTATTTATTTTGTATATTTAAAGGTATTGTTTAGATTTGACTTTAATGCGTGCTTTATTATAATGCTTATATCTGTAAAGGCTCCCTCTAGTGATCATCTGTATATCAGGGAATGTAAGTATCATGCCTGCCTATTAAAGGAGGGTGAATCTTCCCAGCGGGGTGATTCCTTTTATCCCCAATCTATCCAAAACTAAAAAAAAAAAAAAAAAAACACCTTTAGATATACTATGTTAACCCCTTCTAATCCACCGTTATTTTATATTCACTGAAAATATTAGGAACTGTTGATGAAAGCACTGCTGCATCCATCCATACAAACACTGCCAACAATATGCCAACATCAAAAATCCGTGCTCCAGGGGTAAATATATATATATATTTTTTATACATCAGGACAAAAAAAGTCCAGGAAGAAAAAGTGCCAGCAGGATTTTTTTTTCCAAAAGGCCTCTATATTTTTCATAGCACAGGTTGTGAAGTTTGATCTGCTTATATTTTGCCTTCCCTGGTTCCTCTCCCACCCTATTCTTAACATGCTAATGACATTTATAAATGAAGCCTTTTTGTTTTCATTACATACCGTATTTTAGACCCAGTGACATCATCAGTGGGTCTCTGTAGTTCTCTGCGCAATGCAATCAGATCGTGGCTGGTGGGAGAGAGCAGGTGAGATCAATAAAAAATGTAAGCGTGCACCTTAACTGGTGAAGATCCTGGCCTCAATTCTGTAAGTCCTTCTGTAAAGAATGGGGCACATAGAAAACTGTCCATTTCCATGTGCCCTTGCAGTGCCTGGTGCTTGTCCGGTGTATAAAAATGCCAGTCAGCGAACAAAATGTAAAAAGAGCCCTTAATAAAGCCCATTTATTGCCGCTGGTGTGTCGGTGTGATGTTGGATCCAGTCACGGGGCGGGTCATTACTGGGAATGGTAAGAGAACCCAGTAGTGGGGGGGTAGCACTGCTTAGTTAAAGTGGTGTTCCACCCACCACCCACACTTACTTGTCCTGGAGTCCAGCGATGTCGGCACCGCAGCTAATGGAAACATCAGCTGTCGGGTGCTGCCGCTGCCATTGCGGGTAAGAGAACCCGGCAGTGTAGCCTTACGGCTTCACGCCGGGAACCCTACAGCGCATGCGCGAGGCTCCGCTCCTCTCTCCTACTGGGGGAGGAGGAGGGAGGCGAGTGGTGACGTCATGGGCTGCGGCCTGGACTCCCGGAAGTGGGTACGAAACGCGTCAGTGGCGTGGTTTCTTGGTGGAGACGTGTAGTCTGAGGCCGATCTTTATAAACAGGTTATGTTTTCTGCTTAGGAGAGAGGTGTTTTTTTCTATTCACTGCAGATGTAGCAGTTAGAGGGATGAGACAATTTATGTACCACTGACAGGGATGCTAACAATCATCAGCTTTTATTTATTAATGTAAAACCTTTACCCAAAAGGAAAACAATGCTTGCTGTAACTGCAGTGTAAGCTGGAAGCTGGCTTAAATTTGTTAGTGTATCTAAATCTGCTAGTTCAACTAACACTCTCCTCCACCCAGATTAACTAACTAGTTCCCTTCCAGGACAGTTCTGGCATTTCTCTCTTACATGTAAAAATCATCATTTTTTTGCTAAAAAAAAACTACTCAGAACCCCTAAACCTATATATATATATATATATATATATAATTATTATTATTATTTTTTTTTTTTTAAGTAGAGGCTCTAGAGGATATAATGGTGGGTGTTGCAATTTTTTTATATCACATGGTATTTGTGCAGCAGGTTTTTTTTTTCAAACACAATTAAAAAAAAAAAATACACTTTAATAAATTTTCATGCAAAAAAAACACAATATATACTCCTTTTTTTTTTGTTAAAATATAAAAGATTATGTTACATCAAGTAAATAGATACCAAACATGCCACGCTTTAAAATTTGCGAACACTCGTGGAATGGCGGCAAACTATGGTACCTAAAATCTCCATAGGTGATGATTTAAAAATGTTTACAGGTTACCAGTTTAGAGTTAGAGAGGAGGTCCAGTGCTAGAATTATTGCTCTCCCTATAATGTTCGTGGTGATACTTCAAATGTGTGATGCGAATAACGTTTACTTATGCAGGGGTGACCTACGTATGCGTTTGCTTCTGCCCGTGAGCACAAGGGACCGGGGGTGACTTCCAATTTTTTTTTTTTACACTGTTCCTTTATTTTTTCTTTTATTTAATCACTTTTATTCCTATCACAAGAAATGCAAACATCCCTTGTGATAGAAATAAGGCATGACAGGTCCTCTTTATGGAGACATCTGGGGTCTATAAGACCCCAAATCTCTCTTCTGACTCCAAATCTCTCTTCTACCCTGAAAAGCATGCAATAAAAAACACATTGATCTCTGCTTTCCTGGAAAAAAAATGGCAGTGTTTACATCTGTTTAAGTCATGACGTCGCTTTCGGCCTCCCAGGAGCATAGAGATGGCCGGAGACCATCTAAATTAAGGCCGGCTCTGTGATAACCCGGAGTAGGTGCCGGATTGGGTCCCGGGATCTCCTATCACCCGGTACAGCCCAGGGAGGTGCCACTGGGAGGCGGGAGAAGGGGGATGTCCTGCTACCTGTAAAAGCAATCCAGTGGCTAATCAGCCACTAGGATGGCTTTTACAAAATAGGGAATCACTGGCTGATAAAAAAAGATATCAGGATAATGACTGTAGCTGCAGGCATCATCATCCTGGTATAACCACCTCAACCTAAGGATGTCTATGAGCTTTATACGATCGGGAAGTGGTTAAAAATTCTGTACTCCTTCATCCAGAGCAGGGGTACTCTAATACAGGAGGTGTGTTACTGGCCAGATCACCAGGTGACAACAGAGGGAAAAAAAAAGAAAAAAAAAAAAGAAAACGAATGCAGCCAGAACATCTAATGATTGGTAAGATGCAATATGCTACATATGTGGTTTTGGGTTGTCACCCCAACATTTCATATTCCTGATATGTGGCTGCTGTACCGTGTACTTGTATGAGAAAATATCCTGTTCTCTTTATATTACTTCCTTTGTGTGAAATCCTTGGTGTTCCTGCCAGTCCCTCTGCACAATAAGCAGGGGAGCACACCGTGGTCAGTTCTCTAGCTATGCTGGAAACTCAGTGTACTCTCCTCCAATGATCAGACTTGTCCTGACACGCCCGCCCCCCCGCACAGCCATTCACTGGCAAGCTCAGTGTGCTGCTGTTTCTCCTCCCCCCACAGCTCTTATGCAGCTGAGAACAGAGGAAATGTGACCACTTATAAAAAAGGGAAAAATTTATTTATAAAGTCTTTTTTCTATCTCTTTTTTTATTTCCCTTGTCTTTCATTTTTATTTTAAACTGAATTGGTTGTTTTACAAGGTGATCGTGTACAATCGCTTTAATACCGCTTTAAATATGTCCAAAGTGCAGGCAGAGCCCTCTGATATGGACATTTGGAAATCCTAAAAGTCAGATTAAAACAGTAAAAAAAAAGACAATTTTCTCCAATCATTGAGCAGCTCTCACATAACCGGTGTATGCAGGAAAAAAAAATTGTTGGAGATGATTTCTTAGTAACTAAAATTTGCTTTTAAAAGCAGAGGGATAAATCAAATTAAGAGGTTTATGGCATTTTCCATGTTTCATACGGAGAGGAAATATTACACATCCGAACTATTAAGTCAACAGTTATGCATTAAATTGCTCTCAATGTACTGCTGATGTGCTCAGCCTCTGAAGTTTGTATTGCAGTATATATAATATATATGTTATGGATAATATTACCAATTGAAATAATGCCAGTATTATCTGGATAATTTTAGGTTTTCCATGCATTCATATAATTATTTTTTAAACCTGTAATTTTTCTGTGGTCACCGTTGGATTTTCACCTAAATAGTTCTGCAGAAGAGTGGAATATTGACCCCTTCAGGACTTGATCCCAATTATTTGGTGGGTATTTGTCATCTTCTCAATTAAAGATATTCTTGGTTTCCCCGTTCTTCATGTTGCTGTATGCTGTTGCTGCTTGTTTGCCTTGGATGGAAAAATAAAGATTTATGTATAGAGAGTAAAAAGGGTGCTGGGAACCCCCCTACTTAATTATGTACTTTATACATAGTACAGCTCATACTACTCCCAGGAGAGTGGAGCAAGCCAGCAAATTTAAACATATTTATTATGTTAAAGCAACCTTGTCCTAAAAAAATGCATATGCCAGCACACAGATGGACTTTTGCCAGTAACTTGCATGCATTGACATGTTGGAGCATATGTGTGTACCAGTGCGCATTGGCGCGCATGTGTACGTCCAATCTTGGGAATTGCGCCAAGCTGCCTATTTAAAGGAGGCCTTGATGTGTATACTAATCACTTGATGTTCTTCAGCTACCCATGACCTGTGTTCCTGTGTTCCTATGTTCTTGCTTTTGTTGACCTCCCGTTGCCTCCCCAGCCTGCTTCTAACCTTACTTTGTGGATTCTGGATTCTAACCTTGGCTTGCCTCTGACCAGGCTCTTCTGTCTTCCTGGTATCAGCTTAGGCTTGCTGCTTGACTACGCTTACTCCTGCTACTTGTGTATGACTCTTATTTGGCTATTGTCCTTACTGTCCATCCCTGCTGACCCTGGCTTGACCAAGCTTCTTGATCCCATGGGGTACCTGCATCTACCTCTGACTGTTTGTCCTCACAGTCTCTGTACCAAGCTTCCAAGGTCCAGTTCTTGTGTGCCTTCCTGCGGCCCGCCAGAATCCATCCTTACATCAGAGTTCCCCTTTACATCAGAGCCCCACCTTATATACTTGCCTCCCTTCCATCAGAGCCCCCCCCTTACATCATAGTCCCCCTTTACATAGGAGTTCCCCCTTAGATCAGAGCCCCCTCTTACATCGAAGTCCCTCCTTACATCAGAGATCCCCCTCACATAGGAACACAGTATTCCCGCTTAAAACAGTCCCTACTTCTGTCTCTGTCCCCCCTTATGTAGGAGTTCTCCCTTAGATCAGGAGCCCCCTTAGATGAGGGTCCTCCCTTACCTTCCTGCATGACAGCAGGGCGGGATCTAGCAACCAACATGGACAAAAATTACAGTGGTGGGTGGCGGTGGAGGAAACCAGAAAAGAAGACTGCAGGGGGAGAAGTGAACTAACAGGGATCCTCAATTGTTGCAAAGTGTGAAAGCACAGTGGGTGCCCCCCCCGGCCACGGCACACATTAAGGATATACCACTGAAAAGGCATGCTAACATACTCTTTGACAGCCTGTGTCTTTTACCTTCCCGCTGTTCCAGCCCTACAGCCTCTGTCAGATTCTTAAGCATTTGACACTTCTAGTATTGTTAGATGCCTTTGCCCCCTGCCATGTGCTGCATTCCATTCTCTAACCCAGGGGTCTCCAAACTACAGCCCTCCAGCTGTTGCGGAACTACACATCCCATGAGGCATTGTAAAACTCTGACATTCACAGACATGACCAGGCACGATGGGAATTTTAGTTCCTGAACAACTGGCGGGCCGTAGTTTGGAGACCCCTGCTCTAACCACTACCTCACTAAAGGACACAGCACTGCTGTAGGGGTCAGAAGATGGAACCACTAGAGATCTGAAGTGATTAGAAGAACCCATTGCATTTATTTCTCTGCCAAGTAACTCCCCTTACCTGACTCTTCAGGGGCAGGGCTGGGCAGACACAGAGGCACAAGAGTTGTCTGTCTCGAGTACTGCGGTGGGGGAGGCAGCACAACTGAGGCAGCAGGCTTCATGCATAATTACATTGTAACAATATTGTTATAATGTATTTTGATTAGTACTCATTTGCAAATCAAAGTTCGTTGATCTAAAAACCTGTCAATTGGAAAAAATAAATTAACTAAATATATGTTGCAATTTAAAGCAAAGCTCCACCCAAATTGGGAAGCTCCATTTGTTTGCCCCCTCCCCCCCTCCACTGCCACATTTGGCACTTTTTTGGGGGGAGGGGGCATGGGGTACCTGGTTTTTACAGGTACCCTCTCCCACTACCTCAGCCCAGAAAGCTGTTACAATGTTCCAATGGGAGAACCAATGGGAGAACGAAGAAGTGGCTACACAATCTGGATAGAAGGAAGGGTCTCAAAAAGGACAGGAGAGGGTTGTGCGGGGACTGCAGTTGGAAGGGGACCTTCAGCCAATCCCATAACATCAAGTAATGTAAAGTAATGGGGTTAACTATGATTTCCGCTCCTTGGAGGATAACCATAGTAGGTTATCCACAGCTAGGAGATCACAGTCGGCTGCCTCCAATCTTAGCCAGAGGGGAACTTCCTTTTGATGTATGATACTGAGCAATTTGTGCAATCTGTGCCATCTGATAATATTTTGTGAAATTTGGAAGACCTGGTCCCCCCTGCAGCTTTGAGAACATTAAGATTGAGCTAGATATGCGTGGCTTAGTGGACCCCCATACACAGTATCTCACAAAAGTGAGTACACCCCTCACATTTTTGTAAATATTTTATTCATGTGACAACACTGAAGAAATGACACTTTGCTACAATGTAAAGTAGTGAGTGTACTGCTTGCATAACAGTGTAAATTTGCTGTCCCCTCAAAATACCTCAACACACAGCCATTAATGTCTAAACCGCTGGCAACAAAAGTGAGTACATCCCTAAATGAAAATGTCCAAATTGGCCCCAAAGTGTCAATATTTTGTGTGGCCACCATTATTTTCCAGCACTACCTTAAGCTTCTTGGGCATGGAGTTCACCAGAGCTTCACAGGTTGCCATTGGAGTCCTCTTCCACTCCTCCATGATGACATCACGGAGCTGGTGGATGTTAGAGACCATGCGCTCCTCCACCTTCCATTTGAAAATGCCCCACAGATGCTCAATAGGGTTTAGGTCTGAAAACATGCTTGGCCAGTCCATCACCTTTACCCTCAGCTTCTTTAGCAAGGCAGTGGTCATCTTGGAGGTGTGTTTGGGTTGGTTATCATGTTGGAATGTTGGAATACTGCTCTGCGGCCCAGTCTCTGAAGGGAGGAGATCATGCTCTGCTTCAGTATGTCACAGTACATGTTGGCATTCATGGTTCCCTCAATGAACTGTAGCTCCCCAGTGCCAGCAGCACTCATGCAGCCCCAGACCATGACACTCCCACCACCATGCTTGACTGTAGGCAAGAACACTTGTCTTTGTACTCCTCACCTGGTTGCCGCCCCACACGTCTGACACCATCTGAACCAAACAAGTTTATCGTGGTCTCATCAGACCACAGGACATGGTTCCAGTAATCCATGTCCTTAGTCTGCTTGTCTTCAGCAAAGTGTTTGCGGGCTCTCCTATGCATCATCTTTAGAAGAGGCTTCCTTCTGGGACGACAGCCATGCAGACCAATTTGTTGCAGTGTGCGGCGTATGGTCTGAGCACTGACAGGCTGACCCCCCCTCCTCTTCAACCTCTGCAGCAATGCTGGCAGCACTCATACGTCTATTTCCCAAAGACAACCTCTGGATATGACACTGAGCCTGTGCACGCAACTTCTTTGGACGACCATGGCAAGGCCTGTTCTTAATGGACCCTGTCCTGTTAAACCGCTGTATGATCTTGGCCACTGTGCTGCAGCTCAGTTTCAGGGTCTTGGCAATCTTCTTATAGCCTAGGCCATCTTTTTGTAGAGCAACAATTCTTTTTTTCAGATCCTCAGAGAGTTCTTTGCCATGAGGTGCCACGTTGAACTTCCAGTGACCAGTATGAGAGAGTGAGAGTGATAACACCAAATTTAACACACCTGCTCCCCATTCACACCTGAGACCTTGTAACACTAACGAGTCACATGACACCAGTGAGGGAAAATGGCTAATTGGGCCCATTTCGGACATTTTCACTTAGGGGTGTACTCACTTTTGTTGCCAGCAGTTTAGACATTAATGGTTGTGTGTTGAGTTATTTTGAGGGGACAGCAAATTTACACTGTTATACAAGCTGTACAATCACTACTTTACATTGTAGCAAAGTGTCATTTCTTCAGTGTTGACACATGAAAAGATATAATAAAATATTTACAAAAATGTGAGGGGTGTACTCACTTTTGTGAGATACTGTATGTCCATTTACGCGACATTGCAGAATGTGTAAGAAGTAGGGAAGTAGTGAACCGTAACAGGAAGAACACAAAACAGATATTGGATTTCAGGCAAAAGGGTCATCTTGACTGCAGTCATACGCCCCATCCCAGACATATGTAAAGAAGACCATAGGGACATACTGTAAGTGACGTCAGATGAGTCAACATTGTAGGATAGTTGGCCTGGAACAATGTAGTGAAATGAGAAGTCAACTTCATAATTTACAAGCGTATTGTACCTGGTTCAAAGTACAGGGAGCAAGCATGATATTTACAGCCTGAGAATTTAATTGATTAATTTCAAGTTCAGAGACAGAGGTGAATTGATCTTGGATTTGGAAAAAGTTAGGCCTAGAAGTATGAGGGACAGTAAGAAACAACAGTACATCATCTGCAAATAAGCAGAGCTTGTGTTGATAACCCACCACATCGATACCTCATATGTCTGGGTTGGAGTGAATCAGAGAAAAATCAGTGCAAATAGTAGAAAGGATAGGGAACAACCCTGCCTTTTTGCTTGCGCTAGAGCAAACCCGTCTGAGCTATAACCCTTGTATTTAATGTAGGCCTGAGGTCCCAAATGTCCTAAATTTCTATTATAGAAAGTTACGGTCAAACCCCTATTTTTTGAGGATGTAATGCAAATATGACCATGAAATTATATTGAATGCATTACGTACATCGAGAGACCAAAAATACGTGGGTACTCAACATCAGTTTGCCATATGAGCTAGAAGGGCAGCTCTGCAGGCATTGTCTGCTGCCAGTTGACCGGGATAAACCAGACTTGCCCAAAAAACTCAACAGGAAGTTATAGAAAATCTATCCAAGGCAAGGAGAAATACTTACTTAGATAATTGTCGCCAGAACAGACATTCCCATTGGAAGATTTCCCCTTACCTCCTGTTCAGTTGACAACTGTAAAGTTGTTGCTTGCTATCACTATATTTCCTGGAGAAAGCAGTAACCAGGACAAATAGAGAAGGCGATTCTCCCCAACAGAAACACAGATAAGCAATAAAACTGACAAAGGTTCTAACTCTTCCACACTTTATCCAAAACTAAGAAAAAAGTTTTGGCCATAGATTCATGTTAATTTTTAATCCTGACGGGACATTATATTTAATGTTACCCAAAATAGTTTGAATCCTGGGGTAGTAACATAAAATTGGCTTGCAGGTATCCTCCCATACACATTGTTCTAGTGTATTTATTGTAAATGTCTTGAAGAAGTTACATTGCATGGTGTTATAGAATGAATCCAGCGTTATTATGCTCTCTGGAAGCTGGCGGCAGATGACATCATTGCTGGGCTCGCCAGAAAGCAATATCTCTGGGCTAAGCAAGGAAGACATACACTTTCTCAGGAATTGATTTAATGCACATTATGACTTTCCTTGGAGAAAAAGGTTTTCCCATGTACTTAACTTTCATTTGAGCCTGATATTCCTCTATTAGATCATACAGTCTTTCTTAACATATATTACGTTTGGAAGAAGTAGGTTATACAACGTAAAATCTAGTAACAGAGGAGAATTTTTGGAGAGAGGATGGATGATGACTGATGGGGCAACAAATATGGGTAAATAAAGTGAGAAGCCGATCTCACTTGGATGCACATCATTTTTAACATAAAAAAATATATTTATTACAGACATTTATAAGGTGGCAACAATTTGTACAGCACTTTACATACTCTATATATTACACATTCCAATCAGTCCCTGCCAGGGCTGGCCCAAAACGTTGTGCTGTCTGGGTCCAAGAATGAAATGCTGCCCACCCCCCTCAAAAAAAAAAAAATCACGCCTACCAAAAGGCTGCCACATCCATTATTTTATATCATGATAATTAAAACGAATATTACTTCCGGTTCCGGTGCCACATGGAGTAACTGTTCTCCTTAACAGCATCACCCGAAAACCAGCATATAAAACCTGCCTGGACCACCACCGCTGCCCACAGACCCTCCAGGTGGCCCCCACACACTCATGGAATGCTTCCCAGAAAAAAAATGTCCCGCGAACGTAGGCGGCCCAGCACCTACCTAGGTGGACCAGCACCTACCTAACACTGCGGTCTCGGACCTATCATACACTATGGCGGAGGTGCCCAAAATGAGGGTGAGTGCCGGCCCTGCCCCTCCCTCCCAGCAACAGGGAGACTGCAACACAGACTGCATAGCCCAAGCTGTGGCTGCACTACTAACTCCCACAATAGCAGCCTCAGTAGAAAAGGCAGTAAATGCAGGGATGATGCAAATCAAGAAAGAACTGGGGGAACATGCCTCCCAGCTAAATGAAGCCAAGCACAGGCTCTAATATAGAAGATGAACTGTACCAGGCACAAGCCACAGAACAGGCGCAGGACAAAACCCACCAATATATAATTCAGAAATTGGAGGACCTGGAGAAAAGGTCAAGACACAGTAATCTGCACTTTGTGAGTGTCCCAGAATCCATGCAGGCACCAGCTACTGCAGAATTCTATGCCAGGCGCATTGCAAAAGCACTAGGCCTACAAGGTCCTTGCACAATGGAACAAGCTCACTGCATGGGGACATATTCCACTGACCGCACCCCCCCCCCCCCACCCAATCATTGGCAAGTATCTAAACTACGCAGACAAAGCTGCTATTCTGCAAAAATACAGGCAATCCAGATCCTTTCAAATCGATGGAGTTAAAATCCTGATTTTTGCGGACTACTCCATTGAAATCTCAAAGAAAAGGAAAGCTTTTCAGCACATTTGCATGGGACTCCACCAGCAACAAATCAAATTCACTTTGGCCTTTCCTGATATCCTCCGCCTCAAAGTGCCCAATGGGGGTCAGCTCTCCTTCTATGACCCATCAGAGGCTGAGATTTGTCTGCGCTCGCTACACTCAGATCCGTAACCAAATCTGCCCTTCAAGGCCTCACCTGTCCTCTGGATGAACAAACCCCCGGAAGGATTCCCCCAAACGCCTCAAATATTCTGCCTCAATTAACTGCTCCACCTATCACTGACTCTTGATCCCTGGAGCCACATGGGTAAATGTACATTCGTCTATACTATGGTTGCATTCACCGTTAGAACTGTTATAACTTTTAGTGGCTTTGACTAGGTATTGGGCCTGTATTTACACTGAACTTTGCTCTCCAAATTTTCCTCACGGGCCTCACTGAACACAGCTGACTCCCTCCCTTCAATGACTCGAGTCTGTTTAGATTTAGACCATCAACTAAATGGGCACACCTATGCAGCATCTACCAGGTCAGTCATTGGGAGCTGGCGTACACAGTGTACCCATGCAGGAAAAAAGTGAAGCTCCGTGATTGTTTTGTATTATGGTTTACTTATGTTATTTTACCTCAAGGTCTTCTCTCATTTTGTACACCTCTACTATCTACTATCATCCACCTCCCTGGTACACAGGCAATAGTTGACCCACATAAGGCACTTGCTCTGATATCTGTCTGCACAACAGTCCCTCTCACCCTGGTAAAATCTTATGCTAATACAAAACCATCCCAAATCCTTCTCTCAGAAATCCCCCCATGAAAGTTACCTCATGGAACGTGAAAGGGCTTAGGTCCCCCATCAAGAGACTCAAAGTACTACGCCATCTTAAGAGATTATAAACTGGTATTGCTATCTTGTATAAAATGCAAATGTTACCAATCCCTCTCCCACATGTTTATTTTAGGACATTAAAAACCATAATATCAAGGTTTATATGGCAAAGTAAGAAGCCAAGGATAAGCCTCTTGGTTCTGAATAAAGATAAATGTCAAGGAGGACTGCCGGTACCTGATTTCAAAAAGTATTACTTTCACCATGTTTGAATGGGTAAAAAATAGCAAAGAAAAAAGATGGGTGAAATTGGAAAATGCTATAAGTAATGAATCACTGGGGAAGATTATATTGATACCACCACGATTTAGAGAATGAAGTGAGAACACACATCAAATAACACAGAAAGTACTTGCAATCTGGGACCACATGCACACACAGGAAAAATGGGAATTGAACTCACCTTTAATACCACTAAGAGATACCATTTTTTTCCACCAGGGAAGGGGAAGTGGTTTGGAGAATGGATAAAAAATGAAAATGCACAATTAAAAGACCTAATGGAAAAAGGGAAAAAAAAAACACAACTGGAACTAAAACACAAAAAAGATTTAATGGTGATAGATGAATGGCGGTACTCCAAGCTGAAACACTTTGTGACTACGCTGCCACAACCAATTAGATATGGAGAGAACCTACTACCGTTTGAGCGCCTATGCTCAGCGGCAAATACAAGGAATGGGATCTCCCGGATATATAAAATATTAGTGGGAATAGGGGGGCCGTAAGTACCGCCGTTCATACGGAAATGGGAAAGAGAACTGGGAAAGCGAGCGGAAGATATACACTTGGAAAAGATATTTAAAATGGTACATAGCACGGCAATAGATAGTAACACCATTGAAAGCAATTACAAATGTATCTCACATCGGTATATAACACCAGAAGTAGCACATAAATACTAAAGTGGGACATCAAGGCTCTGCTGGCGTGGATGCAACGATGTTGGAAATATAGCCCACATATGGTGGACATGTCCCAAAATGAAAAAATATTGGAAAGATGGTGTTGCAGGGGATAAAGGAGATTACAAATATAGAGGTACTGGAGGAACTTTGGAGGTGCTTGTTTCATGGGGTGGAAATGTTAATAAAACAATATAAGAGGACATTGGGACCCCATCTGATGAACGCAGCCAAAAGCCTAATTGCCCAACAGTGGCAAGAAGTGGAAAGTCCCACGATTGGAAGTTGGTGTAAAAAAATAAACAATATATATAACCTGGAATATTTAAGATACAGCGGAGAAGAGCAAATAGGAAGATTCGAAAACAAGTGGAAAGTGTGGAAAGAATTTAAGCAAACAAGGAGATACTGTACATAGAAATGATGGGAGCAGGGGAAGGGGATAGACAGGGAGAAATGGGAGACGAGAGGGAGTAAAGGGGGAAGAGAGTGTTTGGTTCTGGGGGAATGGGTCGGGTGGTAGAAGGTCTTGGGTATTAATAAATGTAAAATGTTAATGTGCTGAAAAGTTTTTATACATTTGATATTTTGAAAATTAATAAAGAGATTGAAAAAAATAAAAAATAAATAAACGGGCATTGCTCTCTTACAGGAATCCCATCTGACATCTTCCGACTTTCACCGTATGAAAAAGCTTTGGGTGGGTACTGTGTTGGGATCCAAAGCTGTCGGCTGCAAAGCTGGAGTGCTTATTCTAATCCACAAGAATCTCCCATGTGAAGTTGTATCAGTAGAATCTGACAGCCAGGGCTGTTTTCTTACTGCCCATATCCATCTGGGTAATAGAGATCTCAGGATAACTAATATATGCACCTAATAGCCCTGGGAAACAATTATTTGAACCTATCTGCCAGACTATTGAAGTACCTGCAAATCCCTTATGTTGTTGGAGGGTATTTCAACTCCATATTGCACCTGACGGATGATAGATCTTTTCCCAAATGTCAGTGTAAGCCACTTAGAAACCTTGAACCGTTCTATTTTGCCACTATAATGGACTCCCTTCACTTCACTGATATATGGCCACTTTTTCACCCAGCAGACAGGGAATTCACATTCTATTCCACCCCTCATAACAAATTTGCCTGAATCGATTACATTTTTTGCACCAACAGTATTATACCAATGATCTCAGAAGCAGAGATCCACGACATAGCCATTTCGGACCATGCTCCACTCTTGGTAACAATCGACCACTCAGACTCCCAATGTAACCCCCCGCTTATGGCGTTTTTCATCATATCTACATAACAACTCTGATTTCCAGACATATATGGATTTGGCTTGGAAAGAATTTACCTCTGTCAACTCAACCCACGTACACGGCCCCAGCTTATACTGGGAAGCGGGTAAGGCCTATCTTTGAGGCCGGATCATTTCTTATGCTGCTTCCTATAAAAAACATGCCCTCACTAGTTATAGGAAAACAAGCGCTCAGCTCAGGTTGGCTCAGCGCTCCTTATCTGCCCAGGACTCTCTCGAAAACAGAGCCGATTGTCAGGCAGCAAAAAGAGCTTTTGACACATGGGCAGACACTCTAGAGCTGACAAAGCAGGCTCACCTGGATGCCATGCCACACAAAAACAGCAACAAAGCGGGCAAGGTGTGGGCAAGGCTTCCCACACATATCACTTCCCTACGTGACACCTCAGGCACCATTAGAAACACGCCACAGGAGATTAACAAAGTCATGTTACAATACTACACCTTCCTATATGCTTCTGACCCTATTGATAAAAATAGTGCACAGAAATTCCTAGATAAATTACACTTACCAACAGTTACTCTCGCACAATTCAAGACCTATATGCAGATATATCTATGTCTAAAATCTCCACAACTATTCACCACTTAGCCCCCCGCCAAGAATTCTGCAAAAAATAGTCGAGCCTTCCCTCTTCAATGTTTTACAGGCATATGGTCTGGAGGCCCATATGCCAGCGAATCAAGCCGTCATCAAACTACTCTCAAAAAATGGAAAAGATCCTCTTAAACCGGGCTCCTATAGGCCTATATCACTTTTAAACCTAGATGTCAAGATCCTCTCAAAAAATGCTGCCACCAGACTCACCAATATTATCCCTTCCCTGATACATCCCGCTCAGTCAGGCTTTGTAAAAGGGAGAACAGCCACTTTAAATATCCATAAAGTAATGACAGTCCTAGAACATGCCAAGTGTAACCCAGGGAAAGACTTTGCCATTATCACTATAATGTCAGCTTCAACTGGCTCTCGATGGTTCTAACTAAAATGGGCTTTACGGAGTCTTTCAATCATCTGGTAAATGCTATATACACCTCTCCCGCGGCCAGACTGGTGGGGGCAGGTCTCCTCACTGAAGAATTCCACCTATAAATGTACGAGGCAAGGTTGTCCCCTCTCGTCGCTGCTCTTCATCCTGGCACTAGAACCCCTCTCCAGATATCTAACCGAGCAGGCCCCATTACATGGGATACATATTGGTGACTATGAGTTACGTACTTCCCTTTTTGCTGACGATATACTTATTTTCTCAGCAAACCCTGCCTCTGACATAACCACCATTAAAAAAAAACATTTGATGAATTTAGACTCTGTTCTGGCCTTCGCATTAACTATGACAAGAGTGAAATTCTCCCCCTAGGCTCTTCCCTGAACCCCCTTTGGACTTCCCACTCGCCCTTCACCTTGGCCAAATCACATATAACCTACTTATATGTGGGGGATTAGGGATGTGCTGAACACTCCCTGGTTCTGTTCACACCAGAACACCTTGAACAGGCAAAAAGTGCTAGTGAACATGCAAATCCTATTAGAGTCTATGGGTCATGAACATGAAAAATCAAAAGTCCTTATTTTAAAGGCTTATATGCAAGTCATTGCCATAAAAAGTGTATGGGGACCTGGGTACTGCCCTAGGGGACATGTATCAATGCAAAAAAAAGTTTTTAAAAAGATCATTTTTTCTGGAGCAGTGATTTTAATGAAAGTGAAACAATAACAATAAAATATTCCTTAAAATATCGTGCCTGGGGAGTCCCCTTAGTCTGCCTGTAAAGTGACATATCTGTGCGATGTGTATAACAGTGCCGCAGCAATAATGACATTTCTTAAGGAAAAAATGTAATTCAAACTTGCTCACGGCTGTAATGTATTGCCGGCTCCCAATAATATGGATGATAAATCAATTAAAAAAAAAAAAAATGTGGGGTTCCCCCCCCCCCAACCAGGCCCTTTAAAAAAAAATTGGGATGGGGTCCCCCCAAAAGCCATGCCAGGCACTTATCCGAGCATGCAGCCTGGAGGTCAGGATAGGGGGGACGAGCAAGTGCCCCCCCTTCTGAACCATACCAGTCCACATGCCCTCAACATGGGGGGTGGGTGCTTTGGGACAGGGGGGCTCTGCGCCCCCCCACCCCAAAGCACCTTGATGGGGACAAGAGCCTTTTCCCAACAACCCTGGGCTGTGGTTGTTGGGGTCTGCAGGTGGGGGCTTATCGGAATTTGGAAAACCCCTTTAACATGGGGGCCCCCAGATCCCAGATGACCCTGCCCCCTCGGACATCACATGACTTCAGAAGGGCGCGGGGTCACTCAGTTGCGTCACCGACTGGTCCCACCCTTGCCTATATAACAGCTGTCAAAGCAAAAAGACAGCAGTCGCCGGGAGGCCTCCCATGAAAGCGGAGCTTTTTAAGTTTTTTCAATTTTTTGGGTCCGTCGGGCTGCGTGATTAAAGATGGATGTACATCGGGGGACACTTTTTTTTTTTCTATTTTACTATAGGAATTTTTAAAAACTGTCTCTTGTAGTTTTTACTTTTTGACACTTTTTTGGGTGAATGGGTAGGGGTACAATGTACCTGATGTGCATTCACATGGGGGGAGCAGAATCTTGTCAAAGGGGGCTTCCAGATTTCAATAAGCCCCCCGTCCACAGACCCCCACAACCAATGGCCAGGGTTGCCGGGAAGAGGCCTTTGTCCCCATCAACAGTGGGACAAGGTGCTTTGGAGGGACCCTAAAGCACCCTCCCTATGTTGCGGGCAAGCGGTCTAGTATGGTTCAGGAGGGGGGGAATGCTCGCTTGTCCCCTCCCTTTCCTGGGCTGCCAGGCTGCATGCTTGGATAAGGGTCTGGTATGGATTTTGGGGGGACTCCACGCCAATTTTACTTACAATTTTGGTGAGGAGTTCCCCAAGGGCCTTTGGGGGGGACCCCATGCTGTTTTTATTTTTATTTTGGCGTGGAGTTCCCCTTAAAATCCATACCAGACTTGAAGGGTCTGGTATGGATTTTGGGGGAGACCCCACGCCATTTTTTCTTAATTCTGTCTTAGGTTTCCCCTTAACCACTTCAATACACTGTATTATTACTCTGCATGACACTATATACCCTGCACTGTATTATATATACTACAGGGACTGCACTATATACTCTGAACTGTATCATATATACTACACAGACTGCACTATATACTCTGAGCTGTATTATATATACTACTCAGACTGCACTATATGCACTGAACTGTATTATATATACTACATGGGCTCGGACTGTACTATATACTCTGAACTGTATTATATATACTACACTAACTGCACTTTATACTCTGCACTGTATTATATACTACACTGACTGTACTATAAAAGGGACTCACCAAATTTTCTTCCCTTTGTGACCTGGAATCAGGACTACCTCATGCCTTCACCCCCTACCTAAGTCCCATGTATTCTATTTCTGGCAATGTGTTAGCTTTATTCGTGCCCTGTAGAGAGGGAGGCAAAAGATTCTGATTAACTATAATAGACCATTTACTCCAAGAAGCATACCATCTCAGTCATCTACAAACCTCTTATCCGTAAGATCATTCCTCCTATTGCATCCTTCTCGGCAGCCACCTGAGACAGGGACTTCCCAGGCGCAGAAATAGTAGACAAAATACTGCAAAGCTACAACAAAATTCTGCAACTGATTCCCAAAAAATCGTGGATAGAAACTCAACTGAAAATACTTCACCATGCTTATATACCCTTCCCATCGGAAAAAAAACAACCCTCAGGCCACCACCTGCCCTCTATGCCACCAGCCAAGACCTTCTCTAACCCATTGATTCTGGACCTGCAAATACATCTCCACCTTTTGGGACCAGATAATTTAATTCATACACGGGATTACTCTGCTACAACTCCCAAAAGACCCTCTTCTTCTCATCTTTGGATACTGGGACAAGCAACTCCTCCAATGCCAACTCTCAACACAAGGACTGGATTCTGATATGCTAAAAAACTGGACCTCTTCCCACTGCCCAAATATCTCGAAGATCAAAAGGGAACTTCTGCTGTTAATCTACAAGGACAAGATCAACACTGACTTTAACCATAATCCCTCTAGAAAACATCTCTACTTAAGATGGCGGGCCTTCATGGACGCAATACTATCCCTTAAAGAAATCGAGTCCTTTGAAAGATCTTCTTTTTATACTATATGGCAGGGGTATTAAATTAAAATTCATGGAGGTCCGATTAGTAAAATTTTCTTCCAGCAGAGGTCCGAATTGCATATTTGTGCAATGGGATTCTTTACATCACAGCCCAGGTGTGCAGGCACGACAGCCCATTCATTTGAATGGGCTGTTGTGTTTTCTGCTGGGAAAAGAATCTTGGCACCTTTTTAAAAATGCAGCCACATAGAAACTGCATGGTGTGTTTGTACCATGCTATTACCATGTGTGGGAAACTGCACCTTGTATTTCAGTGTGTTTAAGAGTCAATGGTACCCCTGCATGTTTTTTGTGCAGCACCTCATTTTGTGTGCAGCTGCTTGTCCCCCTTCATATCTTCCCCACCCCAGCACTACCCCCTTCACATATCATTCCCACAGCACTGCCCCTTTCACTTCCCCCGCCCAGCACTGTCCCTCTTTACATCACCACCCCCCACATACAGCACTGTCCCCTTCACATATCACCCCCAAAGCATTGCCCCTTTCACATCCCCCCACAGCACTGCCGCTTTCACATCCCCCCCCACAGCACTGCCCACTTCATATATCCCCCCACAGCATTGCCCCCTTCATATATCTCCGCACAACACTGCCCCCTTTATATATCCCCCCACAGCACTGCCCCCTTCATATAGTCCCCACAGCACTGCCCTTTTCACTTCCTCCCACAGTATTGCTCAACTTTACATGCCCCCCCCCCCACACAGCACTGCCCCCCTGTACATGACCCCCGCTCCCCATCCTTCAAATGTTCACAGCCATGGCCTTTCCACCCTTCACTCACCTACCTTTCACAGAGCAGAGAGCAGCAGGTGGGAAAATCCTTAACTGAATGCAGAGGCACAACCACACTGGATAGGGCGTGGAGGCTGCCAGGTAACTTTTCATATTAGTAAGCTGGTGATTGGTTGTTAGCAGTAGCTCGGGCCAGATGCAGATCGCGGTCTGCCATTTAGTAATGCCCTGTATCTGGGCCTCCAAATGCTCTATAATAAGGATGATACCTCCTGAAAATAATCCCTTCCCAGTAGGCCCCAGAGGCCTGAACATGATAACAAACTTTTGGATGACAACAAATAGCTCTTGACTACAAACACTGGCCTAGGTGCCATTTACAATGCAGCAGGTGTACCCCCCCCCCCCAGGAAAGTATATGGTAGTATATGGACAAGCTACGGTAGTATATAGACCAGCTGGGATAGTGTAAGGACAGACTAGGGTAGTATATGGACAGGTTAGGGTAGCATATAGACAGGCTAGGGTAGTATATGGACAGGCTATGGCAGTATACTGACAGGCTTGGGTAGTATATAGACAGGCTAGGGCAGTATAGGGGCAGGCTAGGGTAGTATAGGGGCAGGCTAGGGCAGTATAATGGCAAGCTAGGGCTGTATAGTGATTTTTGAGCATGACAGGTTATGCAACATTTGGCCATTCAGCAGATCAGCAGCCACTACAAAACTAACTTAGATCTTTTATTGCTCCTGTGGGTACCTCAATCCGGGCAGCACATACACCTGAGTTCTTCATGCGTGCTCAGGTGTTTAACATCGGTGTTAAACTGTGTGCGAGCGCCCTCGCGCCCCACAGCTATAAGTATGCGTGTTGAGGACAGCAGGGCGGCCTTCTTACAGGGCAGAGGAGTGGTCTGGGGGGCATTCATCACCCTGCCCCCTGGCCCAGTCTGTCCCTGGATGGCACACAAAACTGCTAGTAAAAAAATCTTGAGCGTCAATTTACCCTCCTTCTTAAAGTTCCGCCTGGGTCCAATAGACCCAGCATGACCCATGGTAGGGCTGGCCCTGATCCCTGCCATCAAGAAGCTTACAATCTAAGGTTCCTAACTCATATACTAGGGCCAATTTAAACAGGATCCAATTAGCCTACAAGCATGTCTTTGGAGTGTAGGAAGAAACCCATACAAGCACAGGGAGAACAAGCAAACCCCATGCAGGTAGCATCACAGTTGGTATTTGAACTAACAACCCTAGCACTGCCAGGTGGAAGTGCTAAACACCAAGTCACGGTGCTGCTCATACATATATACCATTTTTCCAAGGGTTTTCTTAATGATCCCATGGCGTCATAGGTCCTTCACCTTCTACTCAATGGGCAATAATGGAAAGTTCTTAATCCAGCACTGAATGTAAGAATATGTGAGTGATTTTTAGAACAGCAATATTACGAGCCCCATGGGGGCATTTCGAGGACAGAGGAAGTGGGATGAATGATGACAGCCATCACAACAACATCTAGCAGCAGAACAAATTTCTGCAGGAGAACACTCCAGATTAAAAGTAAGTATTGCAGAAAAAGATGTTTTTTTCTTTTAAAGGTCTGTAGCACCTCCCAGTAGGTTACTAGTGTTAGGTAAAAGTTTTTGGCCTCTCTGTAATCAGGGAGAGCAGTAATCTTTTGTTAGAGCCTGTTCTAGTTTTTGCTGGCGCAGGCTTAGCTACTTTCCCCTTCATCCCACTGAGCTCTGGGATATAGTGGGCAGGAGAGTTTGAACCTGGCCTGCATATTCATGCCTCTCTAGCCAATCCCTGGTCAGGAGAGTGAGTGATCAGCAGGGGGCTGAGAGGGGCATAAATAGTTTGGGGGCTAGAACAGCTCTCTTCTTCCTGTGGGAGTAAGACCCAGCTTGAGGACTGAGGCATCCCTAGGAGACTACGTGCAACACTGAAAAAACTTTTTAGGAGGTCCCAGCTCCTGTTAGAGCTCAGGGACCTTTGGCCTAGCATCATGAAAGCATGCAGAAAGCTCTACTGAGGATCCAGGACACAGGCAACAAGTTGAAGCTGACTGATTCTACAGGTGGCATTGGATAACCTGCCATGTGGATTCCATAAACTTTTCGTTGCACTATTTGGGAGAGCTTCCTACAGTGCATCCAGGGCTATGCTCCAGTTGAGGAGTCACTGTTTGGAATCTAGTTACCCTTCACATTCAAGAGGGTGGTTCTCATCCTGAAGGAGCAGATCATAGTTAGAGTCCTCCATTACAGTTTTTCTTAGAATTTTTTTGGAGTATCCCTAGGCTCACCCTCACCCTATCCCAGTTTTCTCAGCAAATGAACTGCAAACAAAGCAGGCTGTTGTTCTGAATCGAGTGACTGTGACCTACTGTGGGACTGGTTGCTTTGTGCCAATCAGGGAATGGAACCTGGGACCAAACAGCCAGACCAGTCCCGAGTCTGTGCTACAGGTCTATAACGTTTACAAATGTATTTTTTTCCTGGAGTGTTTTGCATGCTCTGAATTCACTGCTGGGACAGCAGCTGATCAAGTCCCTAGAAGATCAGGCAATGTCTGAGTTTTCCGGGTGACTTGACATCACCGATGATTAGAGATTACCAAATAATGGAAAGTTTGTCCATGATTTAGTGAGGCTGGCCCATTATTTTCTTCTTCAATATTTCTCTTTGGCTGGTATAAAAGCACACTAGTAAAAAAATGGTAATTTGGATTATTTACCAGTTGACTATAATATAGTGGCAGTAGTCCCCCAAACGCACCGCCACCATCATCACCCCAATAGAAAAGTTCTGTGCTTCCCTATTCAGATGGCACCCAATAAAAAAGTGTACTATTTCCTTATTAGATCGTGACAAGGTGGGGGAGACCTATAGATGGAAAGGCATTGATGTTAAACTGAAAAGCATCTAGTACTATAAGTTTTGTATAATCTTTCATTCTGGATAAAAAGTTGTTTGGAAAAGGAAACTGCCCCTCGCTACATACTGAAGTAGACCGAACTGTGAGTGTGGGCTGGTAACCACTTTCCACTTCATCTAGTATGCTGGTGGTATTGGACCCCCAGTTTGTAAGCCAGGAAGCTGACCTTTCCATAATGCTTATTACTTTAAAACAAGCCCTGACATCATATGCAATTAATGGATCCCTGCGTACTGATTAATTTGCACTGTTATAACCCCATGTCATTCTTCATACTGACGATGGATTTTGCTGACATGCAGCACATTACAGAACAGAGACCCAGCCGTGCTTTACCAGGAAAAAAAAAAAAAAGGTCTAACGTGTATTGTGTATATTAAGTTACAAAATTCATATGTGTTGAATGTTGCCTTTAATGTAAAATTATGTCTCTATCTCTGCACATATTCTCATTTCAAGAAAGCCATCATCTGCCCCCATCATTTTCTCTAATAGTCTGCCGTGGCCTCATTCTTATTAATTTCAGAAATAGTACATTACGGGCCTTAATTCTGCCCATGTATTTGAAAAATCATGTTCATTATTGAAGCAGTGCGGTGACAGGTACACCAAGCTAGCAGAAGACACTCCATCTTCTCTATTCAATAGAGAGCAGATGGGAACACTCTTTATTGCAAGAAATTCATCACTACTGAGAGGGAAAACTGTGCAGGACAGGTAAGACGTATATTGACCTGACATCTTCTTCAATTCCTCAGGATTTTTTTGTCTTATCTTTAGGCATCCCTAAGACACAAACTAGACTACTGATAACTCTTTCAAAGTGAGTGTAACCCAATATTTTTACATTTTACTGCTCCATTGGTTTAGGAGAAATACTAAAGGCCAAGTATGTATTTGTATTTCCCTTTCTTAGACTTCTCATTATTTCTGTGGAGAAGTAAAAGTAAAATGATAGGGGCACTGTCATTGCTGGCCTCCTTCTGAAAACGACCCGTGGCAAGCATTTAGGTATGAAATCTGTATCTGCATATACACTATATTACCAAAGGTATTTACAAACACATATGAACTTTAATGGCAGCCCATTCTCCTGAGAACAGTTTGGGGATCAGTTTGGGGATGGCCCCTTCCTGTTCCAACATGACTGCGCACCAGTGCACAAAGCAAGGTCCATAAAGACATGGATGAGCGGGTTTGAGGTGGAGGAGCTTGACTGGCCTGTACAAAGTCCTGACCTCAACCCAATAGAACACCTTTGGGATGAATTAGAGCAGAGACTGCAAGCCAGGCCTTCTCGTCCAACATCAGTGCCTAACATCACAAATGCACTTCTGGAAGAATGGTCAAACATTCCCATAGACACAGCCCTAAACCTTGTTGATAGCCTTCCCAAAAGAGTTGAAGCTGTTAAAGCTGCAAAGGGTAGGATAACTCAATATTGAACCATATAGACTAAGACTGGGATAGTGCACTTTCCATGTTAGTGGATTAAATTACTGAAGCCAGAGGGTCAAAATGGCAGCTGGTCAACCAGCATTTTCAGACCCAGGACCACTTCAAAAAGTCAGATTTTTTCAACTGTGAAATCCTTTTCTTTGAGTACATCACAGGAGACTGAGCATCTTTAAATTCATAAAGATAGGGTTATGCTAGCACCTTTAGTTGATTGGACACTGGCAAAAAATGCAGTCAGAATGTCACCTCACAAATTAAAACTGTCCTCGTTAAGCCAGGATTCAGGGTCCACAATGTTCTCTTTTACATCAGCGTCCACAAAGTTCCCCCTTACACTGTAAAGGAGAACCCTGTGTTTGGCTATACTAACTTGACCTTCATGTAAATGGAGAAATATATTTGCCTTTTGTTATACCTTATACACATTGCTATT
The DNA here is from genome assembly GCA_037952925.1 of Lithobates clamitans. NCBI lineage: Eukaryota > Metazoa > Chordata > Amphibia > Anura > Ranidae > Lithobates > Lithobates clamitans. Next base: position 4,713,318 of record JBBGZY010000795.1, on the reverse strand, counting down.
CGCACTAGTTACTTGTTTGTAGCTTAAATATTGATACCGAAAAAATATTGCAGTGAAAACTGCCATTTTACTTTTTTGAATGGGGCTCTGTCAGCAAATTTAATGATTTTTGCCAGTAAAAAAATCAGTGTAAATTATGAGTGTCCTATCAGTGAATTTACTTTGGGGGTTGGTAACACTGCACCCCAATAAAGTGCCCCCTCCCACTGATATGTATCCCGAGCTCCGCTTGCCCCATATCGGGTGCCGCTAGGTAGAGGGGAGAGAGAAGAGCGGACACAGGTCCGCTCTTCACCCCTTCTTGTTCCTGACCTTGAAGCGACTTTGACAGTTTCCCTGGCCATCAAGGCTGCGAAAGAATGTAATGCAATGTGATGTACACTGCATTACTTTCATGACTGAATGCATGGTAACATTGATGATCAGGCAAATAAAGTGTATGCCATATGGGGGGTGGGTGTTTGCATTGTGGAGGGGGGGGTAGTGGCAGGAGGACAGTTGGGGGGGGGCACCAAAAAGCACATTCGCCAAAAATCCTTGTACCGGCCCTACTGGTAGGTCAGTTGGATCCTGTCTAAATCCTCCCAAGTATGTGTATGCATGAATATGAGTTAGGGACTTTGGATTGTAAGCTTCTTGAGGGCGGGGACTGATGTGAATGTATAATATATGTATGGCGCTATATAAATACCCGTAATAAATAAAATGTAACTAGTTCTTTGAGACTATCCTACCTAAGCTGTTAATGCAAAACTAGCATGATCTGTTCATCTTTGGTAAAAATAATCATGTAGAAACTTTAGCTAAGATGCTGGAGCATTCTAAGTGATATACGGTAATCAGATTATAGAAAAGCCCAAACTATGCAGAATGAGGAGTATTGAAAAGTAAAAGACAAATGAAGCAGAGGAGGTGCTCAGATATACGGTAACTTCCTCAGTAATTTATCATTTTTATGTCAATGTATTTTATACTATAAAACTTTCTTTTTTTTTTTACCTACAGGACAGCAAAAACCTATTAAATGCATTTACACTAATTAAGTTATTATTAACAATTTATGTAACATATTACAATGTAAAACAATTACAATGATAAGTATTAACAGCTGTATAAAAAACAAATACACTAATTATCAGGCGTAATGCAAAAGAAAGCCTTTCATATCAACAGATATAAAAACAGTGTGAGATTGTTTTGATCTAGGAATTCAATTTCTCCTTTTTCTGGTGAGGAAGTCATTTTCTTCCAGGGTATTAGAATTTGTGAAATGTTGAATTTGGTGGCCATGCTTTTTCAGTCTAGTAACTTGGTATTTAGAGGTGACCAAAGATGGAAAGAAATTTGATCCAGTCCTATGAGGAGTTGACTCAATAAATGACATGCAAACTATAACTAAAATCCTAACATCGCTTTAAGTGCAACAAAAATGCTATTTGAAAATTAAACAGTTCCTAAAATCCGTATGTCAGTTTGGCTAATTGCAGGCTCACCTAGGGGAGGGCGACATCATTGGGCGGAGTAATACAATATATACATTTCCCAGCTCTCCTATCAGCTCTCATACCAGCAAATAAAACAATTTCTGCACTGTTTTAACAACTTGTGTTAATGTTAAAGTTTAAATATGGCATTTTTTACATAGTTACATTGATCCAGCTTGGATACCTGTGATCACAGGACAAGGTGGAAATTGTGACATCACCACCTCGCCTCTCTACTGCATCCAATTAGAGAATGCTTTGCATTTATTGAGAATATGCTAAGTGTTCCATGAATGGCACCCATGACAATCAAGCGACCTTCTGTGTTTACAATGCACAGGACCCGCAAGTTAGTGGCAATTACTGCAGTAATGGTGCCTACTACAGTTGTTTCCAGCCTCCATGGGGATGGCACATACATACATACCTTGGTCCAAGTTGGATAAATGTAACTATGTAATCTTTATAAAATATATATATATATATATAAAGGGGGCAAAGAAAACAATTCAATAATCAAATATAAAATACAATGTGTATCTGATTAATAAAGTGCACAATAAAATAAACCATCAAAAATGTCCATAATAATCATATGTGAACAAATCTTCTTGTGTATGCTCCAACACCATGAAAAATAAAGTGCACATATGCTTCAGTAAACTTGCTTAAAGTACTTCACCCAAAGTGATAACAAAATGCACTCACCAGATCGCTTCGGCCACAGAATGACCTCAAAGCATGACTAAGGCTGGGTTCACACTGGTGCGACACGACAGCCGTCCTACTTTGGATCCGACTTTGCCCTGCGACATGAAGCCGGCATGTGTCCGACTTTCAATGAACGGGGATCCGACTTGGATCCCCGCCAATGCTCGGCATTGTGTTTGGTATGAATCTTTAGGGGGAACTCCGCGCCAAATTTTAAATAAAAAACCGGCATGGGTTCCCCCTCCAAGAGCATACCAGGCCCTTGGGTCTGGTATGGACCTTAAGGGGAACCCCCTACGCCGAAAAAACGGCGTGGGGGGTCGCCCCCAATCCATACCAGACCCTTATCCGAGCACGCAGCCCGGCCGGACAGGAATGGGGTGGGGACGAGCGAGCGCCCCCCCCCCTCCTGAACCGTACCAGGCCGCATGCCCTCAACATGGGGGGGTTGGTGCCTTGGGGGAGGGGGCGCGCTGCGGCCCCCCACCCCAAAGCACCTTGTCCCCATGTTGATGAGGACAAGGGCCTCTTCCCGACAACCCTGGCCGTTGGTTGTCGGGGTCTGCGGGCGGAGGACTTATCGGAATCCAGGAGCCCCCTTTAATAAGGGGGCCCCCAGATCCCGGCCCCCCACCCTATGTAAATGAGTATGGGGTACATGGTACCCCTACCCATTCACCTAGGGAAGTTTCAATAAAAAAAAAAACACAGTACACAGGTTTCAAAATTAATTTATTGGGCAGCTCCGGTATCTTCTTCCGACTTCTCCCGGTGTTCCGCCTCTTCTCCCGGGCCCCACCGCTATCTTCTTCCAGCTCTATTGCCAGCGAGGGGCCCGGTCTGCTGCCGCTGTCTTGTCGCCGCTGTCTCGCCGCTACTTCTCTTCATCTCTTCTTCCGATGTTGACACGACGCTCTCCCCGGCTGGAATGCTCTCTGTGCGCTCTGCTCTGACTTATATAGGCGGTGACCCCGCCCCCTTATGCCGTCACAGTCCCTGGGCATGCTGGGACTATGACGACATAAGGGGGCGTGGTCATCGGGTGATGACCACGCCCCCTAAAACGTCACAGTCCCAGCATGCCCAGGGACTGTGACGGCATAAGGGGGCGTGGTCACCACCTATATAAGTCAGAGCGGAGCGCTCAGAGTGCATTCCAGCCCCAGAGAGCGTCATGTCAACATCAGGAGAAGAGGGCAGAAGGCAGAAGATTGAAGACCGGGCTCCTTCGCTATAGCAAAAGAGCAGAAAATAGCGGAGGAGCCCGGCAGAAGATCCGGAGAGCGCGGAGAAGAACCGGAGAGACCCCCGAAGAGAAGAAGGCAGCAGACCGGGCTCCTCCGCTTTAGCAAAAGAGCGGCAAAAGAGCAGAAGAGAGCGGAGGAGCCCGGCAGAAGACCCGGAGAGCGCGGAGAAGAACCGGAGAGACCCCCGAAGTCGGAAGAAGACCCCCGGAGCTGTCTAATAAATTACTTTAAAAATCTGTGTAGTGTTTTTTTTTAAATTGACACTTTTTCCCTAGGTGAATGGGTAGGGGTTCGATGTACCCCATACTCATTCACATAGGGTGGGGGGCGGGATCTGGGGGCCCCCTTATTAAAGGGGGCTCCCGGATTCCGATAAGCCCCCCGCCCGCAAACCCCGACAACCAACGGCCAGGGTTGTCGGGAAGAGGCCCTTGTCCTCATCAACATGGGGACAAGGTGCTTTGGGGTGGGGGGGCCGCAGCGCGCCCCCTCCCCCAAGGCACCAACCCCCCATGTTGAGGGCATGCGGCCTGGTACGGTTCAGGAGGGGGGGGCGCTCGCTCGTCCCCACCCCCATTCCTGTCCGGCCGGGCTGCGTGCTCGGATAAGGGTCTGGTATGGATTGGGGGGACCCCCCCACGCCGCTTTTTCGGCGTAGGGGGTTCCCCTCAAGGTCCATACCAGACCCAAGGGCCTAGTATGCTCTTGGAGGGGGAACCCATGCCGGATTTTTATTTAAAATTTGGCGCGGAGTTCCCCCTCAAGATCATCTGAGCACAAGTCGCGTGCCGAAGTCGGATCATGCAAGACGGCAATCCGACTTTGATCCGACTTCAATGATAGTCAATAGGCTGAAGTAGGATCAAAGTCGGACCAAAGTAGTACAGGGAGCATTTCTAAAGTCGGAACGACTTGTGTCGGACCAGTTAGGACGGCTCCCATAGGGAAACATTACATTTCACACGTCATGCGACATGAGCTCCCAATGTCGGAGCGTTTGTCGGACCAGTGTGAACCCAGCCTAATGAGAAGGACTCCTTAATTCAATGCTGTAGCTCCTTTATGCATCCCATTCCAATCGAACAATCATATATGGAGGAAGCTGGATCCCAATCCACTTTGCAGGTAAACCTGGTGTTGGAGCATACACAAGAAGATTTGTTCACATATGATTATTATGGACATTTTTGTATACATCCACATTGTATATTTTATATTTGATTTTTTAATTGTTTCCTTTGCGTCGTTTATATATATATTTTTGCATTGTTATTAGTTTTTCACTAATTTTAAGTGCAGCATTGGTATATAATCAACAAATTGGTTTTTGTATTGTGGTGCCGATACCCAACACTTTCTCCCTCACATATGTAATCTTTATGCCTAATGGGAATCCCCTATATCCCCTGTAAATTTCTATTAGAAGGGATGGCCAAAGGCTCTAAACCAGGGGTCTCAAACTTGCGGCCCTCCAGCTGTTGCAAAACTACAATTCCCATCATGTCTCTGCCTTGCAATGTCATAGTCAAGTTTGTAACTGTCAGTCTTGCAATGCCTCATGGGAATTGTAGTTCTGCAACAGCTGGAGGGCCGCCTGCTCTAAACACAATACAAATTGGAAAGGAGAGAAAGGGCACCCTTGCCTTGTACCATTATACATGGAAAAGTAGATGACATTGCATGAGTGAGCTTAACCTGAGCTGAGGGAGATGAGTATAGGGCTTGGATAGCCTTACGAAAGTGGCTTTTAGGTAGTGTTGAATGTAACCATGTAAAAATTGCAATATCTAAACTTTACCTCTACAAACCTTTTCTTGTTGCATACATTTTCAAGTATATGTGGAAGCCACACAGACTTATCAAGGTCCATGTTCTGAACCATGGTCCCTAATTCTACTCTAACATACTTCCATCTTAGAACATATATAGCAAGGAATGTTTTGAGGGCAGGTATGCCTGTAAGTAGCCCATTTCAGCTTAAAAGATGCAGGAACAAACCAGAAGACCAACATAGCATAATGGCAGCTGAAGTCCACCAGTGTGAAATCAATGGGCTTTCTCATGGGATTCTGGGAAAGCTGAGGATCTTGCAGGAATGTCCTCCGGCAGAGTGAAGGAGCATCTTTCCTTGATATTTAGAATCCTCATCTTTCCCAGGTTTCTGTGATGAGGCCTCAGAAAAGTTAGTAGCCTTTATACCTTTAGTTGTTCTGTGTCAGTTACTCAAAGTACTGAAGGTAAAAAGGCAACTACCATTTTTAGGAGAACTTAGCAATGCCAGACTGCATATTTGAAAGGTTTCTTTTATGGTGATCTGACTTTAATTCACATCTGCAGGAAACAAAATTTCTTCTCCTATAGCTTACATGAATTGTGGTTAGCTTGTTTTGCCACAGTAATGGACACTAGTCCTATGAGTAGGAATAGCGAGAGATTTCTCTTTCAGTTGCTGCCTAAGAAATAAACCCAGCTTGATAATAAAATACTGCAACATTGATATTCGTTATAATGAGTTGTTACTGAATGCCGATCTTCTGAAACCCAAGTCTCACAACTTTTGCTAATGTTTTACAAACCTTTATTAAATCCCTTGCATGGTTCTAATATCGGCATTGCTGTTGTCTTATTTTTCCTACATCCTTTTTTGTGTTCTGAATGTGTCTATAACTCTACAATAAAAATGCCAGTAGTCCAAGGGAAATATAATCGTCTGTATGGTTGTTTTAGCAGTTTACCAGGTTGCAACTTTAAGACATTAAGCTCACCCTGCTCTGGTTTCTCGGTAAAGCTTGCCTTGCAATCTCTTTCCATTCTTCGGACGTCACCTGAGAACTGTGATGAATTTTGGGTGGGTTGCTCTGCAAATGATGAGGATCAAACTGCGGTGACCTCACTCTCTGGAGTGTTTAGGCGTAGCCTAGGCGGGTGACTTTCAAGTGAGGTAAATCTTCTTTTAAAAGGCTTAATTGTGAAATCTCTGCTCTACAATACTGTAGCCAAGAAATCTGAGGCTTTAATAGTCAGTCCTCGTTTTTTTTCTCTAAACAATGGTGAATGACAATATAAAAAATCTGTATCATGACAGGCTGTTAAGCCTGCTGAAAGCGCTAAGATGGGACATTAAAGATCGCGATATTAAAGTATAACTAAAGGCAAAACTTTTTTTTTAGTTTTGGATAGAGGGATTAGAACATCTATTAGTATTATTATTGCGTCTGTGCCCCTGTTACGGAGATTCACCCTCTCTATTTGTCCTGTGTGCCATTATCATTGAAAGTGAAAGTAAAAGAAAATCCCACATTTTGGCTTGTCCCCAGAAAAGTATTAGAGGGGAGATGTTCAAATGGGGACCTGTTTGGCTATGGGACAAGAAGTGAAGGTAAATCTCCCCAATGGGACACAGATAATGAAAAAAAAATCTAACAGGGGTTTTAACCCTCCCTTTGCCTATAGTTCAACTTTAAGGGATAACTGTAGTTCAAAAAATGCATAGAAAAACAGGTAGTGAATAAGGGGCAAAAGTACAAATGTATATATAAACCTGTGCCTGACCTGTGCAGGGCTTGTGCAGTGTTTAAATCACACAGCTCTTGTTACAAGGCTCCATTTAAAAAGCAATGGTATGGCCTTATCTGGGTGAAGTGCTTTATATATGTGCTTAACACTATTTTTCTGAAAGGAAAATCTGAACAAATAAAAGCTGTGAGAAGAGCCCAGTGACATGACCAGTCTCTCCTTCAATCAAGGAGGAACTTTGAAGGGGACCACATGCTCCATAGCAAAGCCTGCATTTTTTTTTCCTTGCATGTGATTGGATATTCTTTGCAAAGTGAAGCTTTACCTCATTTACTAAGCTCTGGAGCAACTGCACTTGCAGAGGGCAACTGCACTTTGCAAATTGCACAGTCTATTTACCTTTAGTAAATCAACTCCAATTAGTCAATGAGGAAAGACAGAAAGACAAGTCAAGAGAGCCTCTGCTGTCATGTACTTTGCTGGATCGAGATCGGGCTCAGATAAGTGTTTAGGTGGGGCTTGGAGGGAGCTGCTTGAAGAATTTTTTTTACCTTAATGCATGGAATGCATTAGGGTCTTTTCACATGGGAGGTCTGATCAGGTCTGTCTGTCAGTTTTTCAGGAGGACCTGATTGGACACTCCATTCACCCCTATGGAGCAGCGGATGTCAGCGGTGACATGTCCACTGACATCCGCCACTATCCAATCCGATCCTGTTTGCCAAATCCAGAACGATGGTGACCCTATTTTCCATCCGTCTGGTGGATGGGATCGGATTAAAATGGACAGGCAGTTCTGATCCATTTGTCTCCCCATAGAGGAGAGCGGGACTCTGACAGGTCCATCTCTGCACAGTGAGAGGAGATGGACCTGTCATCTGCCTGCTCAACGGGAATCAACAAATGGATCCCCGACTGAGCAAGCAGAGTCTGTCAAAGGGACAAGCCCGTATGAAAGGACCCTTAACCACTTAACAACCGCCCACCACAGTTGCACTGCAGCAGATCGGCTCTCCTGCGCGAACTGCCGTCATTGTACGTTGGCTCGTGCAGGCGGCACGCATTAGCGGCGGCGTGCTCTCGCGCACTCTGCATGCTGTGGGGGAGTGCCTGCAGGTTGGGCGGACTCTATGACCTGAGGAGAGGCAGAATGGGGATCTGCCTTTGTAAACAAGTTCCCAGTGATCAGGAACAGTGATCTCTGTCATATCCCTGGCAGCCCATCCCCCCTGCAGTTAGAACACGCTGAGGGAACACAGTTAGCCCCTTGATCGCCACCCCTAGTGTTAACACCTTCCCTGCCAGTGTCATTTTTACATTGATCAGTGCATTTTTATTGCACTGATCAATGTAATAATGTCATTGGTCCCCAAAAAGTGTAATTTGGGGTCAGATTTGTCCGCAGCAATGATGCACTCCCGTTAAAAATCACAGATCTTCGCCATAACCAATAGAAACAATAAAAAAAATAAAAGTCCCTAAATCTATCCCATAGTTTGTAGATGCAATAACTTTTGCGCAAGCAAATCTATATAAGCCTATTGTGATTTTTTTTTAACCAAAAATTTGTAGAAGTATATATATCGGCCTAAACTGATGAATAAATAGTTGTTTTTATATATATATATTTTTTGGATGTGTATTATTGCAAAAAGTTTAAAAAAAATTTTTTTTTTTGTTAAATTGTCGCTTTTTGTTTGTTTATAGTCCAAAAAATAAAAAACGCAGAGATGATCAAATACCATCAAAAGAAAGCTCTATTTGTGGGAAAAAAATTTTTATTTGGGTACAGCGTCGCACTTGGAAGTAAAGTTGCTGTAGATCTGAGGGGGACATGCAAGGAAAATAAAAAACAGCATTTTAGCTTGCACATGATTGGATAATAAAATCAGCAGAGCGTCCCCTCATGTCAGATCTACCCCTTAGATTTAGAGCGACTGCACTTCCAAGAGCATTTGCAGTGCACTTGTAGTGCAAAGTGGATTTGCCTTTCGTAAATAACCCCCGATACTTTACATATACATGAAGGCAATCAAAAAAGTTAGCAATATGTGATAACAATCCACACACAGATCAATTTTTAATCATTTGATTCTATCCCCACATAGTGTCCATATAAAGCCCATACAGATAAAAAAATTGTTGCTTCAATCTTCTGAATGTGAACACCAGAGTGGAAAATGAAAATAGAGGGCTCTCAGCCTGTCCCTCTGAAGATCATCTATTATGAAATGTGTAGAACATGGCTTATGAGAGTAACATCATCATACACGCTTGCTGACAGGTGGCTGGGATCGAACCTCTTAGCTCATGGGAATTACATTGAATATTACATGCTCAGGTGATTTCATTTATGTGAGTGTGCACTTTACTATTTTAAAATAAAGCAGCTTATATGAGATTACTCTAAGGCCCCGTACACACGAGCGGACTTTTCGGCAACAAAAGTCCGACGGCAATTCCGGCGGACTTTCGTCAGACTTTTGGCAGACTTCTGACGGACTTTTGAATGAACGGACTTGCCTATACATGATCACACCAAAGTCCGACGGATTCGTACATGATAACGTACGACCGGACTAAAATAAGGAAGTTGATAGCCAGTAGCCAATAGCTGCCCTAGCGTGGGTTTTTATCCGTCGGACTAGCATACAGACGAGCGGATTTTTCGACCGGACTCGAGTCCGTCGGAAAGATTTGAAGCATGTTTCAAATCTAAAGCTCGTCAGATTTTCGACTGGAAAAGTCCGCTGAAGGTCCGATGAAGCCCACACACGATCGGATGGTCCGCCGGACTCGGTCTGGCGGACCAGCCTGGTCGAAAAGTCCGCTCATGTGTACGCTGCATAAGAGGCAGTGTTGCCAACCTATCATATTGAAATTTACTGACACGGCACCCAAAGTTTACTGGCACAGCCAAGTTTTTTCTGGCATTTCCAAAAGTACCAAAAATCTCAGTGTTTAGGATACAAACAAGTACAATACACAACTAGCAATGTGATGTAAGGTAGATATTAAGGCAAAATAAATATTTATTATTTTAATTTTCGATATAGTAAGTAAGTAGCTCAGGGACAGGACTCAAGAGGGCAAGAAAATAGAATGGGCGCACACACACTTGAAATTGACTCTCACAGTGACACTGACAGCAGTGTGCAGCAGCACAGATTATGATGACACTTCACCAACACGACACGTCCCCTTCTCAGTCACAGTGACAGTCTCTCTCCATGCCAGGTGGTCCCTACAGTTCACTCCAGTCCAAACAGCACTGACAGTCCCGCTCCCGGCTTGCCTTGCTCCCGTTCCACGGACCGTCACATGAGGCTCCGCCCGCTCTGCTCGGCTCCCTTGCACCATGACTTCACACAACACGCTCAGGCACCGCCTCTATACGCCTCTATATAGCTTTATGCCCCAGTAGAAGGACGATGGTCCGAAACATGTCGGGTTGCTAACGCCTATATATGCTTTGTTACCACGTGATTTTATTTTCATTTTATTCTCTTTGTGATCACGTTTTTTTACATTGGAGTGCGTTGTCTAGCACTTTTTTAAGCTTTTCAATAAAATCTCTTTTTTTTAAATGATTCATGCCCTATGTAGAGAATTTTTGCTCTTGTCTCCTTTCATGAATGGGACCCTGCTGAGCCCTAGCCATTTTTCTTTACACACTCGGTCCATCTTAGAGAGACATCCTGATTGACATCCGGATCGAGAACTTCCATACCCTTGAACGGTGACAATCGCCCTGGACGTGACTCCTCGTCAGGACCTCTCCAGCTAGATATCCCTGGGATCGTTGTATCCCTCAAGTCTGTAAGACACTCCACCGTACGGTGACTGTGTCCACCTTTTCTGGTAAGGATACCCATTTCTGCCATTTGCAGTCTTCATTTGGAAACGTAGATGATCCATGTGTGAAGTGTCTCCATACAAAGTTGGTTCCAGTCTCCACCCTATGTGAAGTTGTGGCACCATCCATGCCTATGAACCCCCATGTGGTTTTAACTATCATATGATCTATCACACTTCTATGGACTTTTATTTTAATTTGTTTATGTGTTAGACAAATACACATATTACCTAATCGGTATCTATTATGTTTTCAGCACTTTTTCACAGTTAGATGTTGAATATGTAAACGCACATTTTTAGCGCTGCATGTGATTTATATTTACCGCCTCTATATGACCTGTTCCCCGATGGCACTGCCCACACACACTGTAGCAGGCACTCGGATGGTCTCAGCCAGCTCTGAGCTTCACAGCCATATTTTTTACTGCTAACCTTTTCCTGTCACTGGCATTTACTGGAAGGACAAACGTTCCCGTGTTTTACTGGCTGCCAGTAAAAATACTGACGGTTGACAACACTGCAATGGGGTTGCCCTGTATCTCCTTTCTCTGTTCTTAATGAGAGATGTTTTGGATGTATGCTCTGATGCTTGAACCTGGGAGGTGATATTCCATTGAAATACATTAACTCTGTGTGCCGATTGACCATTAGTGTAACTAATGGTCAATTAGATCCAGTAAGAAGCTAGAGTGTGTCTTGTTGGGTGCACTGGTACTTTTTCCATTTTCCACACTGGTGTTGACATTTGGGAGATTGTAGCAACACTTTTTTGTCTGTATAGACTTTGTATGGAATCCATATGGGGATGGGATCAATTGGCTAAAGATTGCTCCGTGTGTGGGTTGTTATCACATATTGCTAAATTTATTTATTATATGGAAAATACAGTGTATCGCTAAAAACTAAAATTAAAGCTGTAATGTACTAAAACCATAACAAACGTGAGAATTTTACAACACTATTAACTGTGATAAACTAGTGAAAAAGAAATTCAACATAAATGTCCATAAAATGCAGTGATGATTCTTCAATCAAACGTGACGGTGGACAACATACGATTAACAGTAATGCCGCGTACACACGGTCGTACTTTACGGCAGACTTTGCCCGGCTGACTTTTCGACTGACTTTATGACGGACTTTCTGAATGAACGGACTTGCCTACACACAATCCACCAAAGTCCGTCGAATTCATACGTGATGACGTACGACTGGACTAAAACAAGGAAGTTCATAGCCAGTAGCCAATAGCTGCCCTAGCGTGCCTTTTTGTCCGTCGAACTAGCATACAGACGAGCAGACTTTTCGACCGGACTGATTTAAAACATGTTTCAAATCTAAGTCCGTCCAACTTTTGAGAAAACAAAGTCCGCTGGAGCCCACACACATCGAATCCCGTCCGCCGGGCAAAGTCTGCCGTAAAGTCAACTCGTGTGTACGCGGCATAAGGCTATGTAGATGAAAAACGATCCTCTGTCATAAGGAAATAGATGGATACTCTTACCGGATGTGGTGGACCCACTTACCAGCAGTAGTGGGTCAATCGAGCTTATGTGGACCGAATGCCTCACAATGTAGATCTAGGTGGGAAAGGGATCACCCCCCAGCAGGATACACCCGGGTTTCGGTGATGATAATCCTGGCACCTTGTGATTCTCCAGTAGTAACAACGAATCTCCACTCAATGTACTGACCCTCAGACTGTTAAAAGGTGTATAAGAGGCTCAACCAACTGGGACGAAAATGGAGAAAAAAGGAAAAGGCTCCATATGGTGCAGGTCAAACCAGAAAGGTTTATTTAAAATGAATGTACATCAAAGTTCAAAGAATACATAAAAAAGTGATCACTGGTAAAATATAAAATCAAAAGAGCAATATGAGGAGCATGCGTAGCAAACCAACGCGTTTCGTCCAAAACGGACTTCAACTGGGGCATTCTGAGGGTCAGTACATTGAGTGGAGATTCGCTGTCACTACTGGAGAATCACAAGGATCCAGGTCTCATGCCAGGTTTATCATTACCGAAGCCTGGGTGTATCCTGCTGGGGGTGATCCCTTTCCCACCTAGATCTACATTGTGAGGCATTCAGCCCACATAAGCTTGATTGACCCACTACCGCTAGTAAGTGGGTCCACCACATCCGGCAACAGTATCCATCTATTTCCTAATGACAGAGAAGAGTTTTTTTCATCTACATAGCTGCTAATCGCATGTTGTCCACCGTCACTTTTGATTGAAGAATCATCCCTGCATTTTATGGACATTTATGTTGAATTTCACATCTCTTTTTTTCACTAGTTTATCACATATAGTATAATTCACACATTTATTATGGTTTTCGTACATTACAGCTTTAATTTTAGTTTTTAGCACTACGCTCTATTTATTATATTCTGTTTGGACTTTGTTTGTTTGAGTGTTAGCTGGTTTTTCACAATTTTTTGGTTTAGCGCAGTAATTTCCAACAACATTTTTAATTTATTTATTGCCTTCACATATATGTAAAGTATTGTGGTGAATTTGTTTTTGATCTGATGCATTTAGAGCTGCATTATACTTATATTAGGCCAACAGATCCAGCCTGCCTGGCTAACTCATAATCTGTATGCCTAGGAGGGATGTTGGAGGTTATCTTTCAGTTGGTGTAAGCTTCAGTAGTTTGTGCCTTATGAGCAACCATATTTTACAGAATTAGTGGCAGTGCATATACATTAACATCCCCATTCTTTTTTCTTAAAAAGAATTAGTTATGTGCAAAAGGTGGTAGGAACACACAATCTAATATATTAGAACTGCTTTAAGGTCTCAAGTCTTAGAAGCGCAAGATAAGTAAAGTGACCCAAAAAGCATTTTGCCCACTAAAACTCTTGATAAAGGTTTGGTGGTCACCAGAACTTGTGCTCATTAAATACTGTTTTATAAGAAATAAATCATTCTTTGTGTTTTATCATGTATTATGAGATAAAAGGTACAACTGTATCCCGTATTCATACATGGCTGTACATTTAATGAGCTACCCTAACGAAAAGGCTGCAGTCAGATAAACTGCTTGCTTAGTCTACTCCCTGTACAGATAAGGGAATTCCCTGGATTCTGACTTTTCTTATACATATTAAGGAGATTTCACATCAAAAGGAATGGTGACCGGGCAGACTAAATTTCTTTATAGTAATTAAGCACAACTTACCCCCTAGAGTATCATTCCCCATGCTATACTGGACGCTTTACAGAAATCTGCACTGTCACATGGGTGCTGCCATAATCGACTATTTTAAGAAGAGCTTTTAATCATGGTCTAAACAAGAAAAAAAAAAAAAACTTAAGGAAAAAAAATTTGATTGCATTTGATATCATTGCTATGAGAAGACATGATTTTTGCATACCAGTCTGCAAATATTATTATTATTATTATTATTATTATGTTTTATTTGCACAATACATTTATTTGGAAAATGAAAACCATAGGCAAATATAATCAATAGCTCTTAAAAAAAAAAAAAAAAAAATATATATATATATATATATATATATATATATATATATATATATATATATACAGTTTAACAAATAAAACTGATTTAACATGGGGCATTAAATGCTGCAATTTAGCCAAAGTCTACTGTTAAATAAAAAACTTTTAATATTTTTTTAACATTCTAGCTGAAAATATTTTAGTATTTTTTTATCACTGAAAAATAATACACAAATTATTATTATATAATAATAATATATAATTGACTTACATAATGCATTTAATAACATTAAGCACACAATTACCTACAGAGGGGCTGTTGATCCACAAACATATTTTTTTTCTAAATAATAATAAAAAAAAAAAAAGTGTGTTTTTTTTAAGCTAATATGCTAAAGGATTTTTTTTTTTTTTTTTTACACCGGGTTTTATTCATTTAAAATAGCCAATCAGGTTCACAGGAAATCCTGCCCCTTAGTGACCATGATTAGTGCTAGACCAGGGTGATTTAGGCTGCAGTGACACATTCCTCTGCTTCAGTTTAAGATGTTATATGTTTTTTCCACAATCTCAAATTTTATTACCAAAGTTCTCATTGAACCTCCGTGTCCTAAACGTATAAATACAATTAACATTATTTATTTTACTCTAGGAACCTTGCCATTACATTTCATTTTGTTTTTTAAATAGCTTGGTTAAATAAACCGTCTCAATTTGCAAAATATCTAGTTGACATCATTGAAATGGCAGCTTGGTTCATTTTGGGAAGTGTCACTTATATTCCCCAAAGGCCATTAAAGAGTGTGAAATGGAATGATGTATGTAATAAAGTTTTCAGAGATATTATACACCCTATTTAAGGTATGATGTCAGACAATTATGAAGAACATAAGTATGCCAGGTTTGAAAATGTAGCTGAAAATTATTGTTTACAGTTAGCATAATATTTCACCATCGTGGCAGCATTTCTGGAAGCTCTTGGATTTAATTAGAAAATCACTGTATTATTTTCTTGACACTTCTTTTTATTATCAACTTTCATAATCTTTCCAAAATTAAATTGAAATTTGGAACCCTATCTGGGCAAGATTTTGTAAGTTGAAATACATAATGCAGTGTTCTTCAAAAGGGAATGTTCCATTCCTTTTTGAACAATCATTTTGCAAAATTCACTTTTTATTTTTATTTTTTTTGTAGATAATGCTGTCCTGAATCTGAATGGCAGTATAGGTGGGACAATAGAATTACATTTCATTAACAAAAATAAAAAAATTAAATAAAAAATGATCAAACCCAAAAAATAAATAAATAAATAAATAATAGTAATAATAATAAAAAAATAAAGAAATAGATAGATAGATAGATAGATAGATAGATAGATAGATAGATAGATAGATAGATAGATAGATAGATACAGATATATGTGTATATCTATCTATCTATCTATCTATCTATCTATCTATCTATCTATCTATCTATACATATAGATATAGTAGATATAGATATAGATATATATATATATAGATAGATATAGATATCTATATATATAGATATATATCCGTCTATATATCTATCTATCTATCTATATCTATCTATCTATCTATCTATCTATCTATCTATCTATCTATCTATCTATCTATCTATCTATCTATCTATCTATCTATCTATCTATCTATCTATCTATCTATATCTATATCTATATATATATATATATATATATATATATATATATATATATATATATATATATATTTATTTATTTATTTATTTATATTTATTTATTTATTTATATATTTTTTTGATTCATTTATTTTTTATTATTATTATTTAAATTTTGGGGGGGTTTTTGGGTTTGATAATTCTTATGTCATTTTTTATTTTTGTTAATGAAAGTAATTCTATTGTCCCACTTATACTGCCATATATACCCACTTATACTGCTATATATATATATATATATATATATATATATATATATATATACACACACAAACTATGTACCCTTCATTAAAATAATGCTTGGCAATAATGCCTTCCAATTGTGCACCTTTGTGCACCTTCACCCTATCATACACCCCTGGTGTAGATTACAAGCAGCTGTGCCAACACATAAGGCATGTTTCTATATTTCTATATTGTCAATATGACCAGAAGTGATCAGCAGCACCAAGATAAAAAATTTAATGAAATAAAAAGGTAAGAAAAAAACAAAAAAACATTGGCAATAGTTTGTGGTACAATTTGCCTTATGTGTTTTTGTTGGGAACGGGGGTTTGAGGCATTATAATCAAATAAAAAAATATTCAGGTGAATATTTACTAAATTAATCTCTTTGCCTTTATACACTTTTTACGTTGTTTCTCTAACCTTACATTGACCCAAGGTTCTTTGACTATAAAACCCATATAAATTACACCTCAGCTGTTGCTCATAAGTAAGTTACAGTACCTGGAATCTGTCTCAAAAACTCCAGTTGTGCAATAAAACTGGTCACAGTTGCAACGTCCCCACAACCTCTGTTTCGACTCACCAAGTCTGAAACATAAACCTAACAGCCCATTAAATAACTTGTCTATAAACACGTTCTAGATTTCTGAACTTTTTAAATACCTATCGTTTTAGGGGGAAACGTGGCTCATATGGAAAAGGGAGGGGGGTGCTGGCATTTGGAATGAGAACAACATGAAGCAAATAAGATTTTATGAGCTAATCTCATTAGATCGTTTATTGGAACTTCTGTTTACTAAAAGCCCAAGTTACAAATTGTTTTGGAGGGACAAAAACATATCAAACTACGGTGCAAACATTTTAAGGTTATTTTTTTTGCTATTCCAATTTTCTACTTTCAATTTTGAAAAATTAAAATAGCTGCTTGCCGTTACCAACAAAGATATGAAGAGAACTTTTTTTTTTTAACTATAGAGATATGTGTTTTTTGGTTTTTTAATAATGTTTTTATAATGTAGTGGTTCCACACAATAATAATAATGCATAGAATCACTTCTTAAATAGTGGTTCATTCATCTTTTGAACGGATATGTATATGAAAACCTGCAACATACTGTATATTATAATTTACTGTTCATTTCAAGCAGATAGAAATATAGAAGAGTGGTGGCAGAAAAAAGGCCAAGTGGCCCATCATGTCTTAGGCTCCAATCACACATAGGCGATTTCAACTACTTAATGGCACCTCAATCGCGGTGCCATTTTGCTGCGGTTGTCACGCGATAAATTTCAATGCAATCGTGGCAAATCGCAACGTGTGACGCTGTCTCCAAAAAGCACCCCCTCTTGGAATGAGAAGTTTTGTCCGTTGCGATTTTGCAGCGATTGCAGTGTGACAATTGCGGCAAAAATTGCACCGTGTTTAGGTAAATAATGTCATCGCAAAAGCGTCCGATGTTTTACTGCAATTCTAGAATCGTGGGAAGAATCACTGCGATTTCATACACGATTCAAATTACCTAGGTGTGAATGGAGCCTTAAAGGGGTTGTATGCATTAAGGTTCTATGCATTAAGATAACAAAACCCTTCTGTGTACAGCAGCCCCCCTAATACTTACCTGAGGTCCATCTAGATCCAGTGATGTCCATGAGTGTCTCGGCCATCAGGGACTCTCTCTCCTGATTGGCTCCTGCTGCTGTGCTAGAAGTAGAGTAAAGCCACCCCCATTAAATAATTCCCTGCATTTATTACCATTAGTTCCAAATAGACAATCCTCCACACCACCATCGATGTCGTCCCTTTCCACTCTGTGCTCCACCAGTGGTTCAAGCCTCGCTTTCAGATCGCTCTGCTGCAGGGTAGTCTTCCCGGTCACGATTGCAGACTGACAGCAGTGAGAGCCGGCGGTGCAGAGGATGGTCTATGTGGACAGCTTTACCCCGGATGCCTGCATACTTAGATGTGCCTCTTTTAATCATCAACCATATGAGTTGCTAAATGATGTACCTTCATTAAATGTAACCATATTGCTACACTTAGAGGCCCCTCTCTTCTCTTTTATACTCTGTGGCTCCTGCTGGATTTTGCTTCTAATCCCCTTGTGGAGGCTTCCATTTGTGGATGGACATTTTATGGTTACACAACCTATCACATTGCGATAATCTTTTTCTATAGACTATAAACTGAAGGACTTACGTATAAATGGTTGTGAAACAAATCACCCGAGTTTCCATTATTTCTTATGGGGAAATTTGCTTTGATATACAAGTGGTTTGGATTACAAGCGTGTTCCCGGAACAAATTATGCTGGCAATCCAAGGTTCTACTGTACTAAAGTTTTCCTTAAAGAAAACACCATTAAGTCAGTGTAAGCTCTAGCTACTGACCTTAATCTCTTTAACCATGAATGCTCTTCTCCAGTAGTATTACCTGTTTAGAATACATTATATGTGTTGTTCAGTACTCATTTCAGGAGCTTAACGCGAGGTACTGCAACTCATAACCAACGTAGAAAATAAGACCTGTTGTGTGCTCATTCCCCTGAATGGGGTGATCCAGTGACTCAAATGTTACTATTATTATTACGGTATTACTATTATTATTATTTAAGGTACTTATATAGCGCCGTCAATTTACGCAGTGCTTTACATATACATTGTACATTCACATCGGTCCCTACCCTCAAGGAGCTTACAATCTAAGGTCCCTAACTCACATTCATATACTAGGGCCAATTTAGACAGAAGCCAATTAACCTACCAGCATGTCTTTGGAATGTGGGAGGAAACCGGAGTACCCAGGGGAAACCCACGCAGGCACAGGGAGAACATGCAAACTCCAGGCAGATAGTGTGTGGTTGGGATTTGAACCAGTGACCCTTTTTATTACTGTGTAAACACTTGCAGGACAGACCGCAAAAAAAGAGAATCTTATGGCCCATACACACATTCCAAAAATCATAAGAAAAATACGGCTTTCAAAGTGATTGTACGATAATCTGGTCCTTGGTACACAGCTTTCAATAGCTGATAATGGCAGTTCATTTGATATTATCCGATAGGACAAGCAAGGAAAAAGTTTCACGTACGATACCAGAACGTACGATTTTCGTTTTCCACTTGCCGACCAGCCGCCGCCATTATACTGCGGCAGGTTGGCTCTATTGCGCGAATCGCCGTATCTGTACATCAGTTTATGCAATAGATACAATGGGGGCACGCACGGCGCTGAAGCCGATGCGTGCGACCAGCAGCCACAATGTCCGGGGAGTAGAGAGATCTGTCTAGTGACCAGGAACAGCGATTTCTCTCCTCCTCATCAGTCTCATCCCCCCACAGTTAGAAACACCTCCCTAGGACACACATTTAAGCCTTCGATGACCACTAGTGTTAACCCCTTCCCTGCCAGTGTCATTTATACACTAATCAGTGCCTTTTTATAGCACTGATTGCTGTATAAATTTCACTGGTCCCAAAAAAGCGTCAAAAGTGTTTGATCTGTCCACCACAATGTTGCAGTCCCACTAAAAATCGCAGATCGCCGCCATTACTAGTAAAAAAAAATAAGAATAATAAAAATGCTATAAATCTATCCCCTATTTTGTAGACGCTATAAATTTTGCGCAAACCAATCAATATACACTTATTGCGGTTTTTTTTACCAAAAACATGTAGAAGAATTAGCCTAAACTGAAGAAGAAATTATTTTTTTTATATATTTAAAGGGGATATTTATAATAGCAAAAAGTAAAAAATATTGCTTTTTTTTCAAAATTGTTGCTTTTTTTTGCTTATAGCGCAAAAAATAAAAACCACAGAGGTGCTCAAATACCACCAAAAGAAAGCTCTATTTGTGGAAAAAAAGGACACAAATGTTGTTTGGGTACAACATCACACGACCGCGCAATTGTCAGTTAAATCTACACAGTGCCGTATCGCAAAAAATGTCTTAGGCCTCTTTCACACGGGGCAGATCAGTCATGATCCGCCCCGTGAACATCCGCTGGCTCAGCGGGGATCGCTCCGCCGATCCCTGCTGAGCAGGAAGATGACAGGTCCATCGCTGCACGCTGTGCAGCGACGGACCTGTCAGAGCGCCGCTCTCCCCTATGGGGGGATCGGATGATGACGGTCCGTAGTGTCCGTCGTCATCCGATCCGATCCGAAAACGGAGGAAAAAGTAGGTTTTTCCTCCGTTACACTTTTCGGATCGGAGCGGGGCGGATGTCAGCGGACATGTCACCGCTGACATCCGCCGCTCCATAGGGATACATGTATGTCCGTTTTTCATCCGAAAACGGAAGGATGAAAAACGGACATACGGATGCCTCGTGTGAAAGAGGCCTTAGTCATTAACCGCTTGCTGACCGCCCCCTGTCGATTGACGGTGGCAGAATGGAACTCCTGTGTGAATCCCTGTGTGCATGGCCAGCACAGAGAAGGAGAGGCCGGAGATCTGTCAATGTAAACAGACAGATCTCCATTCTGTCAGGGGTGAGGAGAGCGATCTGTTGTTCCTACTGCTTAGGAGCAACAATCAGTCTCCTCCCCCAGGCAGTCCCATCCCCCCACAGTTAGAATTACTCCCTAGGACACACAGTTAACCCCTTCATCGCCCCCTAGTGTTAATCCCTTCCCTGCTGGTGACATTTACACAGTAAACAATGGCTATTTATTGCTCTGATCGCTGTATAAATGTCGATGGTCCCAAAATAGTGTGAATAGTGTCCGATCTGTCTGCTGCAATGTCGCAGTCACAATAAAAATTGCAGATCGCTGCCATTACTAGTAAAAAAAAATAATAATAAAATTGCCATAAATCTATCCCCTGTTTTGTAGACGCTATAACTTTTACGCAAACAAGTCAATGTAGTGATTTTTTTTACCAAAAATATGTAGAAGAATACATATCGGCCTAAACTGAGGAAGAAATTTGTTTTTTTATATATTTTTGGGGGATATTTATTATAGCAAAAAGTAAAAAACCACAGAGGTGATCAAATACCACCAAAAGAAAGCTCTATTTGTGGGAAAAAAGGACATCAATTTTGTTGGGTACAGCGTTGCACGACGTGCAATTGTCAGTTAAAGTGACGCAGTGCCGTATTGCAAAAAATGGCCTGGTCAGGAAGGGGGTAAATTCTTCTGATCCTTAAGTGGTTAATCAGTACAGTTGTTGCCCAAAAATACAAAACAAATATACTGCAACACAATACTGTACATCACTTCCAAATTCTTATTCTGTCATTACGAGAATTTTTTATCACTTTAGTAAACTCTTCAATTTCAATCTGAGATTAGCGTGCAAAAAAAAAAGAACAATCATTCATCCGATAAGCTCATTGTGTGTACGAACCATTAAACAAGGATCACAGAGCTTGACAAAATAACAAAAATATATCATTTATTAACAATGTAAAAACATCAATTAGAAAAATTGTAGTAGGTGACACATCTATCTACAGCAATGAAATCTTCACCTTTTCCCCTAATTAAAAAACAAATGGTTTTCATCATAAGGATGTCCCCATCCACACCTCAGTCACGCATACAGAGTATCCTAGATCTGACTGTTGCTTATATATACTGTACACTCATAATATGAGTGTCCACAGAACATATTGACACTTTGGGCCCAATTTGGACATTTTTACTTAGGGGGGGTACTTACTTTTATGGCTAGCGGTTCAGACATTAATGGCTGTGTGTTGAGTTATTTTGCGGTGACACCAAATGTACACGGTTATACAATCTGTACAATCACTACTTTACATTGTAGTAAAGTGTCATTTCTTCAGTGTTGTCACATGAAAAGATATAATAAAATATTTACAAAAATGTGAGGGGTGTACTCACTTTTGTGAGATACTGTATATCTGAGTTTACTTACTGTAAATCCAGAAACTGTTCATCAATTGTCCATTTAAGCCAGATTCATTCATGTTAGAAAAGCCAGTCCTAGAACACCCAGAGCAGACAGAACACAAGGTTTAAGATTAAGAATTTAGGATTTTAAGACAGAATTGCACTTACAAGTAAACACCACAACAAATAACCAGACTCAAAGCCTGAAACCCTATGATTAACCAAACTGCATTCATGGGTGCCAATGCACAAGGGTGCGCCTGCAAGCTTTATCACACCTGATGCAATGAACAGAGCACACTCTGAAGCAGAGCAGGAGAAAGTTAACGTGGCCACAGGTCATAGTACATGACCCAGCAGGAGCCACAGAATCAGGAAAAGTCTAAGGAAGTCTAGCAGCAGGATTCACTAAAAGGTTCTAATGTAATAGAATCACTTGAGAGCCTACCGCCCAATGAATTATTGCACCTCAGATAAGCAACAGTGCCAAGGTGACTGTTGGACTTCTGGCTGGATGAATCCTCAGCAGGTGAGTTCATGTCTGTTGAATGCTGACTTTTTATTCAATTATATCCGAGCTGGTGGTGGGTGGAGATCTCCACTTCCCACCTGAGTGGGGAAGACCCATCAGTAACATCAAATTGATAGCATACAGTAGGTCCTCCAGCAACAAATGGGCATGAGGAACCCAGAAGATACCACAGGATCAGGAGGAAGTCTAAAGCCGCGTACACACGAATGGAATGTATATCAGAAAAAGTCAGACGGAAGCTTTTCATCGTCTATTCCAATCGTTTGTATGCCTCATGGGACTTTTTTTTTCGAAAATTCTGACGGACCTAGAAATGGAACATGCTCTAAATATTTCAGACGGAATCAATTCCTATCGGTAAAACCGCTCCTCTGTATGCTGTTCTGACGGATCAAAAACGACGCATGCTCTGAAGCAAGTACGAGACGGAAGTTATTGGCTACTGGCTATTGCAATTCCTTTTTCTAGTCCCGTCATACGTGTTGTACGTCACCACGTTCTGGACGGTCAGACTTTGGTCGGACTTTGGTCGGACTTTGGTTTGACCGTGTGTAGGCAAGACCGCTTGAATGGATTTCCGTCTGAGAAACCTTCAGAGTTTATTCCGACGGCAAAACCGGTCATGTTTACGCGGCATTAGGAAGCCCAGCAGCAGGATTCATAACATATTCTAATGTAATACCATCACTTGGCATCCTACCAACCAACACATTATTGCACCTCAGATGAACAACAGTGTCAAGGTGACTGCTGGACATCTGGCTGGATGAATCCTCAGTAGCTGAGTTCCTAGCTATCTGCTGAAAGATGACTTTTTATACAATTATAGCTGAGCTAGTGGTGGCTAGAGATCTCCACTTTCCTCCTGAGCAGTAGGTAAGAGCCTTCAGGAAGATCCATCTCAGTCCCATTTCATCCAAATTGCAAAAATATTTTCTGGATGGAGCTTCTGTATACTTTGAAAATAGGGACATACAATTTAACAATAACTGGATACAAATTCATCCATTGAGCTTGGTTAAATAGTTTTTTTTTTCATTTTAATTTGTATTTAGTATTTTTAAATATCATCTAGATGTTTTTTTATGTTTCGCCCAGTTGAAGACCTTACATAAACTTTGCTGTCTTGTTTTGAAACACAAACACATGCAAGCATGCCCCCGTGTTTGGCTTCACCAAGGGGTTACACACAGTTGACTATGTGTTGACTATGTGCTGTTTTTCTGATGAGTCATCTGACTGATAATTTATGTCGAACTCACAGTGGCAACAACTCAAAAGCCCGGTGCCAAAGAGTGAGGTGGAGCATTGAAATCTTGGCTCTGATGCATACATACTTAATATTACAAATCTTGAAGTGGTGTCAAGAATAAGGTGAGGTACATTTTCATACATATTTAACAGGAATTACACAGTGTTCTGTTTTTCCATGGGAGGAATAAAAGCGTTTTATTTCTCATGTAGAATGTACATAACCGTTTTCCATTGTGTCAGTGCGAGATACAAGCCAAATTAATATTCAGGAAAAGTTAACAGGAACATTTGTTTAGGTTGATTAGAACCATCTTAAAGGCTACATTCTCCTGTCTTCATATTTGTAGCTTAAAGTGGTTGTATCCCTCAGACATGAAAAATGAACAAAGCACATTCCCCTATAGTGTGTACTTGTCTTAATGAAGACCACTAAAGCCGCGTACATACGATCGGACTTTCCGACGGGAAATGTTCGATGACAGGCTTTTGAAGGTAAATCCAACCGTGTGTACGCTCCATCGGACCATTGTTGTCGGACTTTCCGAGCGTGTGTACACAAGTCCGTCGGACAAAAGTCCAAAGTACAAACGCATGCTTGGATGCAAGGATGAGCCAGAAGCGGCCGGTCTTGTAAACTAGCGTTCGTAGTGGAGAATTAATATTCGTGACGTGGCAAATTATGAAATCTCCAAATGCAGCGCACAGTTCTCTTCTTCTTTAATGGGATAATAATGAAGCTGCTTTGCTGGTGATACTGATGGAGTTATTGCAAACAAATTTTCAAAGGCTTTTTTTTTCTAGGGATATCAAGAATAATATTATTATGCTTTTTTTTTGTTATTTGGAGAAGTTACCACAACACCATTATTCCGTAATTTTTAAGACCAAAGATGCAACTATGTTGGTGTCCCTTGTCAATTTTACATTGTATTTTTTAAAATGTAACTGCCTACTCCCAAACTGTCATTTGAAGTAAAACACATAGCCAAGTATTATTCATCACAATTTTTTTATTGTGCATTAAAAAAAGAAAACAAATAAAATTAGACATGCTATCTGCCAATAGAACTTAACCAAAAAGTGCATTCTATGCATCCAAAAATATAGAAAATGTACCAAATCAAATCATTATTCAACCAAAAAATTACGTCAAAGCAATAACTCCAAGCCCAATAATAAATAACACGTTATCTCCTCCGATTCCACAACATGTCTGGTTGACGAACGGCCATTCAGAAACCAACTGGAAAGCATGAAAAGAAAAGCGCGAATCAACACTCCTCAAACATCTACTAACACAAAATTAGCAGAAGGAGCCCAAAGGGTGGCGCTAAAGAGCTGAAAAACCACTTAGTACATCTAGTACGTCACTACGTTAGTGATTGTTGGCGAACAATTGTGTGGCTGTGTGTATGCAAGACAAGTTTGGGCCAACGCCCTTCGGACAAAATTCCATGGTTTTGTTGGCCAACAATCCGATTGTGTGTACGAGGCTTTAGAGTAATTTCTGTCTGCTGCTTCGCTCCTCTACTATCAGCATGAATCACTTCTGACAAGTTTTCCTGATACCAAAAGAAAAAAGGGGACAGGGGAGGGACCTCTAGCTGATTGACAGCCTTAGCTCTGTTCCTGTGTGCTATGTGAAGGAGGGTGTGTCCCTTCCCTCCAATAGGCTCTCAGCCCTCTCCTCACTGAGCTCTGCAGAGTGTAACTTTAGCTCTCTGCACCCTTTTTTTCTGACAGCTCAGACAAGCTGTATAAATTCAGGTCGGGAACAGGGAAGAAAATACAGGTACAACTTATGTAGGAGGATTTTGTTCATCTCTGTGTATCACCTGAGGCCAGTCACATCACTGGGTATATGTAAGGGTTTACAACCACTTTAAAGTACTCGAGTATAAGTCGAGGCCCTAATTTACCACAAAAAAATGGGAAAAACGTATTGACCCGAGTATAAGACGAGGGTGAGAAATGCAGCAGCTACTGCAAGTGGAAAAAGAGGGTCAACAATGCCCATCTGCAGCTGTATACCTCCCTGTGTCCTGTGCATGTATCATGTGTCCTGTGCATGTGTCATGTACCTGTGTATATGTGCATGTGTATATGTACCTGTGTCCTGTGTATGTGTACATGTACCTGTGTGCATGTGCCTGTGTGTGTGTGTGTGTGTGCATCCTACCTGTGTCCTGTGCATCCTCCGTGCGCCGCTCTGCACCGATCAGCGCGTAGTATTCGGCGGCCATTCACTGTTCAAAAGCCGCGCCTCCTCCTCGTCCAAAAAACTCCATTTCCCAGCAGTCAGCGGTCAGCCTATCATGGACATTCTCTCATCCTCATACCACGGACGAGGATGAGAGAATGTCTGTGATAGGCTGTACACTGACTGCCTATCACAGAGGAGGAGGCGCGGCTTTTGAACAGTGAGAGCCGCTGCCGAGTCTATGCAGCACACGCTGGCCGCCGTCTGCCTGCATGACACGCTGATCATGTAGGCAGATGGCGGTGACTCGTGTATAAGGCGAAGGGGGCACTTTCAGCCCCAAAAAAGGGGCTGAAAAATTCAACTTATACACGAGTATATACGGTATATCTAAAAACTCAACCTTTTTATTTTTTTTGCATAGAGTTGGGAAGTGTCAAATTCTTGTCAGGTTTTTATTGTCATCTGTGTCCGTGCTGGAATTTCTATGGCCCCTTTCACACAGACGATCCGATCAAGTCCGCATGTCAGTTTTTCAGGCTGGCCTGATCAGACCCTCCAGTCTCTTCTATGGAGCGGGGGATGTCAGCGGACACATGGCACCCGCCATCAATCAGTCTGAACCTGCCCACCAATAACAGGTGGATGGGGGATCCGTTTTGAGTATTGGATCGGATGACATCAGATGGAAATGGACAGGTGGTCTGTTTCCATACAATTACCCCATAGATGAGAGCGGGCTGTGTCCGTGTGCACTATGCAGAGCAGTAAGTGTCATCCACCCAGCTCAGCAGGGATCCCCCACTGAGCAAACGGATCCCGCTTCACCTAGGCACCCCGTGTGAAAGAGGCCTATTTACAGGTGTGTGCACAGGGTATGCCGAGTGTGCCTGGGCACACCTTAATAATCCTGTGTGCATTAGCATTATCACTTTGTGCGCCGGTAAGATCTCCCTCTCACCAGCTCTGCCAAAAGAGAAGTGCTTACGTACTTCTCTTTTACTGTGCTGGCAGAGAGATTAATGTGTAGGAGCCATAATATGTAGACACACACACGTGTTTGAGCTTTAGGGTGCACACCCCAATACAATAGGCTGCGCATATTTATGGGCCTATTTGACTATTGTCACAAAGGCTAAAGCCTCGTACATACGATCGGATTGTACTACGCACTACGTTGTTTTTCAGCTCTTTAGCGCCACACTTTGGGCTCCT
Source organism: Lithobates clamitans (assembly GCA_037952925.1). Lineage (NCBI taxonomy): Eukaryota > Metazoa > Chordata > Amphibia > Anura > Ranidae > Lithobates > Lithobates clamitans. Next base: position 4,686,016 of record JBBGZY010000795.1, on the reverse strand, counting down.
TCTTCTAATTTCGTGTTAGTAGAAGTTTGGTGAGTGTTGATTCACACTTTTCATTTTGCGCTTTTCAGTTCATTTCTGAACGGCCGTTCGTCAACCAGCCATATTGCGGAATCAGAGGAGATAACATGTTATTTATTATTGGCCTTGGAGTTATTGCTTTGACATTATTTTTTTGGTTGAATAATAATGATTTGATTTGGTATATTTTCTATATTTTTGGATGCATAGAATGCACTTTTTGGTTAAGTTCTATTGACAGATAGCATGTCTAATTTTATTTGTTTTCTTTTTTTAATGCACAATAAAATAAATTGTGTAGAATAATACTTGGCTATGTGTTTTACTTCAAATGACAGTTTGGGAGTAGGCAGTTACATTTTAAAAAATACAATGTAAAATTAACAAGGGACACCAACATAGTTGTATCTTTGATCTTAAAAACTACAGGATAATGGTGTTGTGGTAACTTGCCCAAATAAAAAAAAAAAGCACAAAAAAAGCATAATAATATTAATCTTGATATTACTATGAAAAAAAAAAAAAAACCTTTGAAAATTTGTTGCAATAACTCCATCAGTATCACCAGCAAAGCAGCTTCATTATTATCCCATTAAAGAAGAAGAGAATGTGCGATTTCATAATTTGCCACGTCACGAATGTTAATTCTCCATTACAAACGCTAGTTTACAAGACTGTCTGCTTCCGGCTCGTCCTTGCTTCCGAGCATGCGTGTTTCTACTTTGGACTTTTGTCCGACGGACTTGTGTACACACGATCGGAAAATACAACACACATTTGTCCGCAGAAAATTTTAAAACCTGCTACCCAACATTTGTTGGCAGAACGTCCGACAACAATTGTCTGATGGAGCGTACACACGGTTGGGTTTTCCGCCAACAGCCTGTCATCACACATTTCCCGTCGGAAAGTTCAATCGTGTGTACGAGGCTTAAAAGTGGATCGAAATCTAAAAACACAGCTGCCCTACGACAGGAAGAGAGTGAAAATATCCCCAATGGGACAAAAAATATGGCAGGACTTTAAACCAATCCTTTGTTTAAGGAAGCATTCACAGCTGTGTGTTGGGGTAATACATGCTAAAACGGATGCACCAATGCACAAGGCCACAATACTAGGCAAATCACCTGTTCTGTGTTCAGTGTGTCGTTCATTGTAAATAGAACACCAACTCACTCTCCAGTAGAGTGCAACACACATTGGTCAGCAGCTTTTCACCACCAAACTTCTTCGTCCCCTTACTCTGAAATTACATTTTTTGGGGTCAGGTTAGCACTCTCTACAAGTCATAAATAAAAATGATGTTAGTGGGAATCTATCAATGAACACAATAATAGAAAAGCTTAATTTCAGCACGTCATAGCGTAACAAGCAATTTCCGCTATGGAATTGTTGGGTAAAGAGGTGACCACAGACGGACGATGTCCCTGGGAATAACCCAGCAGTGCTCAGAGACGTCCAGAGTCGTAGGTGTTAGTCATCAATGAATTGTAGCACCTGTAGATATTAATCTGTTATATTGTTATGCAAAAATCGCATGGGGAAAAGTTATTATTCTTTTTTTTTTTTTGTACATATTATAAAGCAAAACCCAGGTCTGGTTCAGAAACAGAAATACTGGAAAGTTGTATTAAAACAGACTGACATTCAAATGTGCAGGGAAAATATTGTGCATTATTATTAACACATTTTGGGGTTGATTTACTAAAACTGGAGAGTGCAAAATCTGGTGCAGCTGTGCACAAAAGCCAGACGGTGCCATGCACAGCTGCCCCAGATTTTGCACTCTCCAGTTTTAGTAAATCAACCCCTTTGAGTTATCTTTCAAACCACCACTTAAAAGTAATTCTTTCACTTGCTTGCTGTTTCATATTTAGATTTTTTTGATTTTTTTCTAATGCTTCTTCACTGGTTGTCTGGGTACTAGCGATTGGTATTGGCCTACCTGGTTAATATTTGTTAAGGACAGTTAAAAGATACGTGTATCCAATAAACACAATCACCCCTAGCACAAATCCTGGACCCCTCAAATTTCCCCTCTAGGTTCATATGCTTTCTCCCCACTCCAAATCCCCCCTCCCTGCACAAATTTCCTCCCCAACCCCCCTCCTAGCACTCATCCTGCCCCCGCCCCCCCAATCTCCCTTTCTAGCACAAACACCCCCAATCATTCCTACTAGCACAACCCCCCCAACAAAAAAAATCCTCTTCTCGCACAAATTCTTCACCCCTCTACCATATCACCTCTTCTAGAGCAAACCCCCCAAATCCCCCATCCCTCCGCCCAACACAAATCCCTCCAAATCACCACTTCTAGCACCCATCCCCAAATTTACCCTCATAGCACAAATACTCCCCAATCATCCCTATTAACACAAACCCCCCTCCCCCCACCCGCAAAAAATCCCCTCCTAGCACAAATCCCCCCCCCCTCTACCATAGCACCCCTTCTAGCACAAACCCCCCAAATCCTCCCTACCAGCACAAATCAAACTCCCCCATCCCCCTCTTCCAACACAAATCCCACCAATAAACAAAATCACTCCTAGCACAAATCCTCTACCCCTCAAATTTCCCCTCTAGGTACACATTCCCTTCCCCCACTCCAAATCCTCCCTCCCAGCCCAAATTTCCTCCCCCATCCCCCCTCCTAGCACTCATCCCCCCACCCAAATTTTCCCTCCTAGCCCAAATACCCCCCAATCTTCCCTACTAGCACAAATCCCCACCCCCCAAAAAAATCCCCTCCTAGCACAAATCCTTCTCCCTCTACCATATCACCTATTCTAGCAAACAGAACCCCACATTTCCTCAAATTTCCCCTCCTATCACAAATTATCCCTATTAGCTCAACCCCCCCCCTAAAAAAAAATCCCCTCCCATCACAAATCCCCCCCCCCCAACATATCGTCTCTTCTAACACAAACCCCCCCAAATCCTCCCTCCTAGCACAAATCAAGTTCCCCAATCCCCTCTTCCAACACAAATCCCTTCAAATCATTACTTCCCCAAATTTCCCCTCCTAGAACAATTCTAACACCCACTGCCCCCAAATTTCCCTGCCAACACAAATCCCCAATCCCCTTGCGGCACCCCCCAGTTCACAGGATACCATAGTTTCCAGGGCAGCTGCCGCTCCTGCCCACCCCTTGTTTCGGCCCTGGAGACTACAGTCTGCCCTGCAAATTATGCCCAGTGGGGACAGTGCTCCCTTTCATTTTCTAAATCAAAACAGAGAAATATGTTTCTTGTAGCACCATGTAAGATTACTTGCCCTTCAGATAGTTGGAAGCACTCTTTACCACACTGGACCATTTATGGTTACCCTTACCCAGGCTGGCCATGCATGTAGAGCGCCGGCTGTCAGAATAGTCAAATTGTGTCTGCACCTAATTATTTGTAGGTGCTATTCGGCTCCTTCGACAAAAGTGAGAACCTCTGGCTGCAGCAGGAAGTCATATACACTGTATTACCAAAAGTTTTGGGACACCTGCCTTTACACGCACATGACCTTTAATGGCATCCCGGTCTTAGTCCGTTGGGTTCAATATTGAGTTGGCCCACCCTTTACAACTAAACCAGCTTCAACTCTTCTGGGAAGGCTGTCCACAAGGTTTACGAGTGTGTCTATGGGAACGTTTGACCATTCTTTCAGAAGTGCATTTGTGAGGTCAGGCACTGATGTTGAACGAGAAGGCCTGGATCGCAGTCTCTGCTCTAATTCATCCCAAAAGTGTTCTATCGGGTTGAGGTCAGGACTCTATCGGGTTGAGGCCAGTCAAGTTCCTCCACCACAAACTCGCTCATCCAAGTCTATATGGATCTTGCTTTGTGCAGTGGTGCGCAGTCATGTTGGAACAGGAAGGGGCCATCCCCAAACTGTTCCCACAAAGCTGGGAGCATGAAATTGTCCAAAATTTCTTGGTATGCTGATGCTTTAAGAGTTCCCTTCACTGGAACTAAGGGGCCAAGCCCAGCACCTGAAAAACAACCCCACACCATAATCCCCCCTCCACCAAATGATTTGGACCAGTGCACAAAGCAAGGTCCATAAAGACATGGATGAGTGAGTTTGGGGTATAGAAACATGACTGGCCTGCACAGAGTTCTGACCTCAACTTGATAGAACACCTTTGGGATGAATTAGAGTGAAGACTACGAGCCAGACCTTTGCGTTTACATCAGTCCCTGACCTCACTCCTAAACCTTGTGGACAGCCTTCCTAGAAGAGTTTAAGCTGTTATAACTGCAAAGGGTGGGCCAACTCAATATTGAACCCTACGGACTAAAACTGGGATGCCATTAAAGTTCACATTAGTGTAAAAGCAGGCGCCCCAATACTTTTGGTAATATAGTGTATTTAGCAGCGATATTACTACTACTGCTAAATGAGACAGCTTCCTGCTTAGGGCTCTAGGAAACCAGCAGTCGCCTGCATCATAGCAACCAGTGATGCATACTAAGTACCCCTTAGTGATTCACATGGGGCAGGGGTTGGATCTCTGGATCCTCTTTATCTTAAAGGGAGCTTCCAGACTATGATTACTCCCTCTCCCCACTGACTTTCAAAACCACCTAGACTAGGGACATGGGAAAGAGGCCTCGGTCCCTATCAACATGGGAACAAGGTGCTTTGACATAGGGCTTCCCTGTCTCGTAGTTGAAGTTATGTGGCCTGATATGGTTTAGGGAGAAAACTTGTTCACTGCTCCACTTTCTTTCCTGACCCACCAGGATGCATGATCGGATAAGGGTCTGGTGTGAATTTTGAGGGATTCTACATATTTTTTATGTTTGTTTTGCATGGGGCTCTGTTAAGAGTAATGTCTTTTAAATTTGATAAGGTCTGAACCAGACCCTCATCTAGTATAAGGGTCTGCTATAGATGTCCCCAGCTGCTTTGTGAACTAATCATGTCTGTACAATATCTCTCAACCCCCCCCCACCCCCCCCATTTGGGTATTAATTTGAAAAAAAAGTCAGCAGCCCCTATGAGAAGAATGGGGTTGATTTAATAAAGGCAAATAGACTGTGCACTTTGAAAAGTGCAGTTGCTCTCAGCAAGTGCAGTTGCTCCAGAGCTTAGAAAATGAGCAGAAGCTCTGCTGACTTCCATCATCCAATCGTGTGCAAGCAAAAAATTGCTATCTTTGCAAATTGAATCCTTGCAAATTGAAGCGTTACCTCATTTACTAAGCTCTGGAGCAACTGCACTTGCAGAGAGCAACTACGCTTTGCAAAGTGCCCCAGTCTCTTTTCCTTTAGTAAATCAACCCCAATGCGTGTTATACCTCCAGAAAAGAAGCTGGTTGAAGTGTGTAAAAAAGCTTGCTAACTTCCCCAATGGGGTTGATTTACTAAAACTGGTGCACTCAAAATCTGGTACAGCTGTGCATGGTAGCCAATCAGCTTCCAACTTCAGCTTGCTCAACTAAGCTTTGGCAATAAAACCTGGAAGCTGATTGGTCTATGCAGAGTTGCACCAGATTTTGCACTCTTCAGATTTAGTAAATAACTCCCAATGAATACTAAACACCTGGTGATTATTTTTTTTTTGTTTGTTTGTTATAACTTTTCTTTTAACTCTTGTACATTCAGTAGGATTATCTTTCCGCGGATCCACCGTGGTTGAAAAGACATAAAAGTGGGCATTTCTGGTAGAATTAGTAAAATTCTCATTAAATGTGGAAAGTTGCACTGTTGTTTTGTAAAACACAAGAAAAGAACAGTAAATATTGATTTGGACTCAATGCAAACATTTGCCCAGGAGTGGATAATTACATCCTTTCTACGCAAAATACACATTTCAAGAAGCCCTTCAGTAACAACGCGATGTGGTGTACATTCTTTAGCACATTCAAAATTACATGTTGTCCTGGACAGTGTCTGCTCTATAATTTCTCATGTCTGTGAGCTGCAGTCAGGGTGTAATTTTAAACTTTGAAAACTTTATGCCAATTAGGAGACGACACTTAACTCTTTCTTCAGGTGATAGGTCACGGACGGCTCCAGATAGCCACCTCTTTTCTTTTTTATTCCACATCCTAAGCACTGACGGACGTCTGGATGTCCTTGGCACATTCTGTAAATGGATTCATCATTTTAAAGCGTATTTCTACTTTTGCAGCCAAATTGGGATAACCCCTTCCTTATATTTGTTAGATGTTTTCATTTGTTTATATTTTACTTCTGGGAAAACTCCAAAACCAAAAAGTTTTCCTCTGTTATGTAGAAGGGGCTGAGGAGTTAATGATTATCAAAACTAAACCTGTCTTGGTGTGCTGGCAGATCTCATTATCAGTTGAAAACTAGATTTTAACACTGTTCTAAAACAAAAGGGTTAAAGATCTCAAAGCTGGGCTCCTCCAAAGTATGTTAAAATGATGGTAAACCCATAATTTTTAAACCGCTTCAGCCCCGGAAGATTTTACCCTCTTTCCTGACCAGAGCACTTTTTGCGATTCGGCACTATGTCGTTTTAAATGACAATTGCGCGGACGTGCGACGTTGCACCCAAACAAAATGGGCATCTTTTTTTTCCCCACAAATAGAGCTTTCTTTTGGTGGTATTTGATCACCTCTGTAATTTTTATTTTTTGCGCCATAAACAAAAAAAAGAGCGACAATTTTGAAAAAAAAGCAATATTTTTTACTTTTTTGCTATAATAAATATCCCCCAAAAATATATAAAAAAACAATTTTTTTCCTCAGTTTAGGCCGATACATTGATTGGTTTGCGCAAAAGTTATAGCATCTACAAAATAGGGGATAGTTTTATGGCATTTTTATTATAATTTTTTTTTATTAGTAATGGCGGCGCTCTGCGATTTTTATTGTGACTTCAAGATTATGGCGGACACATTGGACACTTTTGTCACTATTTTGGGACCATTGTCATTTAGCAATCAGTGCTATAAAAATGCACTGATTACTGTGTAAATAACACTGGCAGGGAAGGGTTTAAACACTAGGGGGCGACCAAGGGGTTAAGTGTGTCCTAGGGAGTGATTCTAACTGTGGGGGGGATTGGCTACAACTCACATAACAGCGATCACTGCTCCCGATGACAGTGAGCAGTGATCTCTGTCATGTCACTAACATGGAAATGCCTTGTTTACATAGGCGCTTCCCTGTTCTGCGGCTCCGTGACACAATCGCCGGGAGACCGGCGGACATCGAGTCCGTGGGTCCCGTGGACGCGGTCGAGATGTACTCGGTGGCGCACACGGGCTGTCTGACCCCGCCATTTAAAGGGGACATACAGGTACACCCATTTGCCCACCGCTGCCATTGTGCCGACGTATATCGGCTTGCAGCGGCCGATATATACCATACCATAAATATATCATACGTACCTGCTCTGTGGTTTTGTACAGAGCAGCCCTGATCCTCTTCTTCTCAGGTTCCCCACCGGTATTCCTGGCTCCTCCCCCTGCCAAGTGCTGAACGTAGCAAGCCGCTTGCTGTGGAGGCAGTTGTGGAAGCTTGCTCCTGTTGCCTTATGAGTTTATGTGAAATCTCCATTAATAGCTGTAAAATAATTGTAATTATAAATATATTTCATTTACAGTCCCCTCCAAAAGTCTCTCTCCCGGCTAGGTCTGTCACACAGTCCATTTCCATGTGATTGCCCCCTAGAGGAGAACGGGAATGTGTCTTTGTCCGTTCTGCATAGCAGAGCGGACACGGACCTGTCATCTGCCTGCTCAGCCAAGATCAGCGGAGAGATTCCCCACTGAGCAAGCAGATTCCGCTTAGCGGAGGCGCCCATGTGCAAGGGGCCTCACTCTGCTCTTTCTCTCAGCATGTCCCTTGTTAGAACATGAGCACTGCAGCAAAATTGATTGGCTCCTTGTGCTGCATCTTCCTTGTGCTGCAGGAGCTCTGCTGCACAAGACTGTAAGCTGATACTACCATGTCAAATTTAAAGTGGTTGTAAACCTTCCATATATCCAGTGAAGTGACTGGCCTCAGGTGATACACAGAGATGAAACAAATCCTCCTACATAAGTTGTACCTGTTTATCTGCTCTCTTCTCTTCTCTTCTCTTCTCTTCTCTTCTCTTCTCTTCTCTTCTCTTCTCTTCTCTTCTCTTCTCTTCTCTTCTCTTCTCTTCTCTTCTCTTCTCTTCTCTTCTCTTCTCTTCTCTTCTCTTCTCTGTCCATTCAAAGTCCAGCATTTATACATGTAGCATCCTCTAGCTAGTGTGCTAGATGAACATAGGTTTGTCAGTGTAGGAAAATTGGTTTGGCTGAGAGCCAGGCCTAGGTTGAATCTGGGTCAGGGTTGAGTGACTCAGGGAGGATAGATGACTCAGCAAGCAGCATCTCTGGTGCCTCCCCCCCTTTTTCTGGAACCTTGGAGAAGCTTCCAGATGTAGTGGTTGGAGTCTTGGCATATTTATGAGGCCCTCAACCAATCCCCAGCAAAAAGGGGCTGGAAGGGGGTAGTCATCTCATAAATAGGCATGAGTCATGCCAGCAGGAGCAGTTGGGAGAAGATGGAGAAAGAGTGCTGAGGTGGCTTTCAGCAGCCCTTGAGGGTGCCCCTCATCTGAGGGCGGGGACTTTGGGTCTGGGACTCGGGTGCTGAAAGGATCCCCCACAACACATGGAGGACCCCCTTCCTGGAGGCACGGAAGCAAGGAGAGGACAGCAGGAGCAGGTCAGCATGTCCCGGAGATCTCCTGAGAAGTCAGCCGGGTGGGCTGGTGAGTGTTTTTAATCTGGGAGGACTAGGGGAAGTAGCCGGGAGGGCTAGTAAAAGAAGCAGCTGCAGCCAGACGGGCTGGTAGAGCATGAATAGGTGGTGCTTGGATCAGTAGCCACAGGGATGTAAGCTGAAAACTGCCTTTTTTTGCTACACAACCACGGGGCCTCGGGTTCCTGCCTATAACAGGCTTTTGCTCAAAAATCTGACTAAGTGCTGTGTCAGATTAGCCATCAGTGTGCCAGTGGAGTTCTGCAAGGAAGAGTGTGCTGGAGGGAGCAGAGTGTATATAGACTGTATATAGGAGAAGTGTCCCTGCAGTTTGTTCTGAAATCAAGTGGGCATCCCATAATACCTTTTTCCCTACCCAAGTTTATTACCCTCAATACAACAAAACAAAAACAAACAAAGTCACAGACTGTTCTCTTCGGTGTGCCTGGCTGTGCATGGTGGGGGATCCCAGTTCATCTGCGGCCATTAAGGGGGTGCACTAAATACAGCTTGTCTGAGCTCTCAGAAAAAAAGTGGGTGAAGAGCTAAAGTCACTCTCTGCAGAGCATGGTGAGGAAAGCTCTGAGAGCTGATTAAAGGGAAGGGAGGCACCCTCCTTCACAGGGCCATCTTACTGAGCGGGCACCCCTGGGCACTGCCCAGGGGCCCCAGGTTCACCTGGGGGTTCAGAGCCAGACAAATAGAAGAAGCAGTGGGGCAAGGGAGTCAGGCTTAGCGGACACAGGCAGACTGGTGGGCAGGGCCCCAATCAGGTGGGTACAGCCCATACACTAAGGGCCCGAGCATCTAGACAGGGATGGGAGACAGCAGGGGCGGGTGCAGGAGAGGATTTTGGAATGTGTGTGAGAGTCATTGAGCTGACATCGGGCTCTTTGCTCCCCCCTCTGGTAAATTCCGGCATGTGCACCCCTTCGTGTGTCCTGCAAGGAACACCACCTAACAAGTAAGGGCTGTTCTACAAGTAAGGGGGGGTTGTGTGTGTCTGTGTACATGTGTGTGTGTGTCTGTTTACATGTGTGTGTGTCTGTGTACATGTGTGTGCCTGTGTACATGTGTGTCTGTGTCTGTGTACATGTGTGTCTGTGTACATTTGTGTGTGTGTGTGTGTCTGTTTACATGTGTGTGTGTCTGTGTACATATGTATGCCTGTGTACATGTGTGTGTGTGTGTGTGTGTGTGTACATGTGTGTGTGTGTCTGTTTACATGTGTGTGTGCCTGTGTACATATGTGCCTGTGTACATGTGTGTGTACCTATGTACGTGTGTGCTTGTGTCTGTGTACATGTGTGTCTGTGTACGTGTGTGTGTCATATATACACATGAGGGGGGCTGCGAGCGTACAGGTGTGAGGTGCGTAAATTGGACAGGCTTGTAGGGGCCCCATAGAATTACTTTGCCCAGGGGCCCCTAGATGTTATTAAGGTGGCCCTGCTCCTTCACACAGCACACAGGAATAGAACTGAGGCTGTCGACCATTTTTCTCTTGGGGGTGGATTTACTAAAGACAAATAGACTGTGCACATATAGACTGTGCACTCTGCAAGAGCAGTTGCTCCCGAGCTTAGTAAATGAGGAAAAGCTCTGCTTTCTTCCATCATCCAATCATGTGCAAGCAAAAATGCCGTTCCACTTTAAGGACTTAAACTACTTGCATTTAAAAAAGTTATATTTAATAAAGTATTATTCACTGTGGAGCTGCATTAATGTGTGTCTTTTATATTTGTCTGGAGTTTAGCTTTAATGTGTCTCTATTAGAAACTTTTATGTTGGCCATAGATCCCCTTTAACAGCGAATAATATTATAAATGTAAAAAAAATACTTTTGTTAAACAGAACGCATATTGTGCTTTTTAAACTCTTTTGAGCGCTCTAAGTATTTTTTTTTTTTTTTAACGACAGTGCCAATACAATTAGGTCACTATTTCATTGGAGAACTTTGGAAGAAAGTTCTTTCCTCCATACCTGTAAGATTGCAAGCCATAAATCAGGATTTTATTGGAATTTGCATTTTTGCGGTCCAAAAAAACCATATAGCGCGGCGAGGGGTCACTAATCATGATGAACATTTTCGTTTTAATTCCTTTCTTGGAATGCCAAGTTGAATCACTTGTGTGAGTAAAATTAAATGCATGATTTCGTTTCAAACCACAGATTCCCCCGGTGGGACGTGCGCGGGACTCAAGTGGGCCAGTTTGTAAGCAAGGCCAAAGTTACACCCAATCCTTCATCATTAAACTTGTGTGTGTATTAAAGATTGCACATCTCCCACTCACGGGCACCGCTTTCCAAAACTGGTGAGAAAATGGATGTTTCTGTAACTTCAGCATTCCATCCCAGACTGCTAGATGTTCCCGGACTTTCTCCATCACTCTGCACACTGAGTCACAAGATATTTTAAACTTGTGCCGCATAGGAATGCCACCTGCATGAGTTTAACCGCTTCAGCCCCGGAAGGATTTACCCCCTTCCTGACCAGAGCACTTTTTGCGATTCTGAACTGCGTCGCCTTAACTGATAATTGCGCGGTCGTGCGACGTTGCACCCAAACAAAATTAATGTCCTTTTTTTCCCATAAATAGAGCTTTCTTTTGGTGGTATTTGATCACCTCTGCGGTTTTTATTTTTTTGCTCTATAAATAAAAAAAGAGCAACAATTTTGAAAAAAAAACAATATATTTTACTTTTTGCTATAATAAATATCCCCCAAAAATATATAAAAAAAACTAATTTTTTCCTCAGTTTAGGCAGATATGCATTCTTCTACATATTTTTGGTAAAAAAAAAAAATCGCAATAAGCGTATACTGATTGGTTTGCGCAAAAGTTATAGCGTCTACAAAATAGGAGGTATTTTATGGCATTTTTATTATTAACTTTTTTTTTATTAGTGATGGCGGCGATCTGCGATTTTTATCATGACTGCGACATTATGGCGGACACATTGGACACTTTTGACACCATTTTGGGACCATTGTCATTTATACAGCGATCAGTGCTATAAAAATGCATTGATTACTGTGTAAATGACACTGGCAGAGAAGGGGTTAAACACTAGGGGGCGATCAAGGGGTTAAGTGTGTCCTAGGGAGTGATTCTAACTGTGGGGGGGGATGGGCTTCAACTCACATGACAGTGATCACTGCTCCTGATGACAGGGAGTAGTGATCTCTGTCATGTCACAAGGCAGAACGGGGAAATGCCTTGTTCACAAAGGCATCTCCCCGTTCTTCTGCTCCGTGACACGATCGCAGGCTCCCGGTGGACATCAAGTCTGCGGGACCGGTAGGCACGGTCACGGACCATGTGGCGGGCGCGTCCACAATGCTGCATTTTAAAGGGGACTACCTGTACGCCCTTTTGCCCACCCGTGCCATTCTGCCAACGTATATCGGCGTGCAGCGGTTGGTAAGGTGTTAATTAACTTTTTTTTTTTTCATAATACAAGTCAAATGCACTTTTTAAATGTCAGTGAAAGGTATAAATGAAAACCGAGTCAAAGTGATGCTACAACAGAGATCTGATGTAGTTACAAAGCTTACAATTACAGAGACTCTACACGGGGCTATATTAATCAGAGAAAAGGTTCAGATACTCCTCTTTCCCCCAACTCACCTCTTGCCTCCACCCCTTACCCATCTACAAGCACCCTCCCTTGTCTCTGCTAGACATGTGCAATTTGTTTCGTTCCAAATTTGTTCTTTAATGAATTTCGACAAATTTGTTTATTCAGAAATATCCGGAAATTTAAACATTCAAAAATGCAGAAATTCAGAAATTCGCAATTCACAAAATACGAAAATTCGGAAGTTCAGAAATTCGTAAACTTGGAAATTCGAAAATCTGAAAATAAGAATGAAAATCCGCCAATTTCCTTCCTTTCAAATTTGGCTGTTAGTGAACGTAACGAATACGAATTATCCCAAGTTACGAATTATTCGAAATAATGAATGCTGTATCTAAATGAATAAAAGAGAGAAAATCTGCTGCGCTCAAACAAAAAAAAAACTCAAAAGCAGCTAACACAATATTGCTTGGTACAATAATAAGAAAATAGGGGTAAAGGTGTAGCGCTAATTAGTGGTGGTAATTGAAATCAGACATATAAGGTACATTCAATAGCACAAAAAATTGCAGTCCATCTGGAAAATTCCAATGAGATAGAAAATAGGAGAACTGTCAAAAACTGACTCTTACCGCCAGTGTATAGGACATACACATTGAGCAAATGACTGAAAAGCCAAATTAACAACTCTTATTCATCGAATGGTCCACCAATTGGGCAAGGAATCTTCTATCATAGACCCACCAGAGACACATGGCTGTATCTTTTCAACCTCGGCTGGGAGATAAACTCCACACGAACAGCTCAGTGCATCAGGGGCGTGGTAACAACGTGTGACGCTTATCCCAATGTAAAATAAAATCCCAGCGAGTAGGTAGGATGCTACATTCAGTTTGCTCCTGACTCAGCAGTGCTTCCCCAAACCATCTGCTTGATGTCTACTTTAAATGAAATGGAGTGGAGTGGCCGCCATCTTGTTGGTAGGAAGTGCTGGACGCTTTCGTTTTGCTCATGCTTGCTTTTTATTTGTTAAATGTGAGTTTATACCTATTCCTTTTTGCAATAAACTATCGATTTTTTGGATGTCTGCGCAATGAGATTGTTCTTTCATCCCCTTATATGTAACCACTGAGCTGTTCCTGTTGAGTTTACCTCCCAGCCGAGGTTGAAAAGATACAGCCATCTGTCTCTGGTGGATTCCTTGCCCAATTGGTGGACCGTTCGATGAATTGGAGTTGTTAATTTGGCTTTTCAGTCATTTGCTCAATGTGTATGCCCTATATACTGGCGGTAAGAGTCAGTTGTGTTGGGTGTCGGTGACGGTTCTCCTATTTTCTATCTCATTGGAGTTTTCCATCTAAACGAATGAAATGTAACAAATTACTTTTTATTTATTTTTAATTAGTTCTGTTCCATTCGTTATTTCGTATAATTCATAACTTCAGATAAATTCACTTTCGTTACGTTTACTAACAGACAAATTTGAAAGGAAATTCCAATACCTATAATTTAATAGTTATTTATGGCCATTTTTTGAGATAGCACACTGCATCACTTTAACTGACAATTGCGCTGTCATGTGACGCTGCACCTAAACAGAATTGATGTCCTTTATTTCCCACAAATAGAGCTTTCTTTTGGTGGTATTTGATCACCTCTGCGGTTTTTATTTTTTGCGCTATAAACAAAAAAAGAACGACAATTATGAAGAAAAAACAACATTTTTTACTTTCTGCTATAATAAATATCCAAAAAAATATGTAAAAAAAACAAATTTCTTCATCAGTTCAGGCCAATATATATTCTGCTACATATTTATGGTAAAACAAATCTCAATAAGCATATATTGATTGGTTTGCGCAAAAGTTATAGCGTTTCCAAAATAGGGGAAAGATTTAGGGGCTTTTTATTTATTTTTATTGTTTTTACTAGTAATGGCGGTGATCTGCGATTTTTAGTGGGACATTGCGCACATGTGACCTTAAGTGACACTTTTTGGTGACCAGTGACACCAATACAGTGATCAGTGCTATAAAAATGCACTGATCACTGAATAAATGTCACTGGCTAAAAAGGGGTTAATACCAGGGGGCGATCAAGGGGTTAAGTGTTCCCTAGGGAGATGTTTCTAACTGTATGGGGAACGGTAAAGTGATTGGATACCTAGAATTGGCGCCCTATGAATGAGGAATATGCAAATGAAGCTGCCCCTTGAAGGTGAACAAGTCACAAAAAAGTATAAAAGGTGGCGCTAAGCATATACAAGTGAATATACAGTATATATCATGAACCAAAATCATAAATATATATTACTGCAAAAAACACATATATTGTTGAACATATAGCAAGCTAAAAAGTCCATTAGTGATAGTGTTCCCAACACCAAAAAAATGGTTTTAAATGAATGGGGGTGGACTGACTGGGAGAAGAGAGAGATTGCTGTTCCTGATCACTAGGGACAGCTGATCTCTCTCTCCCCTCCCCTGTCAGAACGGGGATCTGCCTTGTTTACAAAGGCAGATCCTTGTTCTGTGTCTCTTTTCCTGCGATCACGGGTGGCCGACGGACATCGAGTCTGCCGGACCCGTGGACGAGCTCCCGCAGCATGCAACAAGTGCGCCCGCAAAAATTAGTGCATGGACCGACACACCGGTACATCAATTCGTGCAGGGGAGCCAACCAGCCACAGTATATCTGCGGCGGTTGGTAGGGAACTGGTTAGGGGTTCATTCACACAGTTTTGTATTATTTCGAGAACGGTGTGCTGTGTAATTATACATTGTTGTGCACTGCAATGCATTGTTCTAAAGCAGGAGTCTCCAAACTTTTCAAACAAAGGGCCGGTTTACTGTCCTTCAGACTTAGAGAGGCTGAATTGTGGCCAGAGTGGGTAGAAAATGTCTCGCACCCAGCATCAGTGAGCATAGCCACAGGGTTGGTTGTTGGCAGGAGGTAGAGTAGAGCCCCATTATTGGTATAAATGGGAGGAATAGTGCCCATCCTTTATTATTAGTGGGAAAAATAGTACACCATCATTGTTATCAGTGGAAGAAATAGTGCCCTATAGTAGGTCTCAGTGGGAGGAATAGTGCCCCAAAGCATAGCTCCCATTTGTCCCTGATTTCGAGGGACTGTCCCTGATTTGGAGCAATGTCCCTCTGTCCCTCATTCCCCCTCATTTGTCCCTCATTTTGGTCTGATCTATATAGTTGTATATAAAATGCACTTTTTATCTTTCAAAAAGGGTTTCCCAGTGCTAAACCTTTCATTCAATTTCTAAATTGCTGCATTTGTAAATTTTAAAAGCCAATATAAAGGAATAGTAGTGGTAGAAAAAAGCCCTTTTTGGATTTAGTTAACCTTTTTTTTTGGTACTTCTCCTTTAAGGGGGTGTGGCAGGAGGGCGTGTCCTATGCATACATATGTTTGGTAGTAGGCATCCCTCATTTCCATCTAAAAATGTTGGCAGGTATGCCCCAAGAGCCAGATAAAGGCAACCAAAGGGCCGCAGTTTGGAGACCCCTGTTCCATAGCTCCCAACTGTTCCTGATTTCAAGGGACTGTCCCTGATTTGGAGCAATGTCCCTCTGTCCCTCATTCCTCCCTATTTGTCCCTCATTTTGGTCTGATCTATATAGATGTATATAAAATGCACTTTTTATCTATCAAAAAAGGTTTCCCAGTGCTAAACCTTTCATCTGAATTCTAAATTGCTGCATTTGTAAATTCCAAAAGCCAATATAAAGGAATAGTAGCGGTAAAAAAGCACTTGTGGGTTTAATCAATCTTGTTTTTTGTGCAATTGTCCTTTAAGTGGGCATGGCAAGGGGTGTCCCTATGCCTACATACTTTTGCTGATAGGTGTCCCTCATTCCCATCTCAAAAAGTTGGGAGGTATGCCTGTTCTAAAGCTTTGCAGTGCTTGCCTTTTTAATTCTATGCAATTCTATGCACAGCAACACATTGTGGTACATTATAGTGCACCAGACTGCGCTGTCCTCTGCACAAAACACAACATTCCCTTTGTTTTCAGCACACCAACCCAGTGCATTGGTGTGAACTGAAGCCATGGGACATAAGTCATTCTGCCTTGTTCTTGAGTTGGGACTGTGTTAGGTAGTTAACAAGGCAAGCAGCTTTTCTGTGGAGTCCAGGCAGCTGGTAATAATGAGAAATTGACTATGATTTGTTTTCTTTTTTGTATTTTTTTCCACCTCAGCACAAAGCGGATTCTTTTCCGCTAATTAGAAATGTTATCTAGTCTAATGATAGTGCCGGCTTTTAGAGAAAGTTTAAGGTGAACAATAAGCCCATTCAGTCCATTCACAGCTGGATCTCATATTATTCTCCGTGTCATAGAAGTCTGCCCCTCCAACACACCTGTGACTATACTGTACTTCACACCACAGCCACAGACTGTCTGTCATCATCCTCATCTTCAACATGGAGGAGATAACTTTAACCCTTTGGCTGCCAGAGCCATTTTTGCATATTTTCTTCCATGCATGCTTAAAAAAATCATTTTAGATGATTGCATAAAGCCCCAAAAACGTTATATTATTTCTGAAACAGACACCATGGAGAATAAAGTAGTTGTAGTCCCAATATTTTATGTCATGCGATATTACCACAAAGGTCTAGGAAATGCAACATTTCAGTAAAATATACACTAAAGTAAATGGACTACATCCCACCAACCAAGAAAAAGTCAATTTTAGGGCACATAACCACAATAAATTACCCAATTTTTTTGTAAAATATAAAAGACGAGATTGCAGATTGAGTAAATAGCTGCCCAATATGTCAAATTGCGTGCGCCCCTGACATGGCAACAAGCTTCAGTACCCTCTATTTTTCATAGGAGACACTTTAAAAGCCCCCTAAAGGTCATCAGTTTAGCGTTACATACAGTGCCTTGAAAAAGTATTTACACCCCTGGAAATGTTCCACATTTTGTCATGTTACAACCACAAACATAAATGTATTTTATTGGGATTTTATGTGATAGACCAACACAAAGTGGCACATAATTGTGAAGTGGAAGGAAAATAATAAATGGTTTTCAATTTTTTTTTACAAATAAATATGTGAAAAGTGTGGGGTGCATTTGTATTCAGCCCCCTTTACTAACCGATGAGGTTATTAAAAAAACAGTTACGGAGACAACCCGGTACCAAGAGCAACAAGCCACTACGCATCGGAAGTTTCCAAAAAGTAGAAAGTGGGAACCAGTGACCAAAGATGACATTTGGAAATTTCTAGACCTAATAATACTTCAGGGAGTAGTGGGGAAACCCCTGCAGAAGTGATATTGGAAAACTAACAAATTTCTTGCCACTCCATTCTTTGGCACGTTCATGTCAGAGTACAGATTTTCCCTGATAATGAAGTGTTTGCACTTTGAAAACAACAAAGAATTTTACGAAACTACCCCTCCTGCACCAAAACTCAAAAAATTTTGGTAAGTATCTCATATGATTTTAAAAAAATTCCAACGGAGCTATGTGCCAGAAAGACATATCAGCATATATGAAACGTCTAATGGCCTACAAGGGAAGGCTCAACTGGATACAATACATAGCATCAAAGAGAGCACGATTTGGCGTAAAATCCTTAATTCTATGCGAATCGTCAACTGACTACAGTTGGGATTCAGTCCTATACACTGGGAAAGGAACAAAATTCAACCCAAAATACAGCAACTATGGAATGGCAACATGTTCCATTCTTTCACTGATTGAGCCATTGCTAAATCAGGGCTATTGTGTAACAAACGACAACTTTTACACATCTCCTGAACTTTATGAGTTTCTTCTGCAAAATAAAACATATGCCTATGGAAATGTTAGGGCTAACCGGCGTGACATCCCGCCAATGTTTGGCAATAAGAAGCTGAAGACAGGAGAAATAGTTGCCTGGCAGAAAGGCAAAATGATGGCACTGCGATGGCGTGACAAGAAAGATGTGTGCCTAATGAGTACAATCCATAATACCTCCACTGTCATGGTACGCACAAAAGGTGGGAAAGACATCATGAAGCCACAGGTAGTGGTAGACTACAATAACACCATGGGAGGTGTTGACAGAGCCGACCAAGCAATGAAATTCTATCCAGCAATGAACGAAACAGCAAAAGAAGTACTACAAGAAGATCTTCAGGCATCTTCTTGAGCAATGTTTGTGGAATGCCTGTATTCTGCTCAAAAAAGTGACAAGCCTGTGCTTCATTCTGACTTTATTTGGAAAGTTGCCGGACTGATCTTTCTGAACCACCAAACACCAATGGCTGTGAATAGAGCTGGATGTCGTGCTGCTGGTGTTGTCAACCAGGAACGCCTGACTGGTCATCACTTCATGGACTACATCCCACCAACCAAGAAAAAGTCAGCACCTACAATGATGTGAGTGGTTTGTTGCTCGAAGTGAGATGACAGTGGAAAGAAAAAACGAAAGGAAATCAGATTCCATTGTCCTGTTTGTGATGTCGGACTTTGTGCAGTCCCATGTTTCAAAAATTTTCATTACTAAGCCAATATGCAGTGTCTAGTAATATTGCATCCTTTTTTGGACAAATTTCAGTGTTTTGATTTGATTATATTATTGAAAAAAAATATTATTATATTATTATTTGTTATAATTATTTATAGTTATTTATTATATTATAATTTATGATTTCGTGTTTCAAACTTTATCATACCCGGGATGTCTACTAGACTCTTGTTTGGATAGATTCAAGTGAGTTATTCTTAAGAATTATTGGCCTACAATATAAAACGCCAAATTTTCATGCAAAACAATGTACCGTATATACTCGAGTATAAGTCGAATTTTTCAGCACATTTTTTTGTGCTGAAAGTGCCCCCCTCGACTTATACTCGAGTCAAGCACTTTTCTGCAGCAAAAAATTTCATTTTCCAAACCGACTTTGGGGCCCCATATCTCAGGGCCACTTAGTGCTAGGAACCCCAAATTTGGTATGCAAACACTGGTACCACAACATATCCAAAGATGAAGATCCTAGCTCTAAGTGGCCCCGAGATACGGGGCCCCAAAATCGGTTCGGAAAATGTCATTCTCTGCTGAAGAAAAGTGCTTGACATTTTCTGAACCGATTTTGGGGCCCCATATCTCAGGGCCACTTGGTGCTAGGAACCCCAAATTTGGTGTGCAAACCCACTGGAACTGGTACCATAACATATCCAAAGCTGGGGTTCCTAGCACTAAGTGGCCCTGAGATACGGGGCCCCAAAACCGATTCGGAAAATGTCATTTTCTGCTGCAGAAAAGTGCTTGACATTTTCTGAACTGATATTTGGGGCCCTGTATCTCGGGGCCACTTGGTGCTAGAAACCCCAGCTTTGAAAATTTTATGGTGCTAGTTCCACTGGGTTTGCACACCAAATTTGGGGTTCCTAGCACCAAGTGGCCCCGAGATACAGGGCCCCAAATTTGGTCAACTGTGTCCATCTGCAGCAATGTCATTTCAGGACCCTTTGGGTTCAGAGACCCCAAATTTTGGCTGCAGCTAGGGGGCATCTAGGAACCCTTAACTACCGAGTTTGAAGTTCAGGGGACCTATGGCTGCAAATGGGCACAGTGATGCTGCAAATGGGCATTGTTGACCCTCTTTTCCACTTACAGTAGCTGTGCATTTCTCACCCTCGTCTTATACTCGGGTCAATAAGTTTTTCCCATTTTTTTTGTAGTAAATTAGGACCTCGACTTATACTCGGAACGACTTATACTCGAGTATATACGGTACCTCTTTGGCATTCAAAAATTAGACATAATCATACTGCCAGGGATGTTAACTACCTCTGCACACCTCTCTGATTACTGCAACCTGAATTTCTCTGATTTTATAGCTAGACTTCAGACACTACCACATCCCCTGTCCATTGAGAGTGTGTTTGCAGGTTACAGAACCAAAGAATGGTGGAATGGCAGTGGGTAGGGCAACAAAGGTAAAACTAAATCAGATAGGGGCACACAAGAACCAATAAAGGTTATATAAAGGTTCTGGCTAATAAAGGTAATACTAAGCTGCTAGTGATGGCCATTGGCCAATCTTAGCCAACATTTTTAAAAATTTTAAAACGGAATACCACTTTACTGCAAACTTAAAAGGTAGAGGGGAGGAATTCCATAATGAGACCCTCAGAAGTCTAGTATTGACTATAGTTATGGCTTCAGTGTTGCCCCTGGTAACATTTTGGAATAGTAGGGTTTATTAAAAGCTTTATGTAAGAATATAAAATAAAGAAATATTTCAATACATACAACAAATACAAAATAAAAAATAATATATTTATAACGGTTATAAATAATATAGGCAAATCATATATAAATGTCCTAAAAAAAATGGTAGAAATAATGGAGACACAAAGAACTCTGTAGATTCAAAGCTTCCTGTCCCTTTTTTGACCTGTTGTGTATAAGGACATTATCTATGAACTGGACCCCTTGACATGAAGGAAGAGCATAACGTAATTGGAGGAGGAGGAGGAAGAGGATCTGGGAGGAGGTGAGACTCCTGACAGCTGTATTAATGACAGGAGATACTTTTCATTCTATCCCACACACCTTCAGAATGAATTCCCATCCTGGTAATAGGTTTTCTTATCTGATTGCATTTGTCTGGAGAAATTCATTTTATATGTTGTGTGTACGTAGAAAAAAAAAAAGAAATATATATATATATATATATATATATATATATATATATATATATATATATATATATATATATATATATATATATATATATATATACATACACAGTATATATATATATATATATATATATATATATATATATATACATACATACACAGTATATATATATATATATATATATATATATATATATATATATATATATATATATAGTATATACAGTGAGGAAAACAAGTATTTGATACACTGCCAATTGTGCAGGTTTTCCTACTTACAAAGCATGTAGAGGTCTGTAATTTTTATCATAGGTACTCCTCAACGGTAATTAAGTAATTAATTTGCATTTTATTGCATGACATAAGTATTTGATACATTAGAAAAGCAGAACTTAGTATTTGGTACAGAAATCTTGTTTGCAATTACAGAAATCATACGTTTCCTGTAGTTCTTGACCAGGTTTGCGCACACTGCAGCAGGGATTTTAGCCCACTCCTCCATACAGACCTTCTCCAGATCCTTCAGGTTTTCGGTGCTGTCGCTGGGCAATACGGCTCCCGCCAAAGATTTTCTATTGGGTTCAGCTCTGGAGACTGGCTAGGCCACTCCAGGGCCTTGAGATGCTTCTTAGTTGCACTGGCTGTGTGTTTTGGGTCGTTGTCATGCTGGAAGACCCAGCCACGACCCATCTTCAATGCTCTTACTAAGGGAAGGAGGTTGTTGGCCAAGATCTCGCGATACATGGCCCCATCCATCCTCCCCTCAATACGGTGCAGTTGTCCTGTCCCCTTTGCAGAAAAGCAGCCCCAAAGAATTATGTTTCCACCTCCATGCTTCACGGTTGGGATGTTCTTGGGGTTGCACTCATCCTTCTTCTTCTTCCAAACACGGCAAATGGAGATTAGACCAAAAAGCTCTATTTTTGTCTCATCAAACCACACGACGTTCTCCCATACCTCCTCTGGATCATCCAGATGGTGATTGGCAAACCAGCCTGTCTGTAGAGAAACATAAGCAGGAGGAACTTCTAGTCTTCTGCTGCTGGTCACATCTTCAAAATAAAAAAAACAACCTTTGGGATACAGAGTAAAAATAAATAAATAATGATGATAAACTGTTTTACATTGTCATAAAAATATATATTTGAAATCAAATCTTTATTATTTTGTGGAAATAACAGGGCGTAGATGGATTTCTGCAAGTCACAGGCTGTGTCCTGCCCCTCCAGCCTTTCTCTTAGAATATGAGGGAGGTGAAGCCACCTTTATTCTACATGTAATATCCCGCCCCTATTGTGTTTATCTGGTCAGTAGGCATGGATGAGGAGGGAGGGAGTGGGCTGTCATTTACCACTGTGTATACACCCACATGTGTGACTCCATAGTCACATGGGCCTCTCAGATGTGATAAGGAGGAAATGCTCAGCATAGAAACTTACTGAAAACTGAGCATGTGCAGAGTTGCCACTACAGCTGCAAAATCCTTAGCTGAATTGGGGACAGAAGGGGGAGATAGAGAGCAAGAGGATCAACCAGGTATTTTGCAGAATACAGAAAACAAATTTCATACTCATGACTGAGTGAGTATGAGCAGCATTTAATATACCATTTAGACCCCTTCCACACTGGGGCGGTTTTCAGGCGCTTTAGTGCTGGAAATAGCCTCTGCTAAGAGCCTGAAAACCGCCTTCCATTCATTCAAGTGTGACTTTTCACACCCGGGCGGTGCGCTTGCGGGACGCTCTGAAAAGAATCTTTGGGGTGGTTGGGAGCTCTGTATTTAGCGCTCCTGAAATGCCCTGCCCATTGAAATGAATGGGCAGCGCTTCAGAAGCACCGCAACATGGAAGTTTTTAACCCTTCTTTGGGGTTAAAAGCGCCCCGCTAGCAGCCAAAAAGCGTAGCTTAAACAATGGTAAAACGCCGCTAAAATGAGCGCCGCTTTACTGCGAAGGTGGCTGCGGCCCCAGTGTGACCCCAGGGTCTCGTTGATAGTTTTTTATGATGTGGGCTTAGTGACACTTTAAACTTCAAGTACAAATAGGCTTTAATATGTAACAGATGACTCTTTTTTACTAAAAAAGCAAAAATAAAATTGAATGGATCAGATTTTGTGACATATGGCTGATATATGCTATGAGGTCCCATTCTCGATAGTTATGTTTCTGTTTGTGTCTCTCTTTTTGCCTGATTTAGCATTTTGCAACACATCCTTACTTTCAGAGCTTCTCGATACTTACTATACAATATTGTAGGTTCCTCAAGTTTTAAAGGGCTCTACTTAAGAAAACGTTTGAAGGTAGTTTAGGAGGATTTACAATTTTATAGTCATAGAGTGTGTTCTATTTCAACAGAATGAAGAAAAGGCCATTGTTCACATTAAGGGGAAATTTATAAGCGTTATTACCATTATACCTATTTATAAACCTTCTCTTCAAAACCTTGGTTGTTGTGAAATGTTTAGATCAAAGGCTTGCGAATGAAAGGAGATTATGTATCAGAAGGGTATTTGGACTGACTTGAAAAGACACTGAATAGTCGGATATGTGTGTAGCTATCACACTGAAAAGAGCACATATAAAAACGTCATTTAAAAGCTCATTCGGTTCAGGTAAGAATGGATTTATATTTAGCAGTAATAAAAAAAAATACTCAAAAAATTTAAAAGAATATTGGAAGATGTGTCCAAAAAAGAAAAAAAGAAAAGAAAAAAGCAAGCAGAGGACAAAGGACTATTCACCAGTATTACGTGCAATCTCCATTCAGTTACTATGCCACCTTACCATGCCTTGTTTCACACTGTGCCTCCTTGTCCACACTGCCTTGTGACTGCTGCCTTGTGAATTGATAGAGTAATAATGCTGCAGCAGCAGGAGGGGTTCAGCAAGAAGAGATCCACAAAATGGATAAAGCAGGGTGATCCTTGCACTGCAAGCATTCATATACAGCTTCCTCTCCAGCACAGAGAATAGTGATCACTAATTTTACTTTAAATCCAGTGAGACCAGCAATCAAATGCCTTAAAGTGGTTGTAAACCTCAAACGTGAAACATGAACAAAGCATATCCCTCTATAGTGTGTACTTGTTTTAATTAAAGTAGTAAACACTATTATACCACTTATACCTACAGATAATAGGGCTACCTGTAGGTACTGTGAATATCTCCTAAACTTGCACTGTTCAGCAGATATTCAGAGTGCATGCAGCCGGTGACATCACACTGTATGCCGGACCTTCAGAGCTTGTGCCGTAAACGGCGACTCCCGCATGCATGTACAGGAGTGATTTTATTGTGCCCCTGGCCACTTATGTAGCCAGAGGCCGCAAACCCAGAAAAAAAAGCCAGGGGAAGATGAAAGCCCCCTCAGCAGTGACAACATGGTGCTGGGGGCTTCATTTTGAGGTAAGTCTCTCATAATGTGCTAGTATGCTATGCATACTAGCACATTATGACATTGCCCTGCAGGGGATTTTTTTTTTCTTCAACTTGAGAACAAAGTTATCCGTGGAAATTCACCATATCCTGATCCTCCCTAGCAGGGGACATGAATGCTGGTAATATACATGGATTGTTATTATGCACCTTTTATGATGTTTACTACTAAGTATTTGGATATCCTGTTTTTATGTTTTTTTGTACTAATAAAGAAGTTTATATTTTTTACTAAATTTTGAGTATATGCTATATAAGTTGGTACCAAGATAGTCCTTCAAAATTCCCTTTATGGGTGATCAGTTGGTCTTTTTCATTCCAAGTTGGATTATGGTGCACCACAATTAGGCTTTATGCAATTTATATCAATAGAGACTTTCTTTTGCTATCAGCATGAGTGATTTCTAACACGTTTTTCTGACACCAAGAGAAAAATGGTGACAGCGGAGGGACCTCCAGCAGATTGACATTATGCTCTGAGGAAATCCGTGTGACAGAATGACGCCATCACGCTCCACATAGTGCTCCCACAGAACCACCCACCAGCCTTGGAATCCCCGTCTGCATCTCCACGAGGTTGTGTCTACTCACCCGGGAACAGAATGACTGGATGATTGAGCGCAGCACAATGCTCCCTGCACTCTCCAGGTCAATTATTACGCTCCCTGAATACCACCATCGGAACCCCGCTGGTGACACCATCCCCGTGGACGGAAGATAGCTTGATTAGCCAGCTGGAGATGATATGAGCAACATACGGCTCTCCTCTTGATCGGCGTGACATGTCGTGTGCCTAGACTCGGGTGAGATCTTACCTTTTTCATATCCTGTTCAGGACTGCTGCTTACATTTGCCATTTGCACTCTACCCATAAGCCATGATTGTTCACCGATATAGCCACACTTCCAAGCCTGCTCTCATCCTCCAGGGCTCATAGCACCTTACACACAGGCGCTTCCCTTCTCTGCTATCTGTGTCCCGCAGTATTGAATGTCTATGGTGAACTTTTACAGATAAAGACAGCAGTATCCATTGCCCCACCAGCATGCTGGCTACAGTCAGTTTTTTTCTCTCTATTGACATTCATACAGTGGACACGATTCCCCAACGGCTGCATTTCCATCCACCCTCTTCCTATTTATTATTAACCAATATTTTGACACCTATCAGGACCATCAGCTTCACATTTGATGACCTGATAGGAGATATCATTTTGTACCTACATGACAGGAGGCGTGCATGGTGTATGTGTGTGGTAGCCATCTGTGTTGGTTTATGACAACATTGTCATTTTTTAGAATTGGTGGTGGTATCTGGTTTTATACCATACTTTTCGATTGGTGCTAAAGTGAATTTTTCAATACACATTATTTATATTTAGGTAACTGCGTGCTCCTCCTTGATGAATTGCTTTCCTTTCTCTCCCCCCTTGTTTTTATATGCCCAATTAATTCAGAGGAACGCACCTTTATTACGGCCCAAGTGCCATTGGTGCAAGCAATTATCTCCATCACTTACAGGCACAGATACTATTGAATCTCTGCCTGTTGCTATTATATTGTTTAGCAGAGTCTCCAGTTCTGTTTTCACCTCAGGTTACTTTCTCCAGCAGATTGACAGCCTTAGCTCTGTGTTGTGTGAAGGGAGGTGTGTCCTTTCCCTCCAATCAGCTCTCAGAGCTCTCCCCACCGAGCTCTCCAGAGTGTGACTTCAGCTCTCCACTACTTTTTTTTCTGACAGCTCAGACAAGCTTTATAATTTCTTGACATTGAAAGGCTGTAGGGAAGAGAAGACAGCAGGTAAACAGGTACAACTTATGTAGGGGGATTTGTTTCATCTCTGTGCGTTACCTGAGGCCAGTCACTTCACTGGGTATATGGAAGAGTTTACAACCACTTTAAAAGATCTCACACTGCAGATATACAGCTATGTGGTTGTAATGCCAGGAGTGCTTAGGCACAGGATACGTGCTGCAATTTTTCAGTAGGAAGTCAAGACAAAAGTTATATATTTCTTCTTTTTATATTACTTCCTAGGCACCGTTACCATTTCTAGATGGTTCCTATTACATGAGACCAAATTTTCACTTTTTCAGGTTCACTTTAGGTAGACGTGATCAAGTTGCCAAAGAGAACCTGCACCAAAAGGAAAATTGCACATAAAAGCTTAATAAACACACTGCAAAGGGGTGTGACGTAGCTTTGTTTGCCAACAAAGCCATATTACACACAGGGATGGATCCAGAGTCTAGTCTCGGGAGGGGCACTGCCAGAAAATACCTTTTTTTTGTGGGCAATTTATCGGGGAAACGGCTGGTGTTGGCGCTTCAATCATCACGGCACCCTGGTTTTTATGGTGTCAGGATGATTGAAGCGCATTATTTCTATTCTTACATGTAATATAAAATTAAATAGTTCAACTCACCATAATGCAGAATCAGTGGGAGCCCTGAGTGTGTCACTTTCCACGTCGCCTGCCACCAAATGCGGATTGTGACTTGCCACGTCACCTGCCACATGTTGTGAATTGTCACTTGCCACGTCTCCTGCCACACGTTGTGGATTGTCACTTGCCACGTCACCTGCCACACGTTGTGAATTGTCACTTGCCACGTCTCCTGCCACACGTTGTGGATTGTCACTTGCCACGTCTCCTGCCACACATTGTGGATTTTTCACTTGCCACGTCACCTGCCACACGTTGTGGATTGTCACTTGCCACATCACCTGACACACGTTGCAGATTGTCACTTGCCATGTCACCTGCCACACACTGTGGATTGTCACTTGCCATGTCACCTGCCACACGTTGTGGATTGCCACTTGCCACATCACCTGACACACGTTGCAGATTGTCACTTGCCATGTCACCTGCCACACACTGTGGATTGTCACTTGCCATGTCACCTGCCACACGTTGCGGATTGCCACTTGCCACATCACCTGCCACACATTGTGGATTGTCACTTGCCACACGTTGCGGATTGTCACTTGCCACGTCGCCTGTCACCAGATGGGGATTGTCACCTACCGTGTCACTTTCCTGCTAAGGTGGTCTCTTGCTATGTCCCAGAGTCAGGCAGCAGAGAGATGATGTAATCTCTCTGCTGCCCACAGCTGCCTTCACAGTGAGGGCGGAACTGCAGGGATGCAGGGCGGGCGCAGGGTGGTGAGAGATGTCAATCTATGTAGGCAGACAGAAAAACAGTGATGGAGGCTTTCACTTTCTCCACACCATCCAAAAATGTAAAAGATATTTTTTTAGACAAGTTCAACTTTAAAGTGTCACTAAACCCAAAACAGTAATATCAGTCTGTATTTGCAGTAAGGCATGCTTGTTATACTCACTGTGGAACCTAAGAGGTTAATCCTCTGCATTGTGTAAAAAAGCCGTTTGATCCTGTCTTCTCTGTTCCTTCCTTCCTTCAACTGTCCCCAATCCATCTCCTGATAGTACATAGCCTTGGGGGCACTCTGCACATGCTTAGTTCGGTGTGTATTCGGTGTGTATTGCTAAAGAGTTTTTTTTTTTTCTTGGGAGGGTGCATGTGATCAGCACAGGGCCAATCAGCACTGTCCAGACAGAGGGTCAGGGGTCATGCAGCCTCATAGGACAATCAGAGGAGAATGAAAACTCCTCCTAAACGCATTGACCAGTTGGACACAGATAGAAGTTACAAGACTGCTATATACTGCTGATGAGAAAAGGTATTTAGCCGTTTATATTTACTAAAATAATTGCATTTCCATGTTCTGTGTGAGACCAGATATAGTGAATCCTGGGTTTAGTAACACTTTAAGTCTCTATTACAAATGCTTGTGTCAGGATCTAGATGCAGGAGGGCAATAAATATGTCCCGCGTTCTAACTGTAGCAGAATCGGCGTGTGTGGCTCAGAGCTTGAAAATGAATGAGCCTCAGCACAATGCCTCTGTAATGGTCCCTCGCTGTTAATTGGATCTGTATGTACATGCTTTAAAAGTTGTAGGAAGGAAAACATAACCCTTAAATGGTCATTAATGCGCTTGGAGTTACATTCATGGCTTTGTAGCAATGTGTTTTGTTTTTATAACAAAAAGTACAAAAATATGCTTCATTGTTGAGCATGTCATGATCGCAAGCCACAAAAATTCACACATTGAAACCATTTGAAGCAAGTGGCTTT
Organism: Lithobates clamitans; assembly: GCA_037952925.1. Lineage (NCBI taxonomy): Eukaryota > Metazoa > Chordata > Amphibia > Anura > Ranidae > Lithobates > Lithobates clamitans. Next base: position 4,657,446 of record JBBGZY010000795.1, on the reverse strand, counting down.
AAAACTTAATTTTCAAATGTTCTTTTTTTTTTTTTTCGGTTTGTATTTAGTGGCACAGCAAAACCTTACAAGTACAAAAGGACAGGGAAAAGGAGTGCTTCGTTAAAGTAAATTTCCAGCCTTTTGGACAACAAAGTGCTCCAATCCACAAGAATATTTTAGATATTCATTGTTGTTTATATATATACTGTATACTGTATTTATGTATATATGCACCGATCAACCATAACATTAGGATTAGGGATGGTCCCGATGTTCAAATTGAACGTTAGTTCGACTCGATCATCGGGTGTTCGCTTTTTCGCAAATAACCGAACATATGCGGCAAATTTGAGCACCGTGGAGTGCCCCATAATGCACTGCGAGATGGCAGTGCATTGACGGCTCCTGATTGGCACCTGACCTGCATGGTTTGGCCAATCACAGCGCGATCTGCTGGGAGAGCCATGATTGGCCAAAGGCAGAGTGCCTTTGGCCAATCATGGCTCAGGAGGCTAGGTCCACGCCCCACACTATATAAGGCTGCTTACACGGCGGTCGAATGTAGTGTGATAACGTGGAGGAGATTGAGAGAACTTGAGCTAGATTAGGCAGGTTAGTTAGTTAGTGTATACATACAGTGTAGTCAGTGTAGACTATATATACAGTGCAGGCAGTTTATTAATATATATATATATATGTATATATATATATATATATATATATATATATATATATATATATATATACTACCGTGTAATATATATCTATATACAGTGCATTGAGTGTAGACTATATATACAGTGCAGGCAGTCTAATAGTCTAATATATATATATATATATATATATATATATATATACAGAGAGAGAGAGAGAGAGAGAGAGAGACAGAGAGAGAGAGATGTATATACAGTGCTTTTTTTCAGGGGGAACTTGGTCGAACTCAGTTCCACCACCTCTGGCTCAGACCCTTTGGTGCCTGCTCACCACAATCACTTGTAATCACAGAAGTCTGGTTTCTGTGTTTACAAGTGACAGCTCTGCACTCTGTATGTAATGCAATCCTTGATGTGATTTGGAGGGTGTGTGTAGGGGGAGGGGTTTTGTGGGGCCCATGGGTAAGTTCCAGCACCTATTGTTTGAGAAAAAAAAAGCCCTGTATATATATATAGATATATACAGTGCACTCAGTGTAGTATATACAGTGCAGGGTCTATAGTGCAGTGCAGATTATATAACACAGTGCATTGAAGTGGTTAAGGGGAACCCTTTGACAGAATTAAGAAAAAAAAAACGGCATGGGAACTCCACGGCAAAATATTATTATTATTATTATTATTCAGGATTTATATAGCGCCAACAGTTTACACAGTACTTTACAATATAAAAAGAAATTGGCGCGGGGTCCCCCCCAAAATCCATATCAGACCCTTATCCGAGCAAGCAGCCTGACAGGGCAGGGAAGGGGCCTTTTTTCAATTTTTCAGGTCCGTCGAGAGACGTGATTGACAATGGATGTACATCGCAGGACACTTTTTTTTTCTTTTTTAATAAAGGAATTGTCAAAAACTGTCTATTGTGGTTTTTATTTTTTGACACTTTTTTTGGTGGCCAGGGTTGTCGGGACCTGGTCTGATGAATGACATTTTCTTTTACATCATGTGGATGGCCGGGTGAGTATGCGTCACTTACCTGGGTTAGAGATGGCACCAGGATGCAGGTTCCCGGGGCGGTGCCCGGCTCCCCATGCCACTTGTTTGGCAATCCCTTTGTTATTAGCCTAGAAAATGAGTAGAACTGATATTTAACATTTGGCTTCCATTGATTTCAACAGGGCTCAGATCCAGCGCCCAAACTTCTGTAATGTTTGCCAAACCTGCCTTGAACCAAACCCAGGTAAATATAGCCCATCCCTAGTCAGGACCACATTTGGCCAATGACATCACCCAGGATTACCACTGGCTTATTTACAATTTTAAACAAGCCGGCAGGAATCTGTCATTTGGAGGTGATGGTGACTTCTGGCTTCATTAGTGTGGTGTTCAGGCTTTCGATCTGAATCGAAGGCTCCTCCCTAAAGAATCAAATATTTTAAAAAAGAGAATTGATACATCTATAAGTAATTTGCTAAACTCCTTTAAAGAAGGTTATTTAGGATTTGGCAATGGGAGCTACTAGAGTGGATAGACCCTTATGGTGACATAGTCTGTAGCACAGGCCACGTGCACAAGATCATACAAGTGGAAAATCTGGGACAACTTAACATGACAGGCACCACTGGCGGAAAAAAAGAAGCACTGAACATCTGCAATTGTTTGATCCAATCATCACTCTCCTATTCCTTCTATTGTTTTATTCTTTTACAAGTCTGTACACTTCTGTCATGCAGGATTTTTCTTAGGTCTCCAAGAATAACTCTGTGAACCATGAAATGAGTAATATATGCATATTCATTGCACTAATTAATTTAATTCATATGTACAGATTTGATTTTATATTTTATTCACACAAAACATAGAACTGACACATATTGCAGCATTTTAAAGAGAACACGCTTACCATTTATATCAGCTTTATCACGTAAGAAGATAAAAATTCTGCAAAAGTTTGGTTCTAAGGCTGCAAATAGCAACACACTGGACTTTGATGTGCAATTTATATCTTACTACATCTTTATTTAAAGTAAAAGTAAACCCTAACCAAATTACAATTAGTTTGCTAAGAAACTGTACATAAGCAATTGCCTTTTCCCAAAATACCTTTTTTTTTTTGCTGTCCTCATGCACTCCTGGGATGGCTCCATAGAATTTCTTAGAACAGGTTTCCTGATGGTGGCAAAGGTGCCTCTGTAATTTGTGCTGAAGTATCTACTTACAGTATATTGCGAAAAGTATTGGGATGCCTGCCTTTACACGCACATGAACTTTAACCTCCCTGGCGGTATGATTATTTCAGATTTTAGGTGCTGAAAGCGGTACAATTATTTTGCACAGAAATTTGGCGTTTTATATTGTAGGCCTGTAACTCTTATGCCGCGTACACACGAGCGGACTTTACGGCGGACTTTGCCCGGCGGACTGGATTTCGTCGGACAATTCGATGTGTGTGGGCTCCAGCGGACTTTGTTTTCTCAAAAGTTGGACGGAATTAGATTTGAAACTTGTTTAAAATTTATCCGTTGAAATCGAGTCCGGTCAAAAAGTCCGCCGTCTGTATGCTAGTTCGACGGACAAAAAGCCACGCTAGGGCAGCTATTGGCTACTGGCTAGGAACTTCCTTGTTTTAGTCCGGTCGTACGTCATCACGTACGAATTCGACGGACTTTGGTGGATTGTGTGTAGGCAAGTCCGTTCGTTCACAAAGTCCGTCGGAAAGTACGTCGAAAAGTCCGCCGGGCAAAGTCCGCCGTAAAGTCCGCTCGTGTGTACGCGGCATTAGGAATAACTCACTTAAATCTGTCCAAACAAGAGTCTAGTAGACATCCCGGGTATGATAAAGTTTGAAAAACGAAATAAAAAATTATAATATAATAAATAACTATAAATAATTATAACAAATAATAATATAATAATAATAAAAATTATTCAATAATGTAATCAAATCAAAAACACTGAAATTTGCTCAGTTGCAGAATTGTGACTTTCGTTACTTTTAGTGCTTGGTGACGGATTTCCCCACAAATCACTATCGCTCAATTCTGCGAGTGATTCTAATTTATTATCGCTGTTTTCTAGCTGGTCTAAAGCCAATTTTGATGTAAATGGACAGTTTTGGTTGCTATGGACAATCTCCAGTTTCCAGGCAGAAAGAACAGTATATATAATATAAAACTGCATGCAGGACACTGGACAGACCACTAGGGACAAAGAGGATGTATAATTATTTGATACAGTAATGTAATCTGTAAAATTACAGTATACTGTATCTGTACTGTGTGTTTTACTTTTTGAATTTGCCGCCGAACTCCGTCCCCGTGCGTCGTAACGCTCGCAGGGAACGGAGCTCGGCACTGTGAATCGAGTGAGATACGGCGGCTCCCAGATCGCAGCGGGGAGACATCGCAGGATCCAGGGGACAAAGTAAGTAACCTCTACAAGGATCCTGCGATGCGATCTCGAGTCTGGCTCGGGGATACTGCTTTTGGTATTGAAAATCCACCCCGAGCCAGACTCGGGAATACCGCCAGGGGGGTTAATGGCATCCCAGTCTTAGTCCGTAGGGTTCAATATTGAGTTGGCCCACCCTTTGCAGCTATAACAGCTTCAACTCTTCTGGGAAGGCCGTCCACAAGGTTTAGGAGTGTGTCTATGGGAATGTTTGACCATTCTTCCAGAAGCACATTTGTGAGGTCAGGCACTGATGTTGGAGAGAATCCCGGCTCGCCTTCTCCGCTCTAATAAATCTCAAGGATGTTCCATTGGGTTGATGTCAGGACTCTGTGCAGGCCAGACAAGTTCCCCCACCCCAAACTCGCTTATCCATGTCTTTATGGATCTTGCTTTGTGCACTGGTCCAAATCATTTGGTGGAGGGGGGATTATTGTGTGGGGTTATTTCTCAGAGGTTGGGCTTGGCCCCTTAGTTCCAGTGAAGGGAACTCTTAAAGTGATTGTAAAGTCTCATTTTTTTCAATAAAAATAACAAACATGTTAAACTTACTTCCTCTGTGCAGTGGATTTGCACAGAGCATCCCAGATCCTCCTCTTGTCCTGTCCCGCTTGGGTGCTCCTGGCCCCTCCCTCCTGTCGAGTGCCCCCACAGCAAGCAGCTTGCTATGAGGGAGTCCAAGCCAAGTCACAGCTCCCTGTGTCCATTCAGACACGGAGCTTTGGGCTGGACCCGCCCTCTCTCCTAATTGGCTGACTGACTTTGATTAACAAAGTGCTGTGCCTCAGCCAATCAGGAGGGAGCGTCTTAGATGGCTGAGACACCCGTGGACATTTCTGGACAGAGATGGGGCTCAGGTAAGTATTAGGGGGGCTGCTGCACACATAGAATGCATTCGGATAAAAAAAACCTTAGACTTTACAACTCCTTTTAGGCATCAGCATACCAAGACATTTTGGACAATTTCATGCTCCCAACTTTGTGGGAACAGTTTGGGGATGACTCCTTCCTGTTCCAACATGACTGCGCACCAGTGCACAAATCAAGGTCCATAAAGTTTGGTCTAAAGATGGGTTTATATATACTTTCATAAAATAAATAATGTATGGTTAAAATCCTGACACTTTTTTTACTGTTTGAAAACACAATGGAATAAGTTTCTGGCTAAACTCTAACTCAGTATAGCACAGCCCTGGCCCAGCATGCAGGTCAGAATAAACTCAAAGGGGTAGATTTACTAAAGGCAAATAGACTGTGCACTTTGCAAGTGGAATTGCTCCAGAGCTTAGTAAATAAGGTGAAGCTTCACTTTGCAAAAAATACCCAATCACATGCAAGACAAATAAAAAAAAAAAACTGAATTTTTGCTTGCACAGGATTGGATGATGGAAGTCGGCAGAGCTTCCCCTCATTTACTAAGCTCCAGAGGAGGGGTATTCAACCTCTGCACTCCAGCTGTGGTGAAAACTACAAATCCCATCATGCCTCTGCCTCTAGGAGTCATGGCTGTGATTGTCAGGGTCTTGCAATGTCTCATGGGACTTGTAGTTTAACCACAGCTGGAGGCCGAAGTTGCCTACCCCTGCTCTGTAGTAACAGCACTTTGTAGAGTGCAACTGTACTTGCAAAGTGCACAGTCTATTTGCCTTTAGTAAATCAACCCCAAAGTGCCAAATCAGCATACTTGTCCTGAGCCATTGGAGTGGATTTACTAAAGGGAAATACAACGTAGACACTGCACTCTACAAGTGTGGTTGCACTCATTTTCCTTAGTAAATGTAAAGTGGTAAAGCTTCACTTTGTAAAGAATACCCAAACAGGTGCAAGGAAAATTAAAAAATAATAAAAAAATTTGCTAGCACATAATTGGCTGATGGAAATCAGCAGAACTTTACCACATTTATTCAGCTCTAGGGAAACGAGTGCAACTGCATTTGCACAAGTGCACAGTCCATTTGCCTTTACTAAATCCACCCCATTCACTTTGAAATTTAAAAGCCATTGGATTAGAATGACAGCTAGGGAACTAAAACTTTCCAAAGGAGAAGTAAGCAGCGGCAGCTTCCACACTTTCTCATTATAGGTTATCATTAAACACTTGCCGACCAGCCGCCGCAGTTGTACTGCGGCAGAATGGCACTGCTGGGCGAAACGACATTATGTAACGTCGCTTCGTCCTCTGGCCACTAGAGGAGCGCGCTCGCCCGTGGAGCCGATGCGAGTGCCCGGCGGTCGCGATCCCCACCGGGCTCCAGCAATTCATGGTGGCACACCAAGAACCGGAATCTGTGTGTGTAAACATTCCGGTTCTCTGAGGGGAGAAGAGACAGATTGTCTGTTCATACAAAGTATGAACAGCGATCTCTCATCTCCCCTTCACAGTCCCCTCCTCCCTTCTGTTAGAACACACACACTAGGGAACACAATTAACCCCTTGATTGCCCCCTAGTGTTAACCCCTTCCCTGCCAGTGACATTTTTACAGTAATCAGTGCATTTTTATAGCACTGATCACTGTATAAATGTCAATGGTCTCAAAAATGTGTCAAAATATGTCAAATGTGTCTCCTGTCCGAATTGTCCTCCATAATGTCGCAGTCCCGATAAAAATCGCAGATCGCCGCCATTACTAGTAAAAAAAAAAAAAGAATAATAAAAATACCATAAAAGTATCCCTTATTTTGTAGACGCTATAACTTTTGCGCAAACCAATCAATATGCGCTTATTGCGATTTTTTTACCAAAAATATGTAGAAAAATACATATCGGCCTAAACTGAGGAAAAAAAATGTTTTTTTTTTATATATTTTTGGGGGGTATTATTTATAGCAAAAAGTAAAAAAAAGTTTTTTTCAAAATTGTCGCTCTTTTTTTGTTTACAGCGCAAAAAATAAAAACCGCAGAGGTGATCAAATACCACCAAAAGAAAGCTCTATTTGTGGGAAAAAAAGGACGTCAATTCTGTTTGGGTGCAACGTGGCACAACTGCACAATTGTCAGTTAAAGCGACGCAGTGCCGAATCGCAAAAAGTGCTCTGGTCAGGAAGGGGGTAAATTCTTCCGGGGAAGCGGTTTAAGAGTCACTACACAAAAATTTAATTCTCCTTAACATTTATATTGGAACTTCTTGGCAAAGGGGGTCCTTGTCTCTATCATGAGTACTGGATACAATTTTCTTTTTGCATTAGACTGCTGGGCATCAAGGTACTACATTATTGTTTTTTCTGCTATGGGGTTTTGCATTGTAAGCCTACATGTAAGCTTGCATTTGTAGCGCTTTAATGTCGCATGGTTACTGCATAGTGGTATAATTTTGAACCTTCATGTGAAACCCTGGGAAAACCCAATGTATGCTGTATCTATGCTACATCTAGAACCTTTTCTTAAAAAATATATGATATTTGAACCTGCTTTTTGGTATGTGTGCTTGCCTTACAGGACCATCACATGGGTAATAAATGTGGTTCCCCCCACTTTGGGGATACAACAGCATCTATTCTTCTGCAAAGACGCTCCTCAATATTCTGCAATGTACCAGTTGGAATTGTCACCAACTTCCAGCCAAAAGAGCATTTTCGCGGTCATGTATGTTGTTGGATAAGAAGACATGGCTAGTGATCTGCATTTCAATTAATTTCAAAGAAACCCAATAAGGATGATATCAAAGCTCTTTGCTGACCGTTTGAGTTCCTCCACACCAAACTCATCAAAGCCATGTCTTTGTGGACCTGCCATTGTACACCAGAACACAATAATTTGGAGGGATGTCCACATGCTGTTGGTCATATAATGTACATTTAGGTCAATATTTATATTGTTTGCATGAATAACTATATTTCATAGGTATTTCATATCATGGGCCTAAAGTACCATACAGACCAATCTCTTGCACCCTTTGAACGTGTGTCGAACATTTGTTGCAGAACTGCAAGTCTGAACATTTTCTACAAATCAGAAGCAACAAAATGCCGATACAGACAATGCCGTCTCCGACTATGGGTCACGACCTCAAAATGAAATAAAAGGATCCATGAGATGTTTTGGTTAGACCCCATAATCCCCTTTTTACAAAAATAATTTTGTACTGGCAGATACTAATGGTACTGTAATGTTATTTTTTACAAGTGTCTAATTCCACTGCAATTATAGTTTAATAAAAATAATATTTAAACTCATAGCCAACAATAATACAAACTTGCCGTGTTATTAATTCGGAACTGAGCTGCAGATTTCAAAGGCTTCATCTGGGATCTGGTCTTAAAACAGTTAAGTTATTACATTCGGCACGCTGCTAGAATTTTTGTGAAATGAAACAGAACAAAGATTATAAATATAAAAATATTGAAATATAATATTGCCTTTGCGTCTTCAACAGTTTGTTTAGGAACAAATGTAGCACAATTAAAATATCACTTTCACCTAAAAAAACTGTTAGCATTTCTTTTTAATAATTTTCCCATTTTCTGCCTGCGAAAAAAAAATTTTTTAAGCAAATTCTTAATTTTTTTTATTTTTTTTTAATTTTTTTTTTAGATAGAATGGATAAGAACTGTATACTCTGTCAGGTCCATAGTTTAGATGAGTGAATCTAGCATTGGAGCTCTGTATTGCATTTGTGGCACAGATTTACTCCATTTGCAAAATGTTTACAAAGCCAACCCATTTTGTGGATGGAAACTGCCCCGTTCATCAGGATTTAAAAAATGAAACAAAATAACATCTATATGAACTCAATAATCGATGTATAGTTGTGTGCTATGGCCGTGAGTGAGTTTGCACACTAGGCATGTGCACTGACAATAAATTTGTTAGTTTTGGTTTCATTCATTTTTTTTTTTTTTTCGGGTCGCAATTCATAAATTCGAAAATTCATAAATTCGAAAATTCGTAAATCCGAAAATTAGAAAGAAAATTCAAAAGAACGAAAATTCTAAATAATAACTAACTAATAATAACTAACTATTAAATTATAGGTATTGGAATTTCCTTTCAAATTTGTCTGTCAGTGAATGTAACAAATACGAATTTATCCGAAGTTACGAATTATCCAAAATAACGAATGCCGCATCTAAACAAACGGAATGGAACAAATTATTAATAAATAATAATAAAACATTTTTATTTTTATTATTATTTTATTTTATTGTTATTAATGTGTTACTTTCCATTCGTTTGATGCGGCATTCTTTATTTCGGATAATTTGTAACTTCGGATAAATTTGGATTTGTTATTTGAAAACAGGGGCGTTACCAGGTCTGCAAAAGATCTGGGGCTAGAGCCCATAGCAGCGGTCACCAACCTTTTTGCAGGCCCACGGGGGGTAGGGGCACACACCGGTGGTAAGGCATATTTCACTGGCAATGGGTGGTGTTGGCGCTTCAATCATCATGGCACCATGGTTGATATGGTGTCAGGGTGATTGAAGCGCATTGTTTCTATTGTTACATTCTAATATATAATGAACTGGTTCAACTCACCGTAATGCAGAATCAGTGGGAGCCCTGGGCGTGTCACTTGCCCTATCTCCTGCCACCAGATGCAGCGTGTTACTTGCCACCGTCACCTGCCCCCAGATGGGGATTGTCACTTGCCACATCACCTGCCACCATTTGCAGATTTCCACGTCACCTGCCACCATTTACAGATAGTCACTTGCCACATCTCCTGCCACCATTTGCAGATTGTCACTTGCCACGTCTCCTGCCACCATTTGCAGATTGTCACTTGCCACGTCTCCTGCCACCATTTGCAGATTGTCACTTGCCACATCACCTGCTACCAGATGTGGGTTGTCACTTGCCAACTGATGTGGATTGTCACTTGCCATGCCAGCCTGTGCCACCAAATGTGCATTGACGCTGTATTGGTGGCAGGCTGGCAGCACTGGTCCATTTAGTGAGGGCAGAAGAGCGGTGATACGGGCGGGCAGTGAGAGATGATGTCATCTCGCTGCTCCCTGCCGCACCTCCGGCATTGAAGCAAGGGGGTCTGACTGCAAAGTGGAGCTCCACCAATGACAGGAAGCACGTGACCTCCACTCCACCGCGCTGTGAGGGCGGAAGAGCGCTGATGTGTGGCAGGCAGTGAGAGATGATGTCATCTCTCTGCTCCCCGACGCACCTTGCTCCCACATTGAAGAGGCCTGGCGGTGAAGAGCGCTGATGTGTAGCGGGAGGAGAGAGATGTCATCTCTGCTTGTCCGCCCTCTCACTTCTCTCCTCTGCCTGTCTCATGCAGCCAGCCCGCCCGCCGCAGCCCACTGGTTAGGCAGGGACCCTGCGGCAAGAGACTCGGGGCTATGGGCCCCAGATTCGGGGCTATAGCCCCAATAGCCACCCCCTAGCGACGCCCCTGTTTGAAAGGAAATTCCAATACCTATAATTTAATAGTTAGTAATAGTTAAGTTATTATTAGTTAGCTATTATTTCAGATTTTCTAATTTTCGGGTTTTCGGATTTTCGAATTTCCAAATTTACGAGTTTGCGAATTTACAAATTTTCGAATGTTCTGAAAAATTTGTTAAACAGGTTTTCATTCATTTGGATATTTCTCATTCATTTGGATATTTCTGAATTAACAAATTCGTCAAAATCCATTAAAAAACTAATTGGGAGCTAAATTAAATGCACAGTACCCACCTGCAACTGGTTCTAACAGACAGACAAACCCGCCCCCTGTCATAACACCTGACCATACACTGATTCAGTGAGTCTGAATTTTTCATTTTCTTAAATCCTGATGAAGTGGGCTGAGTTAGAGTCCCTGATATGTGTTGGCTCTGTAAACATTTTGTCACTGTTAAAAAATGTATCCGGACTTGAATATTGTGATGTGAAGCTTCATGAAGTGAGAAAAAAAAACTTTCTAATAGACACTCACCAGGCAGCAATAAAAAAAAAATTCTATATAATATAAAGAGTCCAACTCCGGCGCTAATTATAAATAAAACTCAAAAGGCGTTCAGAAATATCTTGTACCAACAAGTGTGTTTGGATGCTGTTAGCATCACCTCAACCAGGATAAAATGATGAAAGTGTTTGATGCTGCGCTGCCCCACTCTATTATTTATGTGAAATAATAAAATCACTAGGCTCCTTTCACACTGGGGCGGGAGGTGCGTCGGCGGTAAAGCGCCACTATTATTAGCTGCGCTTTACCGTCGTTTTAGCGGCAGTATTCGGCCGCTAGCGGGGCGGTTTTACCCCCCGCTAGTGGGCGAGAAAGGGTTAAAAACCACCGCAAAGCACCTCTGCAGAGGCGCTTTGCCGGCGGTTTAGCCGCGCTGCCCTATTGATTTCAATGGACAGGAGCGGCGAAGGAGCAGTGTATACACCGCTCCTTCACCGCTCTGAAGATGCTGCTAGCAGGACTTTTTTTCCCGTCCTGCTAGCGCACCGCTCCAGTGTGAAAGCCCTCGGGCTTTCACACTGGAGACACAGCAGCGGCTTTTTCGGTTCGGTTTGCAGGCGCTATTTTTAGCGCAATAGCTCCTGCAAACCGCCCCAGTGTGAAAGGGGTCTAAATGTGAAAATGTGTGTGTGTACCAGTATCTTTCTCCAAGGCAAGACGAAAAGCCTGCTGGTGCCAGAAGCTTGAGGGGGAAGTCCGCTTGAAAAGTCCAGTGTCCAGATGGAACGCAGCATGGCGAGGACGGCTTTGCGGTGCTGACGTCACAGATCCCAGAGTTCAGTGTAATGCGTTTTGGAGCATGCTCTGGGCTACGGGACCACACACACTCCTTTCTCAAGCTATAAGCTGTACAGAGAGCCTACAATTTATACTAGACCAGCCGGAAACGCTGGCCGCGAGACAAAAAGAAAAGTACCCACAACATTGCAACATTGAAAATAATAAAAACATAATTTAATTCCGGTGGTAAATAATACTCTATAGTAAAACATAAATTACATGGCTAGTAACAAGGATAAAAAAAAAAACAGTTTGAAGAGTATTAAAGAGGATGTAAACCCTCATGTTTTTTCACCTTAATGCATCCTGTGCATTAAGGTGAAAAAACACCTGGCAGTGACCGGCCCCCCAGCCCCCCCCAGTTTTACTTACCTGAGCCCTGGAACTTCACCCGGCGGGGACGCGCTGTCTCTCTGCCCGGGGTTCTTGGTTCTTGATTGGATAGATTGATAGCAGCACAGCCATTGGCTCCTGATGCTGTCAATCAAATCCAATGACGTGGGCGCCGGGGGGGGCGGGGCCGAGTTATACACTCGGCAGCTATGGACTCTGAATACTGGACTCGGGACGCGCCTGCAAGGTAAACCCCTCCGGGAGAACGCTTCTCCTAGGGGGTTATCCGATGTGGGGAGGAGCTGCGAGAGACCCCAGAACTCGGTGTTTGGGGCCACTCTGTGCAAAACGAGCTGCACAGAGGAGGTAAGTATGACATGTTTGTTATTTTTTTTTTATAATCAAAGCTTTACAATAACTAAACAATAGAGGAAATTGAATCAGCATAGAGAGACAGCTCCGCCTAAATGACAGAATGCCTTTATTTTTTATGTACTGTATAGTCTTTCAGTAGCCAGAGCATGGTTACCTGAAGAAAGCCTTCATTTTAGCTTGACCAGGGTAAACCAAAATGCATAATGAGGGTAATACATCTAACAGAAAGCAATATTCCAGAATGCCAGACATGAGCAAAAACTGTTTGAAAAGTGCAAACTGAGAGATTAGCGCGTCTGTGGCGGTAAGAACACTAGATCTCACCATGGCAAAGCAAAACCCACTAAGCACAAGAGGCAAAAATTATGACAAAACCCACCCAGGGGGTTAGTATTTACAAAGTGTTTGCAGGTTGTTAAGACTGCATTAACGTTTTATGTGCTTTTATTGAATTCCATAGAAAGTGTTAGCACTTCGATACTTCAGATCATTTTCTGTTTCTTTCCTGGAACTGTCATTCTGATGTCATCGAATAATGCTCCAGTGCTTTGTATTCATCCCAACTGATTCTGTATTGAAAAAATATGTGTGAAACTACTTCAGTCACAAAACATCTCCCCAGGCGACACCTGCGTGCCTTGTTCCCCTCCATCTCACGCTTGGATCTGCGAGTAACTTCCTGTCACAGCTCCGATCCTTTACTGGAGATTTCCTGAGCTGGCCGGCCTTGTGTCTTCAGATCAAAAATTTCTCTTCCTTTTGGCAGGGATAAAATAATGCAATGTGCACAGCAGAAAAGACATGTTATTGTTGCCTTTGTTCATCTTTTATCCTTATTGACACATCGCCATTGTGTTTTCCTTTCCTGGCTGGAGCTCCAGATCTAGCGGACATGTAAGGATGGAGAAACTTTGTATGAGAAAGAGACAGAGGTGTTGCTAGGATTGTAAAAGACCTACGGGCACCCTTGGTCACCCTGTTGAGAATGATGATGTGGTGTGCAAATGGTGGCTGTGGACAAAATGTGGTGGGGAATGGGTAAATAAAACCTGAGCCTGTATACAGAAAAAAAAAAATATGCCACAGTCCTTGTACCAATCAGACATGTATAAACCTCAGCACATTTATTTTAAAAAAATGAACCTCTGTTTTTTATGCACACAGACAGAGAGCTAACACTTTGTCTGAGTCTACCTTAAAGAAGAACTTCATTAAAATAGTCAAGGACTGCATGACAACCAGCTACTCTTCAGACAATGAACACTTTGGTCAGCAGTATGACATGTACAATATTTTGTATATAGTGAGGGAGTTTGTAAAGCACAGAGTGCAGGGATCAGGAATGTGTTATATACAGAGTGCAGGACTCAGGATTGCACAACGTAAGGGTGCAAGTGTCAAGGATGTGTAATACACACGAGCAAACTTTTTGACCGGACTGGTCCGACGGACTATCCGACGGACTCGAAGCGGACTTCCAACAGACTTTCCCCACGAACGGACTTGCCTACACATGATCACACCAAAGTCGAACGGATTCGTACGTGATGACGTACGACCAGACTAGAATAAGGAAGTTGATAGCCAGTAGCCAATAGCTGCCCTAGCATTGGTTTTCATCTGTCGGACTGGCATACAGACGAGCGGACTTTTCGATAGGAACTGGGTCCGGCGGAGTTCCGACGTAAAGATTTGAAATATGTTCCAAATCTAAAGTCCATCAGATTTTTCACCGAAAAAGTCCACTGCAGGTCCGATGAAGCCCACACACAGTCGAATTTTCCGCCGGACTTGGTCCGTCGAACCAGTCCAGTCGTAAAGTCCGCTCGTGTGTACGCGGCATAAGGCAAAAGTTCAGGTATTAGGAGTGTATAACACAATAGTGCAGGGGACAAGGATATATAATGCACAGAGTGCAGGGGTCAGCATATTTGTAACCTCTAAGTCCAAACCCATCTTCCTAACAGGATCCTATGCCTAATGCACAAGTCAGGGGAACCTAACACAGAGTTCAGAGGTCAGGGGTACCTGGCAGACACAGTACAGGGATCAGGGGGTAAATAATAAGGAGTAAGTAATACACAGATTTCAGGGGTCAGGGGTCTGCAACTCATCCCCCAAGCACAAATTTATTCTCTAAGCCAATATTCTCCATAAGCCAAAACTCTTCCTCCCAGTACAAACCAACCCCCTCCCCCCTCCTCCTCCTAGCCCAAATAGTTATCCCTCAAGTCAAAGTTTCCCTCCCAAATCCCTCTTCCAGAAAAAATCGTCATCCTTCCCTAGCACATTCTCCTTTATGTATAAATGTACCCTCTCAAATCGAATAGCTTACTATTCGCTGCTGGAATCCGATGTCTGATTGTTCTAATATTCCTGGGATGGTAGAAGGAAGACCTGTTGGCAGCTGATATCTGTTAATAAATACGAATAAGTGTTGCGCAAACCAAAATAAAGTGATACTTAAAAAAAATAACCTCAAATGATCCGATATATAAATAAATAATCAAATCATCAGACAGATAAATTCACACAACAGTGAATACAAGTAATACAATTAAAGTAAAGTGCACATGTGTTAAAAAGTGCATAATAGTCCGTATCAGATGATAAATAAGGTTCCCAGTGTTCTTCCTTCAGTGTAGGCAGCTTGTTTCCCAGTGGGATCATATATATTATAAATAACGGAGTAGTGAGTAAAGTAAAAATTTTTAATTTGGGAATAGCAAAACTTTTCAGTTTCAAGTGGAACATGTATATCCTGGGTGAGGTGGGTGAAGGTCACAAATGAGGAGTTTTGTTAAAATTGAGCACAAAATTTTGTTTTTAATATTTTTTTTTATTATATTATTTATTCACCAACTAAATTGTTTTCTCCTAGGAAAAGCAGCATAGAATTTGGGGGTCCTTTTAGTCCATTTGGGGCTTGGGGAGACCTGAGTGAGACTAATGCATATTTTGATTTGTAGTGGGACCAAAGTTTAAAGGATTTAGCAACAATTTTAATATAGGGGGCCAAATCTGCACGGGAGATCAATTTGGACCAAAGTAATCCAGGTAAGTGATAAGGGTTTATGGAGTCATATTCAAATCTAACCCAGAGCACTTTTGAATCTAGAATGTTCCATTGGGCTAGTTAGTGAAAGGCAGGAGGCCAGATAGTAGTACGACCAAATGTATGGAAGGCCGAGACCACCCTTATGCTTGAGTCTATACAATATTTTGTGTGAAAAACAGGGGTGAACATCCAACCAAACAAAGCGATTAAGCACTGATTGAAAGGAATCAAGTGATGTTTTAGTGAGGCTGATAGGAAAGGCTTGAAATAAATGGATGGATATGGATGGATTTAGGATGGATATTCATTTTCATAGCTGCGACTTCATCTAAAAATGAAATGGGGTATGAGTTCCAAACCTTGGGGGTGTTCCGAATTTTGATAAATATGGGAGAGTCGTTTTTCGCTATATAACTTAAAAAAAATAAAAAATTCACACATAAAAAACTAGTGTGAAACTCAGTGCTAAAGCCCATTCGTTAAGGAAAGTGGTGAATCCTGCAGACACTCTCTGGAGCCCGGTTAAAATGATAAAAGCAACATCAAGATAATAGTGATTAATCATTGGAAGTTCTAAAAGTCAAAATTCGGATATTATAATGGGGGGGTATGAGCCCCCAGAGAGAGTATCTGATGCAAATGTGAAAGGTGGCAAGGCTGCTTCAAGCACGGGCTGGGGACCCGAGAACTGTATGCAGGAGAAGGAGAAAAAAGAGAGAGAAGAGCCAGGCCGGTCCTGGTGCAGCATCATTTATTATAAAAAAGGCATAAGCAATCCAATATAAGGTGCACTTACATAGCAGAAGAGAAGAAGAAGACCTGGACAGCTGCACACTGGAATGGATAAATCTGTCTTTTTATTCAAAATACAGGATCATGGGGTACACAAAACAGGACTGTGGGGTGGTCCAAAAATAACTATTTTTGGACCACCCCACAATCGTGTTTCGTGTACCCCATGATCCTGTATTTTGAATAAAAAGACGGATTTATCCATTCGGGTGTGCGGCTGTCCAGGTCTTCTTGTTCTCTTCTACTTGCATCAGAATTTAGCCAGCACCTGGGGCTCTTCTCTTCCTGGAGGTAATGAGACACAAGCACTCTGGTTTAAGCCCCTCTTTGAGCGGAGGATCCCTCATCATCTCACTTACATAGTGCTTGAGTAGGTAAGGCTTTCCAATGTCCAGCACAATGGTACAGGGTGAAGTGCTGCCGCTTGAATTCCTGGGATGTAAGATCAGAGATCAACGGGCCTTATGCCTTTTTTATAATAAATGATGCTGCACTAGGACCGGCCTGGTGCTTCTCTCTCTTTTTTCTCATTTTGCTATATAACAACTGTAAAGAACGGATGAGTCTAATACCTAAATAAGACACGGAGCCAAAGATAAGATAATTGGAAAGGATTATCTGAGTGATATTGGCACGGATTTGAAAATATTCCTGAATAAACCTGATAGAGTGGCAACATTTTGTAGAACATTGAGGAGTTCTGTCACAGTTAGGAGTTCTAGTCCAAATTAAGATTACTTCTTATCAACCTAGTATTTGAAGTCTCTAAGTTTGGGTGAATTGGGGTGGTCTATGGCCAGCACAGTCATAATACTAGGTAAGTCTTGAAGAAATGTTTTTTCATCACTTGGTTGCTGATAGATGAGTAAAATTTAAAGCACATTTCTCTAGATATTTCTGTCCTTACATTTAAATGAATGGGTTCGGAGGGGGGGGGGGGGGTATATGGCTCAGTTTGGGTTAAGGTAGTTTGCAGCATTCTTCCTTCCTTCCTACCGCTGTGTCACTTTGCATGGAGGGGTCTCAGTAGGAAAAAGGTTTTCTATTTTTCTACAAAATCCTCTTTAATTAATTGAGTCCTGGCTGATACGCACATGAATCTCCTTCAATGTGTCACATAGCAGACTGTCTCCCAGCAGTAACAAAACTGTGAGCCCCATAGAAACGTTCAGCACACAGAGTTTCTTATTTCCAGCCTGATGGCAGGGATTGGATGTAGCAGCATGATAAACTGATACAACAGAACATGAGTGATGGGTGCACGTGGCAAGAATTGACATGATACTGGTTTCTCTAATCCATCTTTCAGCAGGAAAGTCTTGTTTCATGAAGCTTGTTGGTGTTTGTCCAATGTATGCTTGAATAGGAAATAAAATCAGTTTGTTATCTATTACACACACCATCATGGATCATCAATTATTTGGGTAAGAACTGGATGGAGGCCAGAAGCTGATAGTTATGTAATTAGGTAGGTCTGCTCTACATTTGCCAAGTCTCAGCAGACAAGACACTGCTCTAACAACACATGCTCTTGGCACCTTCATAATCGGGGATTCATAGGAATGGACACACCAGAATAACTCATACGTCACCGTTCTAGCGAAGATCTTAGTTCACTGTATGGCTAGTGAAAGTCTTCCAACACAATTCCTGGGAACAGACAGAGTTCAGCTTTAAAGGAAGAACATGTTTTCTTTTCTTTTTTTTTTTACCAATTCTAGGGAAAATGTTTAAATCAGTCCAGCTCTGTTTTGCTTGTGTAGGGCAAAGAATTAAGTTCTCCTTAAAATCCAATTCCATGTGAACACGCCTCCCACATACCCATTTCTACCTTTCATCCTCCAACATTTATATTTTAAAAATATTTCCATGCATAACTTTTTCCAAGAGGTCTTAATGGTTTACGAGTCCTCTTGCTTTTGTGGTCAACAGGTCCTAAATGCTACCAAAAACAGTGACACATACTGTTTGTGTTTGGAACATCCCATATAGGGATGAGCTTCGAGTTTGAGTCGACATTGTCGTGTTCGCCAGTTCGCCAGTTTGCGAACAATTTGGGGTGTTCGCGACAAATTCAAAGGCCGCGGAACACCCTTTAAAAGTCTAGAGGAGAAATCAAAAGTGCTAATTTTAAAGGCTTATATGCATGGTATTGTCATAAAAAGTTTTTGGGGACCTGGGTCCTGCCCCAGGGGATATGGATCAATGCAAAAAAAGTTTTAAAAACTGCACTTTTTTCGGGAGCAGTGATTTTAATAATGCTTAAAGTGAAACAATAAAAGTGTAATAGTCCTTTAAATTTCGTACCTGGGGGGTGTCTATAGTATGCCTGTAAAGGGGCGCATGTTTCCCGTGTTTAGAACAGTCTGACAGCAAAATGACATTTCAAAGGAAAAAAAGTCATTTAAAACTACTCGCGGCTATTAATGAGGTGCCGGTCCGACAATACACATAAAAGTTCATTGATAAAAATGGATGGGAATTCTCCACAGGGGAACGCCAAACCAAAATTTAAAAAAAAAATGGTGTGGGGGGTCCCCCTAAATTCAATACCAGGCCCTTCAGGTCTGGTATGAATATTAAGGGGAACCCCAGCCAAAATTAAAAAAAAAAATGGCATGGGGTCCCCCCAAAAATCTATACCAGACCCTTATCCGAGCACGCAACCTGGCAGGCCGCAGGAAAAGAGGGGGGACAAGAGAGCGCCCCCCCTGAACAGTACCAGGCCACATGCCCTCAACATTGGGAGGGTGCTTTGGGGTAGCCCTCCAAAGCACCTTGTCCCCATGTTGATGGGGACAAGGGCCTCATCCCCTCAACCCTTGCCCGGTGGTTGTGGGGTCTGCGGATGGGGGGCTTATCGGAATCTAGAAGCCCCGTTTAACAAGGGGACTCCCAGATCCCGCCCCCCCTGTGTGAAATGGTAAGGGGGTACCCCTACCATTTCACAAAAAAACTGTCAAAAATGTTAAAAATGACAAGAGACAAATTTTGACAATTCCTTTATTTAAAGTCTTCTTCTTTTCCATCTTCTCTCTTCTTTCTTCTATGTTCCTTCGGTTTCTTCCTCCATCTTCTTCTTCCTCTGGTTCTTCCACCGATCCTCTGCTTCTTGCTCCGGTGTTCTCATCCGGCATCTTCCTCCACGGCGTCTTCTTCCGTTCTTCATTCCAAGGGTCTGGTATAGATTTTGAGGGGGACCCCCACACCATTTTTTTAAAATTTTGGTTCGGGGTTCCCCTGTGGAGAATTCCCATGCCGTTTTTATCAATGAACTTTTATGTGTATTGTCGGACCGGCAATTCATTAATAGCCGCGAGTAGTTTTATATGAATTTTTTTCTTTTGAAATGTCATTTTGCTGTCAGACTGTTCTAAAAACGGGAAACATGCGCCCCTTTACAGGCATACTATAGACACCCCCCAGGTATGAAATTTAAAGGAATATTACACTTTTAATGTTTCACTTTAAGCATTATTAAAATCACTGCTCCCGAAAAAATGTCAGTTTTTAAAACTTTTTTTGCATTGATCCATGTCCCCTGGGGCAGGACCCAGGTCCCTAAACACTTTTTATGGCAATAACTTGCATATAAGCCTTTAAAATTAGCACTTTTGATTATTCATGTTCGAGTCCCATAGACTTTAACGGTGTTCGCGTGTTTGAACACATTTTTTGCCTGTTCGCATGTTCTGGTGTGAACTGAACAGGGGGGTGTTCGGCTCATCCCTGATCCCATACAACGACTTCTTCATCCTTCCTCAGACACTCTGCTCAACCTATGGATTCTAAGCTCCCTACCTCCAGGCACACGTGCCATCTAGAAATGAGGCAGCACTCCATAATCTTTTCCAGTTCCTTAGATATTTAATTGCTAAAAGCAAGTAGAGAAGCCATTCCGCTTACAGATTCTACTGATGCATTTTGCCCCAGCTACATAAAGTCATTGAAAGAATTGTGAGTAAATATAGTAAATATATTATCATGCATTCTATTCCTATATTTTCCTTAAAGTCATACATAATCAGGATCATTAGAAGGTATCAGCAGAACAAAATTTATATCCATATTACTACATCAAGTTTTTTGTGCAGAAATTCCACAAAGTCGTGGTGTCATTCCCTGCCATTCTCTGCAGAACTCTTTTGTGAGTGTAGGAAGGATGTACCCACAGGGGGCAGATCCTTGACACCCTGAGCTGAACAGGAAGTGGGTTGAATAACTCTAGTTGTCATTTACCCCAGAAAAGGATTAGCAGTAGATTAAAGAGTCAGCAAGGGACTTTCCTTTGCTCCTTTGCTGCTCTGTTCAGCCACTAGAAGCAAAGGCAACAATCATTTCCCTAGGCATGGCCCATTACTGTGAGATGGGAACAGTCAGTTCTATGTAAGCACCAACTGTAAAACACACTTATGTCCCGTACACACGGTCGGATTTTCCGACGGAAAATGTGTGATAGGACCTTGTTGCCGGAAATTCCGACCGTGTGTAGGCTCCATCACACATTTTCCATCGGATTTTCCGACACACAAAGTTTGAGAGCAGGATATAAAATTTTCCGACAACAAAATCCGTTGTCGGAAATTCCGATCGTGTGTACACAAATCCGACGAACAAACTGCCACGCATGCTCAGAATAAATAAAGAGATGAAAGCTATTGGCCACTGCCCCGTTTATAGTCCCGACGTACGTGTTTTACGTCACCGCGTTTAGAACGATCGGATTTTCCGACAACTTTGTGTGACCGTGTGTATGCAAGACAAGTTTGAGCCAACATCCGTCGGAAAAAATCCTAGGATTTTGTTGTCGAAATGTCCGAACAAAGTCCGACTGTGTGTACGGGGCATTAAACTTACACAACTTAATTCCAATGTGTCTTTAAAGGATTATTATCTTCACCCCTGAAATATCAAACATGAACATGGAACTGCATGTAAAACATAAAAAGATCTTTGCATTATTTTCCACCAAGGGCCCTCTGTGAATGTAATTTGTATTTTCTTGCAATGTCTGCAATGAGCAATTTTATCCATAAGTCATTATTTCAGCAGCTCATTTCCTATTATCTTGTCCCAGCAGTAAATCAGCAGTTCAGCCCACCTGCTCCCACCTCCCAGCAGTGATGGGACAGCCTTCCAACCTTGTAATCTCTATGATAGAAACAGAGAAGGTGCTCCAGGAGGGTGGAGCTAGAGAGGAGAGCTGTTGGAAGAAAGATTTTGGCACTTCACTGCTGTGAAATTTGAGGGTACGTTGGGGACCCACACTACACAAGGGTCCCTGTTGCTTTGTCTGTGAATTGGTACAAATACAGACAACACTCATGATATACAACAAACTACCCTAAATACACACACAAAAAAAATAAATAAAAAATCACTCGCTAATTGAAAGGAAAAAAACTGATTTTTATAATTAAAGCAAATTAATTAATTAAGTAGCTCAAAGAGCGAAATTGAAAGTTTCCACTTTACCGGCAGTGAAAATGGTAGTTTTGCAGCAAAATCAATTTCACCTAAATCATTTTGCTCACCTCTAATGATTACATTGCTTTTAAACTAGAATTTAAAAACAAGCAACACAATAAAAGGGTGAACTCCTACAGAACAGTAGAAGCATTTTTGATTCTTAAATTTGCATTTGCAGCAAAATCCACATCACCCCAAAACAGGCACAACTACGGCCAAAAGAAGAAAAGAGGGATTTGGATGCAGAAGAGGCAGCGATACAAGCTATGATGCACACCTATTACTTTGGCAGAGCCGTATGTAATCGCAGACAAAATACTTACAGTGGCAGAATCTCCTTTGACTGACTTACAACCTTGAGTCTTGTACAACATTTTGTGGCGAGTAATGAAATGATCTTAAACACTCTGCAGACATGCTCTAATTCCCCACTATTTTATTTGTGCATGTACATGCATTTATGGAGGTTTTATTTGTGCATGAATCAGTCTAATGGGGTTGAATATGCTGATGGAAGCTTTATACGCGGGTGATCGGCGCACATCCCAAGCACGTAGCTGTGTGTCAATCAACTGCAGAGGTGCAAATTGATGTTTTAAAACTCCATATCCTCCGGTAAAGACAAAAGGAAATGCAAAATGCACAGTAAATCTGGAACACAAACTCCTGAAATCAGCAATGTGGTGCCCGACCCTAAACACGGGTTAATTTTTTCACGGACACCTTGCTTTTTGGCTCTGGTTTTATTAAGCTGCTTTTTTCCCTACTCTGCAAATCTGCTTTTCATTTGCTACGTGCCAATAGTTTTAACAGCTTTTTCAATTCAACAAAGAGAAAAATGTTTTTTTTTTTTGTTATTTTTTTTTTTTTTAAGCTCCCATTAGTAGCAGTTTTTCTAACTTATTACTAGAGATGAGCAAACCAATTTGTGTGAATTTGGATTTTAACTCAGATTGCACCAATTTACTCTTTGCAGATATTTGCATACTGTTGGCAGCTAATGGCTTTGTGCCATTCTTGATGACCTTTGGCAGGCTATCAAGTGAGTCGTGTGCCCCCAGCCCTCTTTTTCCTGCCCAAAATTCCCTGCAGCCAATCAGACAGGGTTGTTTCATATTATCAGACCCAACCCCTTTTTAGAAGCATGACAGTAGCACAGACTTCTCTATTTTCTGAAAGTAATTGTGCTCATGACTCCTCTTAGTAATATAACATGTAGTAGACAACAGCCTTGTAAGGCAATAGACTGTAACATGTAGTCAAAATGGTTGCTAAAGGCACCACATCCTAATAACCTAGGTATTAATTTGGTGCCAGACCACAAACATAAGTAAAAAATACACAATTTTATTACAATTCTCAAGAAATTAAAAACAAGGTAAAACTTAGATACACTGTTTAGTAGCGCCTCTCTTGATAAATTATTCATGAATAAAACACTTCCCCAAATTAACAATTGTAAAATTATATTGTGGTATAAAGCTTTCAATATCTGCCTGGGGTGTCTTCAAAGTGGTTAGATCACCTCAACGCATTTAGAAGGAAAGCCTGCTTCTTCAGGAGGTATCGGAGAGTGCTAGAAAAAACAGACCGTCTGGAGGTCCACAAACTTGGTAGGAGAATGTAAAGGCCGAACCATACAAAATCTCCCTCTGGGGGAGGTATGGTAGCAAGAAACGTGGCACCAAAAGCCCTTACTTAACCTTGAAGCCAGCAGAGGCAAGTCTAATTGGACTTATCCACATGGACACACATCTGTGGGGAGGGAGGGTATGTTGGAAATAGCATGGGTTTAAATGTGTCTCAAAAGCTTACTCTCCTTACAGCACTAAGAGAGAAATAATCCAACTTAGTTTTCAATACAACACTAGGGCCATCAAGATCATTAAGGCGCCCATGCAATGTGGAGTCATCCTTAATCTATAATGGCTGCAACTGTGTGGCTTGGTTAAAGCTTGGAACTCTTGAAGGCCCTGGTGTAGTATTGCAAACTAAGTTGAATTATCTCTGTCTCAGAGTAAATTTTTGAGACACATTTAAACCCACGCTATTTCTGATATACCCTCCAACCCCACAGATGTGTGTGCATGTAGACAAGTCCAATTAGACTAGTCTCTGCTGGTTTCAAGGGTGCAGTAAGTGCTTTTGGTCCATGATAAATGCTAAGGGTCCCCGCTCAGACTGTCAAGATCCAAGGAGTTGGATATTGCTGGCTAGTGAGGGTACAGGCTGAGAAAAGGTCCGTCCGGACCCAAAGCATACTTCAAAAATAGGAAGAGATAGACTGTCCGCCGCACACCTCACTCCAGTCAAGTAGTTAGCAGGTAAAAGCAGTCTATCTATCTATCTATCTATCTATCTATCTATCTATCTATCTATCTATCTATCTATCTATCTATCTATCTATCTATCTATCTTATCTGCCACCAGATACCCAGTCATCTAGTGACAGAAGAGAGAAGTGCAGCAATTCCAGAATTAGGGTGGAATCAATTGATCTCCTATCAATTGGCCAAGGCAACTATACCTGGCAGGAAAATTTATTAGCAACCCTGCCTAAACATCAGGGTGCTACACATTTCTTTAAACCAGTGTTTTGTGTCACTAAAAGTAGAATTTTGTTAAAAATGTTTCAGTTTAAGAACATTCATTTGATTTTCCAATTGTTATTCGGGATGGTTTTCTCTAATTTTAACCTGTTCCCGACCGCCCACCGCAGTTTTACTGTAATACTGTAATATTTTACTGCAATATTGTAGTCCCGATAAAAATCGCAGATCAACGCCATTACTAGTAAAAAAAAATAAAATAATAATAATAAAAATACCATAAATCTATCCCCTATTTTGTAGACCCTATAACTTTTGCGCAAAACAATCAATATACGCTTATTGCATTTTTTTTTTTACCAAAAATATGTAGAAGAATACATATCGGTCTAAACTGAGGAACTTTTTTTTTTCTTTTTTTTTAAATTAGGATATTTATTATAGCAAAAAGTAAAAGATATTGTGTTTTTTTCAAAATTGACGCTCTTCTTTTGTTTATAGCGCAAAAAAGAAAAACGCATTGGTGATCAAATGACCACAAAAAGAAAACTCTATTTGTGGGGAAAAAAAGGACGTCACTTTTGTTTGGGTACAACATCTCACAACCGCGCAGTTGTGTCTGTTAAAGTGACGCAGTGCCGTATCGTAAAAAATGGCCTGGTCATTGAGCAGCCAAATCTTCTGGGGCTGAAGTGGTTAACTAGTGTATGTGTAAATTTTAAACCAGTGTACGTGTTTTTTGTTCAGTAAAGTCAATTGGTTCCAAAATCCAATGTTAAAAGCAAATAACGTTTTGAAGTACTTTTGAATGACATTTGTCAAGTCAGCAAATGTCCTGAGACCCTTCATATAAAATTTTCATACAATTGTTCGTATGAATATTGCATTATAAATCTGACAATGTATGGCCACCATTAGGGCCATTTAAATGCTTGCTTTCTGTAGGGTAACACAACTGGAAATTGAAGTGTTAAAACCACTGCTGAGCGGTTCAGATACAACTTTGTTCCAATAAAAGCCAGGGGGACAATTCAACAAGTAGCCAACATGTTTCTGCGGTCCAAAGTTGCCCCCTTCATCGGGGCTAGAAAAAAAACCAAGGACATCTCTATATCAGTACAATATCAATATAATATTACTCCTCAGGGCCAAAGTTAAAGCCAGATATCCAATAGCCAATAGTACTGGATATATAAAAATGAATGTCAGGTAACATTGAATAGATAGTCAATATACAAGAATCTTGGACAATTGTGAGGATATGAATAATAAAACATACCATTTCATAAATTCGGTAAAAAACAGTATTAATAAAAATAATAATTGTATTAGTAGTCCTATGTAAGGAAAAGCTCAGCACACTTTTTTAAATATTTATTTTTGTAGCTGTACATGAGCTGCAAATACTGACCATGTATGATGGTCAATCGGTTCTACATAGATTAAACAGCCTACTTCATTTTCATCTTCCAAATTTACCTAAAAAATATATCTGTTAGATTTGATTGTGCAGAAAGCTTTATTGTCTTAGTAAATCAGACAATAATTATGTGTATTACAATACTTTATATACTACTTTACAATAAATTGCCATCACCACCTGCAACAGCTGGGAACTGTAAATCTGACAAATTGTCTGCTAAGATTGGACAAAATGCAGAATTCTTAATGAGTATGCAAACCCTAACAATGAACTTGTGTTATTTACTAGCCTTTGGTCGGTTAAGTTTAGCATTGAAAGCATTTTGAATTATCTGTTTGATAAGTGATTAAAAAAATACCCGTTGATTCTACCAGAGATCTTGTGAGTTTCTAATAATTCATTTCTTGTGCTCTCTACCTCTATGGCACTGTTATCAATTAGCATCTTTCACTGTATTTTTTTGTAGACTACAGAACCCCTCTTTACTATGAGGACAGGGGAAGGTGTTCTGGAGTCCTAACACACTTCCTGTCCCAAGGTGACAAAACTGCTCCTCCATAGATACAGTACAGTAAATGAGCGCTGCCACCCTACTATGGAAAAAAAAAAAAAAGAAAAGAAAAACCCATAAAAAGAAAGCGAACGCAGCCAGGACTGGCAAATTGCAATATATCATATTTTGTTTTGGGGTTTCGATATTCTAGCGGTTGTAAACGGGTGGATGTTTTTTTTTTCTTAACTGCAAAGTAATGTCATAATGTGCTAGTATGCATCACAAACTGGCACATTATGTGAAAGTTACCTGAAAATGAGGCATTCCAGCAATGCGATGTCATCGCTGGAGGCCGCTTCCATCTCCACTCATTTTGCTTCCAGGTTCGTCCGGCTCTGTGACTGACTGGAGCCGCGATGACGTCACTCCCGCGCATGCGCGCGGGAGCCACTGTTCATGACACAGAGCTTTGAAGGACCTCCTTCAGCCATCATTAACTATTTTTATTCCTTATGCTGCAAGCATCAGTACATAGACAAGAAGGTATATTATATTTACTTGTTTTAAACATTTTTTTTGTACATTTCTTGAGTTCCTTCCTGGTTTCTTGAAACCACCCTCCTCCTACTGCATGCCTGAGCTAAAGGCAGATGGATAAAAGCAAGTAAATGCTTCATAAATTATCTGCCCTTACTCAAAGGGGCCGCAGTTATAAATGCAAAAAAAGGGGGGGGGGTTTCAAAGTGAATTCTTAACAAAATAAAGCTTGGAGTCATGGATGGATGGGTGAGTTTGCTTTGAATATTAATAATGAATTCAAATATTTTCCAATTGTGGTGCTCAGATACAGTTTAGTTCAACTTTAGGTAATTAAAACCTTATATTTGATTAACTTCCCTGTCGATTAACTCAAGATCCTGGGGAAAACTGTGAAAGTTTTGAGTTGTGATTTGAATAGAAGCAAAGGAGAACTTTTCCAACAGGGACACTTGTTCTGGTGACAACTGTCTAAGAGGAGAGATAAAACCTGTCACTTAATATGGCTTCCACGCGACAGGAAGTGAAGAAAAATCTCTAGAGTGAGGCGACAAAAAAATAAAAAAATGACAGACCCAACCAGGACAGGGGCTTTTGGAGAGGACTAGGGCCAAACCTCCTAACCACTGATTATGGCCAATGGAGAGAGCAGATCATTCTCTAATGATGGACAACCACATAATGAATGCTGAGAGCGAGGATTGGATTATTTATCTGAATAAGGACAATAAAGCTTATCTTCTGGAGTGGATGGAAAGGTGTAATACTAATCTTGTATGGGTTAATGGTCAGAGAGAATATGGTGGCCTTCCTGTAGACTGGGTTGGAGAGGCTCCTTCACTTGGGACAGAAATATTTATCAACAATATCCCTCGAGAGACCTTTTAATTGTACCTTTACAGACTACTGGAACATTGTATGAGTTTGTCTCATAGACTGCTGTAGGCTGTTGATTGCCAGTCCAAGGTGGGGTGGGATCACTGTTTATCTTATGTGTGTCTCTTCAATTGCGTGCCTCCTAGGTGGGAATCCCCATTGTTAATTGAGTCACCTATTGTTTCTGTCTGTTGGCTATTTTGAATAACTCTTATGCCCCGTACACACGGTCGGATTTTCCGACAGAAAATGTGTGATAGGACCTTGTTGTCGGAAATTCCGACCGTGTGTAGGCCCCATCACACATTTTCCATCGGATTTTCCGACACACAAAGTTTGAGAGCAGGCTATAAAATTTTCCAACAACAAAATCCATTGTCGGAATTTTTGATCGTGTGTATACAAATCCGACGCACAAAGTGGCACGCATGCTCAGAATAAATAAAGAGATGAAAGCTATTGGCCACTGCCCTGTTTATAATCCCGACGTACGTGTTTTACGTCACTGCGTTCAGAATGATCGGATTTTCCGACAACTTTGTGTGACCGTGTGTATGCAAGACAAGTTTGAGCCAACATCCGTTGGAAAAAACTATAGGATTTTGCTGTTGGAATGTCCGAACAAAGTCCGACCATGTGTACGGTGCATTAGAGGTTCCTACATGATGGGATTAGCCTTGTGTCAACTCTACCTTGTTATCTAACCATTGTGTGATGTTATGGGTAAATATTTGGTTTTATTGTGGTGACTACCCTACTTTTAAAGTGTATAAAAACCTGTATTTCTGTTCAATAAACAGTCATTCCTTTGGATTTTACCTCAACATCTTGTCTGTGTACAATGCTTGGGGTAAAAGGTATTAGCTCTCGGTCTGCTGGAAGGTTTTGGAGGGCAGGAGGCACTAATTGGCGGAAGCACCCAAGCGTTCCCTCACAGGGGTTTTAACCATTCCCTATTCTATCCAAAAAAAATGTAAAAGTTTTAACTTTAAAAATACTTAACATTGGCATTGTAGTATGGAGGACACTCAAATAATCCAAAGATGGTAGAAAAAACAACACGGGAAGCAGGTAGGAGTCATTACGGTTGCTTTTTTTTTTTTTTACTGAAGTCAAAACTTAAAATATATTACTCCACAAAAAGCTTGTTTTTTCTTACGTCTTCCAGATGTCGGCCATGGGTATTTTTCTTGACTTAGGGCTGTCATCAGCCCTAATCCATTTAACCTACATTTTACTTTCTGTATAGAATCTAACCTTCCATAATGCATACAGATATGATATCTCCTTTTCAATTAAAAGAAGAACAAAAAGCTTGTTTTAATATTCATACACCGATCTCACAAAGTAATGTCCACATTCATTGTAAAATACATGAAATGATCTATAATTCATGGACTTTGTTCTGACAAGATTGAATGATCATACAGAAATGTTCTATAGCAGAATCACTTATAGCTCTGTAGAAAACGAAAAGTGGCTTAAATAAATTATAACGCGAGGGCACAGCTTGGGAAAATTTAAAGAAAATCACCATTTCATACCAAAAAAAAAACCCCCAAAAGGGGCAAAAGTAAAAGGTAGAATTAAATTCCATCAGTTTTACTCATATGGCATGATTGCCTCTGGCTGTAAAATTTGAATTTATCAGAAAATGTACTCCTTAACGGGATGTCATAGAAGTAATTGGATGATCCTTGTGCATTACATTAAAGAAATACCCCAGGCAAAACACCATACTCACTAATAAAGATTCCTTGGGGAATTCATGTGTGTCTGTTTTTATTTTAATTTTTTTGGATGTACTGTTTGGGGGAACAATAGATGTTTCATAAAGTTGTGTTCATTTAACAGGAAGGGACTAGTGATAATTTCATCCCTTGTTTTCACAAAGTTACATTCTCAGCAGTTCAGTAAAAGACAACATTTTGTAGCAAAGGACTTTTTAGAGCTGAAACTTTCACAGCTTTCAGAAATATTGCTTGAAGCTGCACATTTAAAAAAAAAAAAATAATAATAATAATAATAATAAATAAATAGAATAGTGACCCATGGGCTTATTGGCTTTTGTAGTCTTGTGTGTTTAAAGCTCAACTACACATTTCTAGAAAAACAAAAAAAAATAATAAAAAATGATTAATTAAAAAAAAAAGTCATCCATGGACTCATGGACTATTGTAGTCTTGTGTGTGTTTTTTTAAAATTTGGTACAGATACAGGGGCATTGTGACCCATCCTGCTGCACTTCGTGCAATTTTGTTATGTTCTGTACTAAGTTCTTGTAAATTTTGTAAACTTTCAATACAAATTTATTGAACCAGAAACAAATTATAACTTAACATGTTAAAGAAAGGCTCATGCTGCAATACCCACTTCCACTCTAGAGCTGTCCCCCCCCCCTAAGGACAGCCATAGTCAGATCGAAATTTGGCAAGTTTATGGGCAGGCTGGGTCTTCTGAAATTGATCCATCGAGTGACTTCAGTACAACCAGCCTGTTGGGTTTTTTCTTGTTCCATCATTTCCGGTGTCTATAGCTGTTGGCAGTGATCTTGTACTCTGAGGGCTGGGAAACCTGCCACTGTCAGAATACAATAGCTCCGCGGGAGGGATTCTTCATCAACACTGACTGTGTTGATGGGGGAATCGAGCAATTTTCTTTCCTTTGGCCTGTGGCTTGCTTAATGCCGCGTACACAGGAGCGGACTTTCCGGCATACTTGGTCTGGCGGACCAGAGTCCCCCGAACAATCCGACCGTGTGTAGGCTCCGGCCGACGTTTCCGGCAAACTTTTTCCCAAAAGCCCGCCGGACCTAGATTTGAAACATGTTTTAAATCTTTCCGTCTGACTCAGTTTCAGGCGGAAAGTCCGCTCGTCTGTGTGCTGGTCTGACGGAAAGCCCACTCATCTGTATGCTGGTCCAACGGACCAGATACGATGCAAGGGCAGGGTATTGCATTTCGCGCTTGCTGCAATAGGAAAAACAAATTTTCCTATTGCGACGAGCGCGGGGCATACCAGGCCCTTAGGTCTGGTATGGATTATAAAGGGAAACCCCTACACCGAAAAAACGGCATGGGGTCCCCCTAAAATCCATACCAGACCCCGATCCGAGCATGCAGCCCGGCCGTTCAGGAAAGGGGGTGGGGACGAGCGAGCGCCCCCCCTCCTGAACCGTACCAGGCCGCATGCCCTCAACATGGGAGGTGGGTGCTTTGGGGGAGGGGGTGCCCTGCCCCACACCCCAAAGCACCTTGTCCCCATGTTAATGAGGACAATGGCCAGGGTTGTCGGGGTCTGCGGGCGGAGGGCTTATCAGAATCCGTGAGCCCCCTATAATAAGAGGGCCCCCAGATCCCGGCCCCCCCACCCTATGTAAATGAGTATGGGGTACATGGTACCCCTACCCATTTACCTAGGGAAAAAGTGTCAATAATAAAACACACTACACAGGTTTTAAAAATAATTTATTAAACAGCTCCGGGGGGGTCTTCCTCCGGCTTCGGGAGTCTTTTTCCGGCTTCGGGGGTCCCTCCGGTTCCTCTTCTCCCGGCGTCCGGTTGGTTCTTCTCCGCTCTCCCCGGCCTCTTCTCCCGGTCTTCCAGTTCTCCTCCGCTGTCCTCTGGCCGCTCTCTTGCCAGCGGAGGTCCGGACTTCTGGGCTTCTTGGCTTCTTGTCTTCGTCCCTCTTCTCTTCTCCTGATGTTGACACGATGCTCTCTCCGGCTGGACTGCTCTCTGAGGGCTCCGTTGTGACTTATATAGGCAGAGACCCCACCCCCTTATGATGTCACAGTCCCTGGGCATGCTGGGACTGTGACGTTTTAGGGGGCGTGGTCAACATCACTAAGCAAGATTGACTTCCTTTTGTAGTCCCGTCGCACCTGAGTCACGTTCAAAATGAACGGACTTGTCCATGTATGGGCAAGTCCGTTCATTCTGAAAGTCTGCCGTAACTCCGGCGAAAGTCCGTCGGAAAGATGATGCACAGCATCATCCAACCAATTCCTGTGAGCTCAAGTTGTCATAGACACACCCCCTAACAGCATGTCATGGTGCCAGCCTGGTCGTTTAGTATTCCTGAACATCGCATCGATAATATACCATTACATGATCATCACGCTGTCTAGAAGGAACACCCATCATCACCAGAGCAGAAAAGATAGGTCTGATTATGTCAGTAAACTGGAAAAAGGAGTGCAGAATAAAAGGTATACATAATGAGATTTTTAAAAAAAGAAAGTGATTGGGTAATGATTCAGGTAAAGAGGTGGGAAGGAGGGCAGAGCGTGGTAGTAAAAGTGAAGTTGGGCTTTAAATTCAAACTCCAGCCAGCATATTTGATTTTAGGTTTGGATAGAGAAAAGAAGGGTAAGAGCCTCTTTTTAGTTTTTCTGCTGCCTGTGTACCTGATGGGGAGAAGTCTTTTCAATAGGGACACAGATAAATACAAATGTTTCGTAGAGTTGGGAAGGATTAGAACTTCTTACAATGTTTTATTTCTGTCTGTGCCATCTTGTCCTATAGAGCAGTGGTCATCAACCCTGTCCTCAGGGCCCACTAACAGGCCAGGTTTTATGTATTACCTTGGAGAGATGCAGACTAGAATACTGCGATCACTGAGCAGCAAAGGATATCACCTGTGATGTATTTCAGTTATCTTGCAAACCTGGCCTGTTAGTGGGTCCTGAGGACAGGGCTGATGATGACCACTGCTATAGACAACCATTTCTTGTATAGGTGTCAAAGGGCAGTGAGGACAAATTACCCAATGAGGTCATTAACAAAAAACAAAATGAACACTAGCTTTTCTTTGCTCTATCTGAAATGAAAAAAATGAACATTTGGCTGGAGTTAGGCATTAACATTTTCAATGCACAAGGTTAGGGTAGTTTAGCTTCAACCCTTGGCCTTTTGGGGAGCAGTGCTCGGACACCACCATGTTTGAAGCATCATATGACATCATGCAATACAAGTTATACATTGGTGTGTGGCCCCTTTCTGATGAAACCATACACTTTCAACTATGCTGAGTTTTGGAAACCCCAGCTCCAAAAAATTATTGATGCTGTAAGTAAGAAAGTGCCAGTTACACCTTCCATGGGGGCTGGGGTACCTCCATGTTTGTAATGTTAATTTCATCCCAGGTGCTCCCACCCAATTAGTTTGAGCTTTGAGCGTTCCTACTTAAAGTGGATTTTCACTGCATCTGAGCAGCACAAACCAAAAACACAAATTAATTCATTTTTAATATTCACAGCAAGCTCCCCCATCTACCCATGTCTCCATTCTTGATTTTGTTGAGAAATGGCCATGTCCATCTTGAGTAAGAGCAAATGATTAATGTAGCATTTACTTGCTTGAATCCATCTGCCCTTAGCTCAAGCATGCATGCAGGAAGGTGTGCTTAGCTGAGAAAACCCTCTCCTCCTCTCCTCTTCTTCTGAAGACTTCTGGGATGTATGACATCACTTGCCAAGGCAAGAAACCAGGAAGTATCTGAAGAAATGTAAAAAAAATGTTTAAAACAAGTAAATATGATATACTTTCCTATCTATTTACTAATGCTAGCAGCATAAGGATTAAAAATAATAAATGTTGATTGGGAGAGTGAAGTTATACTTTTACCACTTCAGCCCCGGAAGGTTTTACCCACTTCCTGACCAGGACATTTTTTGCGATACGGCACTGCGTCGTTTTTAACTGACAACTGCGCGGTCTTGCGACGTTGTACCCAAATAAAATTGATGTCCTTTTTTTCCCCACAAATAGAGCTTTCCTTTGGTGGTATTTGATCACCTCTGCGATATAAACAAAAAAAGACCGACAATTTAAAAATATATATATACTTTTTTTTTACTTTTGCTATAATACATAGCCAAAAAAAAATGTAAAAAAAACACATTTTTTCATCAATTTAGGCCAATATGTATTCTGCTACATATTTTTGGTAAAAAAAATCCCAACAAGCGTATATTGATTGGTTTGCGCAAAAATTATAGCCTCTACAAAATAGGGACTTTTTATTTTTTTAATTGTTTTTACTGGTAATGGCGTCAACTTGCGATTTTTGATGGGACTGCGACATCGTGGTGGAAAATCTGACTCTTAGTGGCACTTTTTGGAGACCAGTGACACCAATACAGTGATCAGTGCTAAAAAAATGCATTGATCCCTGTATAAATGACACTGGCAGGGAAGGGGTTAACTACAGGCGTGATCAAGGGGTTAAATGTGTTCCCTGCGAGGTGTTTCTAACTGGGGGGGGGTGGATTCACTGGAGGAAAAGAGATCGTGATGGGCAGACAGCTACACAGACAATCTGCAGGAGCCTGAGACTGCACCCATGATCTACTGACAGTGGTTGCAATGCTTTACAGACTCCTAATAAAAAAAAATGTAAAAAAAATGTATCTGCAAAAAATTTGCATTTTGATATTTTTTTTTAGAAAGGTGAATTTATCCTTTAAAAAAAGTTGTGACACACACCAGTCCCATAGAAGGTGTAATTAGTTTGAAGCTTATCTAAACCCAAAAACAAACATTTTATGTATTGCAGATTACCAATCCCTAGGTGTGGTGGGGCATATGTCTTTTTGGCCTTTATTTTTACCTAATGATCCAGCCAGTAACACACTTTAAGGTGGCTACACTCACTCCTCCTCATATCTATGGAGGAGCAGAGCATCCGCCCTTGGATGCCCACCCTTGGATGTCAACATTTGTTACCCTGTGGAGACATTAGTGTTAGATGGTCCAATAAATTTAGATGGACTTTAACTAAGTGACTAACATATTAAAGCCTGACTCTAACTTACACTTTTTGAGCAGTTACAGAAATAGTTTTTTTACCTTTTGGAATAACAGTTTAAACCAAATGAATAAAAGCTGAACGTTGTAAGGACCCCTGTCAGAGTTAAATGTTTTTTCTCAATGCTCGATCTGTCACATTTGCTGGACAGCTTGGTCTATTAACCACTTGAAGACCAGGCTTTTTCTAGCACTTTTTGTTTAGAAGATTAAATCAATATTTTTTGCTATAAAATTATTTATAACCCCTAAA
The DNA here is from genome assembly GCA_037952925.1 of Lithobates clamitans. NCBI lineage: Eukaryota > Metazoa > Chordata > Amphibia > Anura > Ranidae > Lithobates > Lithobates clamitans. The sequence goes on along the minus strand of JBBGZY010000795.1, from coordinate 4,622,705 downwards.
GATTATATATTTTTTTTTAGCGACCATAATGAATAACATGGCGATTGTTGCAATTTTTTATGTCACATGGTATTTGCTCAGCAGTTTTGGAAACAATACATTTTCATGAATTAAAACAAACACAAAACCCAATAGCTACCCCAATTTTTTTGTATAATGTGAAAGATGATGTTACGGCAAGTAAATAGACAAATAGATATCTAACATGTCATGCTTTAAAATTGTGCACGCTCATAGAATGGCGCCAAACGATGGTACTTAAAAAATTTCCATAGGAAATTCCACGCTTTAAATGCCTTTACAGGTTACCTGTTTAGAGTTACTAAGACTAGAATTATCGCTCTCGCTCTAACGTTCGTGGCAATACCTTACATGTGTGGTTTGAATACCGTTCGTGTGCCCGCCACTTATGCTTTCGCTTCTGCACATGAGCACGGAGGGATGGGGCTGCTTTAAAAAAATATAAATTATTATTTATTTTACTTTTTCCTTTTTACACTGTCACTTTAATTATTTTATTTATTTATTTATTTTTTGATCACCTATATTCCTATTACAAGGAATGTAAGCATCCCCTGTAATAGAAATAAGGATGACAGGTCCTCTTTATGGAAAGATCTGGGGTCAAAAATACCCCAAATCTCTTCCTTACTTTTAAAAGCAAAAGATAAAAAAAATAAAAAATGTTTTGATCTTTCATTTAAAAACATTATTTTCTTCCAGCCTGGCTCTTCAGTGACGTCATGACGTCGCTCCAGTCCCCAAAGGCCATAGAGTCGATCAAAAAGTGTTAACTCCTTGATCGCCTCTAGGAGCAGCCAGCCACACCGTCGGATCGTTACTCGGGCGAACCGGCGGAAACGGTAAGCCTGAGAAACACCGGTAAAACGGTAGGGGGGGGGCACCCCCTTCCGCCGATTCGGAAACCATTCCAGCAGCTCACGTGCCACTCTAACTGGTTTCATAAGAAAGCCGTCCACCCGCAAAAAAAATGGTACCAGGGTTATGGCTGATATCTTTAGTCATAATCCCAGTAAACCACTTGCAAACCACAACATATATATAAGTATTGCGGTTGGCAAGTGGTTTAAAGGAAGTTGAAAAAAAAAGTAATAAAATGATTTACCAAGGAGAACTCAAAGACTGCTGTTTTAATCCTTTATCATATATGTCATTTTTTATTTTGCCCATACTACCATTCTTAAGTGAGGAATGCCTATGCCATAAATCAAGAATGGTGATTTTCACTTGGCGCATGTTTGGGCCACTTTGGTATTCTGATAAATATGTCACATCTGTAATAAATCTGCTGTAAGCAAATCTAATATTAAGCCAAAATAATTGGAACTTGGATGGTTGTAAGTGCAACCCATGGAATGTGTTTTCCTTCATAATTATAATAATATAAATTATAATAATTTATTAGGGATGTATCTGTGGCTTTATGTTTTCGGGAGATCTCAGTTTTAATAATACAACAACAATTATGGAGGAATTGCCTGTCATTTTGTATACATTAGGTTTCATTTGTGTGCAGGCTGCGGTAACAATGATACAATTGAAAAATGATGCTTTTCCCAGGAAAAGAAAACCATTACTATCTGCCCCATTATGGCGCTATGCTTTCATTTACATAAAGAAAGAATATAGAGACTAGTCACCTATTGCAAATCCATGAGACGATACGCTGTTCCTCTTGTTCTATCAAATAATGCGGAGAGAGAGCATTTATCAAATGTAAACACACACACAGCCCAAATCACTATACAAATGTCATTATGTAGCTACTTCCCCTTATGTAATTAGGGGAGATATTCACTTTCCAATGTTCGGCTGAAGAACATAAAAGCCACAAAAAGAAAAAAAAAAAAAGATGAACATGCAGAAAAATTAGATTACTGAGTATAGCCATTAGTACATAGATTAGGCGAAATTTGGGTAAGTGTTTAGGCATAAAGCAGAAATACCGTTTATTTAAAATCAACTCCCCCCACGCCAAAAATTCCCTATACGTATACTTTTTATGGAGTCACATAACACCCTCAACATTTTATTCCTCTTTTCTCTGCAACTGCAAGGGGCCATCTTCAATATTCTAGATCTGCCTTTTCCATTGTTTGGTAACACAGAGGAAAACAGAGGAACACTTGATACAACTTTGTGGACTCAGGGAACTCTGCTAATAATTACTAATTCTACAGTTTACTGTACATTATTGTGATGGTCAGTGGGAACAATGATCCTTACATTGATGGTCATTGGGAAGCATGTTCCTTTCATACATGGTCAGTGGGAAGAATCTTCCTTTTACAGATAGCTAAAAACAAATGGTGTCAGTGGAAACTTATATGAGAGGCACAAACTGCTCCTTGCTCAAAGAACCCCAAGCAACCTCTGTAGGAACCCTTATGCCGTGTACACACGACCGGACTTTCTTGCAGAAAACGTCCAACGGAACGATCGTGTGTGGGCTTCATCGGACCTTTTCTGTCGAAAATTCTGACCGACCTTAGAAATAGAACATGTTTCAAATCTTTCCGATGGACTTGATTCCTATCAAAAAAATAATCATCTGTATGCTAGTTCGACAGACCGAAAATGACGCAAGGGCAGCTATTAGCTACTGGCTATTGAACTTCCTTTTCTAGTCTGGTCATACGTCATCACGTTCGAAACGATTGGGCTTTGGTGGGATCGTGTGTAGGCAAGTCCGTTTCGTTGGAACCACGTCGAAAAGTCCTTCGGAGTTCAGTCCGACGAAAAGTCCGCTCGTGTGTACACGGTATAAGGTTGCATGGAAACCTGGTTGAAAAGGCTGCTCTTGAGAGCAGTGCTGATGTTATGATGGTGTAGTAATTCCCCCCCAGGGGTCAAGTACATGACCCATTGGACTTACAGAATGTGAGTTGAATGAATGAGCTTACCATTAAACCCGGAAAAGATCCAGCAGTAGTGTGTAGTTTCTGCAATGGACAGTTCTGGACACAAGGTGAGTTTTGAATTTTTTATTGCTAAGACAGCTAAGCAATCTATTAAAAAAATAAATAAATCTCAAACTGGTGTTCTTCCATAAGGTTAGAGTTAGGTTTTAGAGCAGTCATTCTCAACCAGAGTTCCACAAGGTTTCTCCAGAGGTTATTAAGGGTTTTCTTAAGCAATGGTCTACTGTTCTTATGCCAGACTGTGCCCATATACTGCAGTTCTGGTGCGAGGACCCAACATTTTTACTGTCAACATTACTTTAGGCATTATTATTCTTTTTAATTTTATTTTTTGCAAAAAAAACAAAACACAAAAACAAGTTTACATTAGAGAAAAATGTTTTGATTTTGTAATGTCTTAATATATCTTCAGTTTTCTTAACAAACTAATGTATTACAAACTATACATATAATAGCAGGAGTTCCCTGATATCTCTGATAAGTGTGGTCAGTACCTCTAAACTTGTAAAAGTAAAGTGCAACGCTAAAATATGAGTACAATTCTTTTGAATAAAATGTACAAAAATAAATAAAGGTCCATATGTGAAAATATGGGGACCAATGTAGGTCCTAAGTGATAAACCAAAAAGTAGTCCAGTGAAATGAAAAAAACAATCCAGGTGTATCGAAACAATAATATATCAGACTGTAAGTGTCACATAATTAGTGAAAATCGATAGAGGATCCAACACCGAGGTCACCAATCGCTTACCGGAACGATTGAACTCAGATAGGCGTACACCTAATGAGTCAATCAGGCTTTTGTAAGGTACCAGGGATGGTTCAGGCTCACAGCAAAGGCAAAGGGGGTGTTCAGACCAGTGGATATCAGCAGATAGGACAATATATAGGGCGGACAGCCCAACCATTAGATATGGAAAGAAAAAGGAGGGCACATAGCGTAATTCCGTATGGAATGAATGAAATTTAATCAAAAAATATAAAGGTAACACTCACATTTCCTAAGATAAAAACAGCGCTTGTAAGACAGTAACAGCGAAATCAGCTAGACTTCCCAACGTGTTTCGTCTCAACAGGCATCATCTGGGGTGCTGTTCCACTGAATTTACTGTCTTTGTATAATAAAATACATACCCCCTTAATGATCATCGGCTCTCTCATCATTCTCTGTAATTCTGAATTCACTTCTGGGTACAGCCAAGATGGCGCATGTCAAGCCTCATTCTGATGAACAGGAAGAGGAAGTGACACGGATCTGAATAACAGGGCTAAACTAACAAAAAAAAATGGTGCCGTCGTAAGTGAAAATGGCCACTGACAAAACTGCATCAATATTGGCGGAGGTAGTAATAGGTAACTCATAAATATAAATTGTCTAAAAACTATGTGAGGTTTAAAGAAAATAATAAAACGAATAAAGTGAATGATATTTATTGCCGGAAAATATCCAAAAACATGGCGCCCTCCATAAAGGAGACATAAATAATACCTCTAAACTATCTGAGTTTCCAACTGTGGGACATATAGAGCACAAACAGAAAGCAGGCTTACCTGGAGGCAGCCCTTTCCTCTCTTAGGCCTGGTCCACATGTATGCATTCTTTAGCGCAATTTCAGTTTTACAGAAACACACTACAGTCCATTTAATATGGTTTCCTATGGGTCATGTTCACATCTTTGCATTTTATGGAAAGGGCCAGGGACTTTTTTCAGGTTTTTGGTTCCATTGACTTCAACGGATCAAAAACGTGTATTAAAAAATGCAAAATGCACCCGGAATATGCAAATTTCAACCTGCATAGGTGTGAACCAGGCCTAAGTGCTTGATCGCACTGGAACATGCAGGTTCGAACCCACATATTCCCATGTGATTCCCGTGGAGTGTTATTTTGCAACCCATGCACTTGACTGGGCTGCAAACCACACTGGAACATGAAAAAAGTAGAGCATGCACTACTTTTAAAAATGCTTAGCACCACACTGCATTTTACTGCAGTACCTTGCAATTTGGTGCCTGCAAATGCACTGTGTTTGCAATCTGAATTTGGGGTGCAGGTAGCATTACATTGACACCGCATGCAGATCACAAGGGCGGTGCATTTAAAGCTGTTTGGGAAACGTGCACGGAACGCACCTTTTCTGCATTCTGGTGTGAATCGGACCTTCAGGTACAGCAACACACCAGAATCCCAGATATCTCCTTTGCAAGACAGCCAAAGACTTCCAGAGTGTGTCTCAAAAAAGAAACAATGTCAGCCATTTAGATATGTGCACATGGGAAGGGCAAAATGCAAAACAGTAGTAAAAAAGGAAGCCCCCAGCATGCTTTTAAACTAACGAGAAAAAAAAAAAGTTTCAATGTTTCAAGGTTAAAAAACTGAGGTTTTTGTGGCATTCATTCGTTCATGTCGAGGCAGCTCTGTAAAGTGTGCTCCCTAAATATCAACTGAGTTCCCAACTATGGGACATACTGTATATAGCAATCAACAAACAGAGAGCATAAAAACTATATATATACCAAAATATATATACACACGCGCCAAACTAGGATAGATATTAAAGAGATAAGGTGCAGCTGCTGTTGCAAACAAATGAGTTAATAAAGTGTTAAGTGATCCACTGGGGTGACTCCATGTGAAAAAAAAAACCGTGCTAACTATTTAAATCTATCCAAATGAATTAATCATGAAGTGAACAAGTGCATATCAGTGAAATTATATAATACATAATATATTATGAATAAATGTGAAAAAAAAAATCTAGGATTGAGTGCATTTCATAAGAAACTAGCAGGCAAATGCAAAAAAAAAGTCAGAACGATAAAATATTCCTCCGTGGACAAAAGAATTTTGACATTCAATGTGAAAAGTTTCTTTCAGGTAAAAACAATAAAACAGTACCTGAATTTTTTTTGTTCACGGAGGAATATTTTATTGTTTGGACATTTTTTTTGCATTAGCCTGCTAGTTTATATGAAATGCACTCAATCCTAGATACATTTTTTCACATTTATCCATAATATATTATGTATTATCAGGGCTGGACTGGGACAAAAATTTGGCCTTGGGCTTCATCCAGACCGGCCCACTTTAATTTTGTAAACACGCACAAAAACAAGTGAACAGTCAGCTCGCAGCACGCTCCATTTATTTCCTATGCACCCCTATACTCGCATAACATGGAAGGGAAGAGGGGGGTGGGTGTACAGATTGCATTACTCATGTATAGGAGGTTATGTGAAATGTATACAAAGAAGCTATCACTGTAGTGACACATAAGTATAAAATTCATGTATAAAAAAGACATTCATGTTTATGTAATCAATTAATAGAAAATATACTATATACCGTATATACTCGAGTATAAGTCGAATTTTTCAGCACATTATTTAGTGCTGAAAGTGCCCCCCTCGACTTATACTCGAGTCAAGCACTTTTCTGCAGCAAAAAATTTCATTTTCCGAACCGAGTTTGGGGCCCCGTATCTCAGGGCCACTTGGTGCTAGGAACTCCAAATTTGGTGTGCAAACCCAGTGGACCTGGTACCACAACATATCCAAAGCTGAAGTTCCTAGCACTAAGTGGCCCCGAGATACGGGGCCCCAAAATCGGTTCGGAAAATGTCATTCTCTGCTGCAGAAAAGTGCTTGACATTTTCTGAACCGAGTTTGAGGCCCCATATCTCAGGGCCACTTAGTGCTAGGAACCCCAAATTTGGTGTGCAAACCCAGTGGACCTGGTACCATAACATATCCAAAGCTGAAGTTCCTAGCACTAAGTGGCCCTGAGATACAGGGCCCCCAAACCGGTTCGGAAAATGTCATTCTCTGCTGTAGAAAAGTGCTTGACATTTTCTGAACTGATTTTTGGGGCCCTGTATCTCGGGGCCACTTGGTGCTAGAAACCCCAGCTTTGGAAATTTTATGGTGCTAGTTCCACTTGGTTTGCACACCAAATTTGGGGTTCTTAGCACTAAGTGGCCCTAAGATACAGGGCCCCAAATTCGGTCAACTGTGTCCATCTGCTGCAATGTCATTTCGGGACCCTTTGGGTTCAGAGACCCCAAATTTTGGCTGCAGCTAGGGGGCATCTAGGAACCCTTAACTACCAGGTTTGAAGTTCAGGGGACCTATGGCTGCAAATGGGCACAGTGAGGCTGCAAATGGGCACAGTGAGGCTGCAAATGGGCATTGTTGACCCTCTTTTCCACTTACAGTAGCTGTGCATTTCTCACCCTCGTCTTATACTCGGGTCAATAAGTTTTCCCCATTTTTTTGTGGTAAATTAGGGCCTCGACTTATACTCGGAACGACTTATACTCGAGTATATACGGTATATCTGATTGTCAGTGAATATTTGCAATAGTAATTTTTTTCATATAGTTAGCCATATACTATGGGTCACACCTAGGGCAACGCTTTGTGGTGTGAAGCTGTCATTTTAAAGAGCTGAGAGTAAGTCCTGGTTCACACTGGTGTGATGCAGGAAACCCTGCGGTTCAGTGCCAGTTCCCACATTGCACCTGAATTGCACCTTAATCGCACACTGAAACCTGAATTGCTGGGGGTGTCAATGTAAAGTTATTGACACCCCCAGATCAGTTTGCAGATATCAGTGCGATATGTCAAATGGTACAGGAATCGGAATGTATAGGTGTGAACACCCATTCCAGTGCTGACCAAAAAAAGCAAGGCCTGTAAAGGCATGAAGCCTTCTGCAGATTATTACCATGACATCCCCTGCTGTTACCTCACTCCCTCATTGTTTGCACTAGACAGAACTAGGATTGTTTCTATACTGAGACAAATATACACCCCAGATAAAATTATATAATACAATGTATTTGAATTAATGTAGAGGGGTCAATGTTGGTGACATGTCAGATGACCCCCTCCCCCCATGTATTCTTCAGACTGTCCCAGTATGCCCCTATAGGCCCCCCCAGCCTTACCTATGCCACGCACTGGCATCTCACAGTCACTGCAGCACGGGGTGTCCTCTTCTTCCTCCTTCTTAGGTCTGGCCTCCAGGTACCTCACTCCCGATCCCTTCATTCTTGGGCTTCCCTACACCGGCCACCCCGGGTCCCCCTCCTCACTGAGAGCAGAGTCCGAGTCCCATCCAGTCTGCTCCTTCCCGACTAGTCCTCCGGCTTTTACCTCCCAGGATGGCCTCCAGTAGCAGGCAGGTGGTGGAGGTAGGGCTGCTGCTAATGGGGATCAGGCGACCCAACCTCCTTGTTCAGGATGGTCTGGATGGAGAGGGAGGTCAGGGTGCTGGAGCTCCTCACAGCCATCTGCAAGGGGGATGAGGAAGAGGATGATGGGAGGGGCTCAGGCTGCTGGGAATCCCTCTGAGGATCGGATCTCTGAGGAGAAGGCAGATGACAGTCCATGCAAGTCACTGGGGGATTTTTTGCTCCACTTAACCATGTATGTTCAGGAATGGGCACACAGGAATGCTGGGGGGCATCTACTGTCAGCACCAAGGGATCCCAGGATCTCATCTACAGCCTCATACCAGTGGCTGTGGCTGCGCCCCTGACAGGCTGTCACTGAAACCGGCCCACTGAACCATCGGCCCACTGGGGAAACTCCCGGTAGTCCTGATGGCCAGTACATGCCTGTGTATTATATAATTACACTGATATGCACTTGTTCACTTTATGATTAATTAATTTGGATAGATTTCAATAGCTAGTTTTTTTTTTTTTTTTACATGGAGTCACCGCAGTGGATCACTTAAAACAAATAGAGAGCAGGCTTACCTGGAGACAGACTTTCCAACTTACCACTTTAAAGAAGAAAATATATATTTTTGTTTTAGAGAAGCATTGAGATCCAGGTGGAAGGTTTATACAATTCTCCCACACACCCATCACATATGTCTTTAAATATATTTTCACTTTTGCTGTCAAATTTGAGGAAACCCCACTGCATGTTTGTTATCTGTTCCTATTCACACGGTATGACATTTTTTTATTTTTATTTATTTCTTACCTTTTAGATGTATCTCATGATAAGGTGTCATGACTGACTGCAAGGTTTTTTTTTGTTTTTGTTTTTATTGTCAGAGTGAGTCTGCCCCAAGTCTGTCCTCATTAACATTAATGCAAGAAGCCTAGTATTCACACCTTTAACCTCTTGTTAGGACAGACAGTGTTCAAATCTAGTTACAATACATAATGAAGATTTTCCCACTCAGTACAGACAGGGTTCATTATGGCAAACACAACTGCTCATCCCCCTCATAAACAAAGAGAACTATGTAGGATTTTCCCTTGCTGGAGGGTTCAAAAAAGAACATTGAAAAAAGTAAGCTTCATTTTTTAAATATTTTTTTAGGTTACGCTATGTGAATGGGGACAAATTTAAAGTAGTTGTTATCCCAGTTTGGCTGAACTTTGAAAGCAGAACTAAACTCCACTGGGTGGAGGTGGACTGTGTAATTATGTGGTGTTACTCTTGACACATGATTTACAGAGCATTATGCATTCAATTATACAATAAAAGGTCAGGTGAAGTGATAGGGCTAGTGAGGGTGATACAGTTGAACTCCAGGTACATAACAAAAAAAAAAAAACCAGCAGTTAATGCAAGATAATTTTACATGCAATTAGTGCAAGTTCTTCACTTTACTTGGTATTGGCTTCTTGTTACAAAAAGGGAAGGACGACTCCAAGGGGTTGATTTACTAAAACTGGGGCACTTAGAATCTGGTGCAGCTCTGTATGGTAGCCAATCAGCTTCTAACTTCAGCTTGTTCAATTAAGCTTTGACAATAAAACCTAGAAGGTGATTGGTTTCTATGCAGAGCTGCACCAGATTTTGCACTCTCCAGTTTTAGTAAATCTCCCCCCCAAGAGTCAATCACAGCAGCTGCTTGCAAGTATAATGACAAGAAACATTCTGACAAGAAGAGAAACAAACTGAGTAGGGGGATGAGTTCTTTGGTCTGCTGCTTTTCCTTCACTGTTCATTCATAGTCTGAGGAAGGTAGGTGATCAAGTTGAGTTGCTTAAAGTGGAAGTAAACCCAATGTCATCCTTTCTAAACTACTGCCATAGGGGCTATCTATAAGGATATACATGCCTTCTGCATGCATCTTTACCTGTCAAATGTCTCCCCTCTGTCTGTTATGAGACCCGAAAAACTGCAGATTCTGTGGCTGGGTCTGTTGTCTGGAGCTCGGTGGGTGGAGTTGTGATGTCAGTAGACTCCCCGCCCACCTCTACACTCCCCTTGTCAATATGCATTTTCTCCTGTGTATTTCTTACACTGAACTTCTGCTATGATCACTAACATCCAGTCAAAACCCAGAAAAGTCACCACATGACTTCAGCATGCCCAATCATGCTGAGGTGTGGAGCAGCCAATCCTGGGAGAGCTGGAGAAGAAAGGAGGAGGGGATCTGAAGTACACAGAATGTCTCTCTCAGGCTTGTGCATGAGATATGTAAATCACCTATCACTCACAGCAAGGAGGAGAAACGGACTCCTATTTCTCTGTCTGTTTTTATCTCACTGGTAAAAAAAATAAGAGGACTGCTCAGAGCTGGATTAACTCTTTGTGGCAAGACTGGGCACAGATGACATGAAATTATATACTGTACCAGGTGCAAGCCTTATTTCAGGATCGAGGGAAAGATGAATGCAGCAATGTAGAGAGACATCCATGATGAAATCCTCCTCCAGAGCACTCTAGTCCGCAGACAGGGGCGAAGGGTCATCTTTCAACAGGACAACGACCCTAAGCACACAGCCAAGATAACAAAGGAGTGGCTACAGGACAACTCTGTGAATGTCCTTCAGTGGCCCAGCCAGAGCCCAGACTTGAATCCGATTGAACATCTCTAGAGAGATCTGAAAATGGCTGTGTACCGATGCTCTCCATCCAACCTGATGGAGCTTGAGGGGTCCTGCAAAGAAGAATGGGAGAAACTGCCCAAAAATAGGTGTTCCAAGCTTGTATCATCATACTCAAAAAGACTTGAGGCTGTAATTGGTGCCAAAGGTGCTTCAATTAAGTATTGAGCAAAGGCTGTGAATACTTATGTACATGGGATTTTTTTTATGTTTTTTTATTTTTAATAGGTTTGCAAAGATTTCAAACAAACTTCACGTTGTCATTATGGTGTATTGTTTGTAGAATCCTGAGGAAAAAAATGAATTTAATCCATTTTGGAATAAGGCTGTAAAATAACAAAATGTGGAAAACATGAAGCACTGTGAATACTTTCTGAATGTACTGTATAAGCTTTCAAAATAAGCACTTTTGATTTCTCATGTTTGGCTGCCATAGAATTCAATGGAGTTCGCTGTTAGGGTCAGAACTTTTCCCCTGTTTGAAAGTTCTGCTGCGAACCGAAACGGGGGGTGTTCGGCCCAACTCTACCGAGCACCACAAACCAAAATCGCTATTTTATTTATTTTTATTATTCAAAGCAAATTCACCGATCCACCTATGTCTTCATTCTTTGTTTTGTTGGGAAATCACTTTGAAAAACACCCCCTAGCATGTCTAGCTGTGGCCATCTTCAGTAAGGGCAGAAGATTAATCTAGCATTTACTTCCTGGAATCCATCTGCCCTTAGCTCAAGCATGCAGACAGGAGGGTGCGCTTAGACTACAAAGCCCCTCCTTCCCTCCTCCAGATGAAAAGAAAAAACTGCCCATGAAGACTCCTGGGATGTATGACATCATTTTGGCCAAGGCCAAAAACCAGGAAACAACTGAAGAAATGTAAAAAAAAAAAAAACAAGTTCAAAACAAGTAAATATAATATACCTGGCAGGTAAAACAGCCCCAATATATGTACTCGGCTGTGTTAATTGACACTTTGTGAAGCTTTCTTATACTTTCTTTGCTGTAAAATGCAATGCCAGAAGCCATAAGACTAATGGAGCATGTACATCATAATATACTAGATACAATGTATATCTTTGACCGTAAGTGGGCAAGCTGGGAGTCATACGGTAACTTCATTGGGCGAGGTTAAAAACCATACAATAATTCAATAATTCCCCTGATGGCATGGGATATACTGTTCACAGGTTTACTGCATATCCCTACTTTTTCTTATAGGGTTTTTTTGTACATTTCTTGTTTCTCTTTTTTTTTTGGATTGGTTGTTATTTCTGGTTAAAGTTATTATTTTAAGGTTGTTTTTAGTACAGTTACATTTTTTGGAATATAATGATAGGATGGTAGAATATTTCACATGTTTCTCATATTCTCAATATTATACAAGCACTTTGATACTTATAAGCCTGCACTGTTTTCATGCATATTCTATAGTCGCTAATGATTACCAACTTTATACAGTGTGCTTTGGCTGTACCTTTATTTTATATTGAATGTACAACTTATATTTTGTACACTGATTTCCCTTGTTGTGCCTGTAAACCCTCAATAAAAGTGTTTGTATTTTTAAAAAAAATGCAACGCCAGGCTCCTAAACTTGGAGAAAGGATAATGTGAGCATGTCGGTTATCATTTTGGGAGTCAAAATTTTGCAAAGCTGTTCGTAAAGCTTACAGGGAAAGTTAAGTGAAACATAAGCAGTTTATATTCTGAGACTGCTTTGTAAATTCTTGAGTATCTTGGGGCCCCAGAATTCGCTGTAGTATTTCAGATAATAATAATAATAATAATAATAATAATAATACAAACAACAATAAAAGTAATAATATTTTAACAATAACAATTATTATTATTATTATATTATAATTATAATAATAATAATATTAAAAACAACAATAAAAGTAATAATATTTTAACAATAACAATTATTATTATTATTTTTTTTTTATTATTATTAGTAGTAGTATTATCATTACTATTATTATTATTATAAAAAAATAAAAGCTAATGTGAAATGATCCCAAATTATAAAAGTATAGAAATACCTATAACAGCATGTACAAATATTGGTTACAGAAAAAAAAATGAGTCGCTGCACTGTGAACTTTTTTTTTTTTGCAACAGCAAAACTTTATGATCGCGAAAAGCATTTTATTATTTTGCTCTTTTGCTCACCTTTTATCATTAAAATAAAGGACATGAGTTGTAAAAAAGAAAATAAATATGCACATAATTTTAAGGCAAGAAGTGCATGTATAAATCTTGCCGCGAGCAGCTGTACTGTAGCCATAATTTGCGCACTACAGCTGCCACAACAATATCAAATTTTATAGGTGAAAAAACATTGAAAAGTTTAATGGAATAGCAGAGTTTGATATATATTTCGCTATAAATAAACATTATCTAATGAAGAAATGGCGTGATTATTTCCCCCACAGCATATCATTCGCCATAATATATCTTTTCTCTTGCAAGCAACTAAAATTGGCAATCAGACTTAAGCATCTATAACAATACAAATCTATATATGCTAATACCTTCGGTTCTCATTTCCATGTACGGCCACGGTTTAACAGTCAGCAGAGGAGTACAGTAAATCTTTCGCCTAATTGTATGACATCATAAAACAAACTACTTTCATTTCCATTTGACAATAATCTCTTCATATTTGTTGCTTTAATGACAGCTATAGCAATAGCTTTAAAATGGGAAAATTACAGTGGCTTCTGTTTCAAACTGGGGTAAATGGGGGACATCGGGTGGGTCCAGAAGTGCCACTGGCACTTCACTGTGCCAGTTGATTTCCAATGATTTCTGTTGCCCAAATATAGCCGCCCACTAGAAACATCCAAACACATTTAATGGACCATCAGGGATAAGCAGGTTAAAGAAGAGGTCCAGCCATCCCCCCCCCCGACCCCACCCTTCCCCCACAAGAAATTAAAAGTCAGCAGCTACAATTACTGCAACTGCTGACTTTTCATATATGGACACTTACCTGTCCAGGGAGCCCGAGATGTCGGCACCCCAACTAATTATTGGATCGGCTGTCAGGTGCAGTCGCCGCCATTCCTGGTAAGGAAACCCAGCAGTTGTTCCTTGGTTTCCTGCACCGCTGCGCCGTCTCCAGAACTGGGGAACAGTACCTGTCAAAAAGAAGTACCCGTTACTCCCTCCTCCCCTGAAAGGGGCCAAATGTGGCACCAGAGGGGGGGAAACGGATCAGCAGAAGTTCCACGTTTGAGTGGAACTCCACTTTAGGTCCTTCTAGTTTAGACCTGACTGCAATTTTGATAAATTAGACAAGCCTAGATTATCCACATATTCTGTATAGAACATCAGTTGGTGGTGTTCCTTAAGGGTGTCTCTGAAACACGGCATTTTTATTCTCGCTACCTGTTTTAATTCTTTTGCAAATGATTGCTAATTTGTAGGGGTAATATTTAAAGGTATTATGAACCTTCCTACCTGCACCTTGCGTTTTTCACCTGTATGATGTGCATTGGTCATATAGTTTCATGGAGTCATTTGTTGCCCTCTACGTTCATTCTATATTACAGTAAATCTTTACATTCCTTTACCAGCAGTTTTTATTTGTGTTATAAATGAGGCATGTCACATAGCACTGCACAGGTTAATGCATGACCAATGTCTGTTGTCTGAGAACTGACACTTCCAGTGAATAGACTGCAGATCACACATTCGATCCGCTGATATCCATTTTTAAACCTTTTTTTCTCATTAGACACACTGTATATAGCTAAGGGGGGGGGGGGGGCGGGAAGCCGGCGGCCACGTACTTGAAAAACCGATGAGTCGTCAGCTGTCAGCAGGGTTCCCTGCTGACAGCTGAATGTAAAAAAAAAAATTGCCGGCAAAAAAAAAAAAAAGTGAATAAAAAAGCTGTTGACGTACTTTGCCGCATCCCGGTCTCCAAGAAGAAGGGACAGAGTACCTGAAAAAGACAGGTACCCGCTCCCCCCCGAAAGGTGCCAAATGTGGCACCGGAGGGGGGGAGGAATCAGGTGAATGGAAGTTCCACTTTTGGGTGGAACTCGAATTTAAATCTTCCCTATAAAAGGAAAAGCAAAGTTAAATTTACAAATCTGCTTAATTTGTGAAGATGGTTCAAAGTATACCAGTTGACTTTGCTTGGAAAAAAGGTGCAACACTTTGCCATTAAAGTCAGATAGATACAAGTAGTCAGTCAATGACTCAGTCCACAAACACATAACCCCAAACTGAAATCTTTTTACATGAGGTACAGTCTTTAAAGTGATACTAAAGTTTCATTTTGTTTTGTTAAAAATAATAAACATGTCTATACTTATCTGCTCTGTGCACTGTGTAGTTGGTTTTGCACAGAGCAGTCCGCATCCTCCTCTTCTTGGGTCCCTCACCGGTGCTCTTGGCCCCTCCCTCCTGTTGAGTGCCCCCACAAAAAGCAGCTTACTATGAGGGCACCCGAGCCACAGCTCAGTGTGTCAATTCAGACGAGGCCTGGACCTGCCCCCTCTCTCTCCTCATTGGCTCACTGACTCACAGGAGCCAATGGCGATTCGCTGCTGTCTCAGCCAATGAGGAGAGCCGGACAGCCGAGTCTCTCATGCAACATTGCTGGATCGAGATGGGGCCCAGGTAAATAGGGGGGCTGCTGCACACAGAAGGCTTTTTATCTTAACCACTTGCTGTCCAGCTGCCATCGTTATACGACGGCAGGTCGGCTATTCTGCGCAAATTGGCTTAGCTGTATGGCGGCTCGTGCGTCACTGGTGACGTGAGCTCGCGCTGGCTGCACGCTGGACTCAATGTCTGCTGGCGACCCGTGATCCCCTTGTACAGAGGCAGAATGAGGATCTGCCTTTGTAAACAAGGCGGATCGGTCTAATAAAACATCATCGAAGCACCAAGCAAAAGCAAGGTGTAGACAGGACGGTAAGCTAACCATTCTCTTTAGTGACAGGAGCTTTGATTGCCGTTCAGAGAGCTTTAACAAAGCGTGTCGAAAGGCATGTTTTGAAGCAAGTGTAAACTAGCCCTAAGTCGCACATATATGAACGGTACTCATTGGAAAAGATGGGGGTGCGACTTGTCATGCGACTTTGGGGTAGCAAGTCGCACAAGTGTAAATGGGGCCTAATTGAACATGCTGAAGTTAGAAGTTAATTGGCTACCATGTTCAGCTGCACCAGATTTTACACTCTGCAGTTTTAGTAAATCAACCCCTGTATGTGGAATCGGACATGCTTGAGACAAACATATATCTATGCTAAGGCACCTTTCACACGGCCTGTTCGATCAGGTTTGCCTCTCCATTTTTCAGGTGGACCTGATCGGACTACCCCTTCACCCCTATGGAGTGGCGGATGTCAGCTGTGACATGTCCGCTGACATCCGCTGTTATCCGATGCGGTCCGCCAAATCCAAACAGATGGTGTTCCTATTTTCCATCCGTCTGGTGGTCCATTTTCAGCCAATCTACCCATAGAGGAGAGCGGGGCTCTGACAGATCTGTCTCTGCACAGTGAGTGGAGACTGGCCTGTCATCTGTGTGCTCAGCGGAGAGCAACGGAGTGATCCTCGCTTAGCAAGCGGAGTCCATGATGAGTTATTAGACATCATGATGTTTTATTAGACGAAACGCATCGGGAAGGGCTCTGCTGATGCCACTGCGTCACTATCCAATTTTATTACAAAGCGATTTTTTTCTTCTTAAAATGTGAGTGTTCCTTTTTTTTACATACAATAAATGTCTTATATTGAAATGGAATCACACTATGTGGCCTATTCCTTCTTCTCCTTATAAACGCATCACTGGGAGAGAGTTTTCTGATCCATCTTCTGGTCACCACTCCTCTGGTGGATATCCATTGGAACCAGCACTGTGACGCACCCTAGGAGTCTACACCTCCAGCTGGATGCTGTGTGTGCCGATGTATGGTTCCCCTGGGTGTATTACACCACAAGCCTTACTGACTGATTAGGCGTACATCTATTTGGGTTCAACCTTTCTGGTAAGCCTTATACTTATTGGTGGTGGATTATCTACTGGCAAACTGTCTACACCAAGCATTCATTTCAAGTCACTTTATTATTGTGATCGCCTGTTTATGGACTTCAATATGCACTTATGAATGCACATTTATGTTATTTTTATCTTCATTTTTGTGTCACAACAATATCTGTTCACTAAATCTCAATCAGCCTTTTCACTATTGTTTATGCAATATACAGAGATTGTTTGATTATTTCATCATAGAGTATAGATACTCACTTTCTTTATATACTTATGAGGTCATTGCATTGAGTATAATGTTATTTGGTTGTGGTTTATTCCACTGATATCACATTAGCGTTGCACTTTATTATATATACATGAAAATAGACCTGTCCCGTGTGAAAGGGGCTTACAAAAATTAAAAAAATTAAAAACAACATAAAAATATTAAAAAATAAAAAAAATGGAGCCTATTCAATAGACCACTTAGTCTTTTTTCTGCCGCCAATTTTCTATATTTATATACAGTATTTATAATTTTTTGGAAAATGTGTGACCGCACTATACTTGAAAGAATAACACGCAATAAGCAATTATCATTCTTTCCTTTGCCTGCTTTCAAAAAAAAAAAGTGTATCTGGCTTATTGCACATTTTTACTGATATCTGCCTATAATGCCTAACTGAAAAATGACCATCAAAAGTCAGACCCTGACAGTTCCCAAGTGTAGGCATACAGCATCCATATTGCTGTGCCCAAGCAATACTTCTGCCCATGTGGACAGCACATGAGGGAGACTGAGAGCTATGTTTAAACAGAAATAAAAACAGGTTTTAGATTGGAAACAGCATCATGATAAACATTTATACCTCGCACCCACTAATGCATTTTTCTGTGACTCCAGAGAGGCTGCCAACCTTACTTCATCGCAGGTGGTCCGTTCCTTATTCCTGCAACCAAACAGCACATTAATCCCTAGTGCCAGATGCCATCATTGCTTTTACATCTGTCTGATCTTTCCTATTTATCTGAACATTATGCTCACCAGGAAAGCGTCCAAGCCCTTGAAATAAATCTGGGAATTTCACGAGTGTCTTGCCATGGGGGCTCAGTGGGATCATGTGATCCGAGTTCCCAATCTATGGTTCCATTAGTCACTCATTTCACCCTGGCGTAGGATACTATAATATGTGATAAGTGTGTTGCTGGGAACCTGTAGACTCTTCACACAGTATACAGTGATATATTTTTATTAGTAACATGCAGGCATGCTAATAGAGAATGCAATCACTTAGTGCTTTACTATATCTATAGATAGGTCGAAAAAAAAATTCAACCAAAAGACAAAAATAAATAAAAGATCTTCATCCTTAGAACCCTAAACCTGCAGCTGATACAAAGGAAGGCTAAAGTCCCTTAAAAAACCTATTTGTTATAACAGGGGGTAAGATCCTTTCTGATACTAAAGCAATGAGATACACCCTGAATCAGGGGGGTCTCCACTCTTCACCACCATTCACTAAGCCATTAACCTGATCACCGTGATCTCCCAACTGTCCCTGATTTCGAGGGACTGTCCCTGATTTGGAACAAAGTCCCTCTGTCCCTCTTTGCTCCTCGTTTGTCCCTCATTTTTGTCTGATCTTTATTGCTGTATATAAAATGCAATATTTATCTTTCAAAAAGTGTTTCACAGTGCCAAACCTTTCATCCAGTTTCTAAATTGCTGCATTTGTTTATTTGGAAAGCCAGTATAAAGGAATAGATTAGTAGTAGTTAAAAAAAAGGACTTGTGGCTTTAACTAATCGTTTTTTGGTATAATTCTCCTTTAAGAGGGCGTGGCAGGGGGTGTGTCCTGTGCCTACATACTAATGCTAATAGGTGTCCCTCATTCCCATCTCAAAAAGTTGGGAGGTATGCAAATATATAGGGGTCAAGGAAAGCATGTGTCACAGCCAACAGGAAAGGCAGTCCGGCTCAGCACATCCAACTCCCAGGTTAATAGACCAATTCAAGTAGGAGGCAACCACAGTGGCATATATGGAAATAATAATCCTCTAAAGAAAAAAAAGCAAGAGCCCACATAGTGTAAAACCACAAAGATATCGTTTTTATTACATAAGAGAGGTACTGACAATGTGGAAAACACATGGAGTTAGGCATACAATGCCACGCTTCCAACAGTCAGAGGGCGTGATGACGTCACAGATTAAGCCCCGCCCAACACGTTTCACTGACACATAGCATCAACAGGGAATTGGAGCAACATTTACAGTCAGCTCCATAAATATTGGGACATCGACACAATTCTAATCTTTTTGGCTCTATACACCACCAAAATGTATTTGAAATTAAACGAACAAGATGTGCTTTAACTGCAGACTTTCAGCTTTAATTTGAGGATTTTTACATCCAAATCAGGTGAATGGTGTAGGAAATACAACAGTTTGTATATGTGCCTCCTACTTTTTAAGGGACCAAAAGTAATGGGACAATTGGCTGCTCGGCTGTTCCATGGCCAGGTGTGTGTTATTCCCTCATTATCCCATTTACAAGGAGGAGATAAAAGGTCCAGAGTTAATTTCAAGTGTGCTATTTGCATTTGGAATCTGTTGCTGTCAACTCTCAATATAAGATCCAAAGAGCTGTCACTATCAGTGAAGCAAGCCATCATTAGGCTGAAAAAATAAAACAAACCCATCAGAGAGATAGCATAAACATTAGGTGTGGCCAAATCAACTGTTTGGAACATCTTTTAAAAGAAAGAACGCACCGGTGAGCTCAGCAACATCAAAAGACCCGGAAGACCACAGAAAACAACTGTGGTGGGTGACCGAAGAATTCTTTCCCTGGTGAAGAAAACACCCTTCACAACAGTTGGCCAGATCAAGAACACTCTCCAGGAGTTAGGTGTATGTGTGTCAAAGTCAACAATCAAGAGAAGACTTCACCAGTGAATACAGAGGGTTCACCACAAGATGTAAACCATTGGTGAGCCTCAAAAACAGGAAGGCCAGATTAAAGTTTGACAAACAACATCTAAAAAAGCCTTCACAGTTCTGGAACAACATCCTATGGACAGATGAGACCAAGATCAACTTGTACCAGAGTGATGGGAAGAGAAGAATATGGAGAAGGAAAGGAACTGCTCATGATCCAAAACATACCACCTCATCAGTGAAGCATGGTGGTGGTAGTGTCATGGCATGGGCATGTATGGCTGCCAACGGAACTGGTTCTCTTGTATTTATTGATGATGTGACTGCTGACAAAAGCAGCAGGATGAATTCTGAAGTGTTTCGGGCAATATTATCTGCTCATATTCAGCAAAATGCTTCAGAACTCATTGGACGGCGCTTTACAGTGCAGATAGAAAATGACCCGAAGCATATTGCAAAAGCAACCAAAGAGTTTTTTAAGGGAAAGAAGTGGAATGTTATGCATTGGCCAAGTCAATCACCTGACCTGAATCTGATTAAGCATGCATTTTACTTGCTGAAGACAAAACTGAAGGAAAAATGCCCCAAGAACAATCAGGAACTGAAGACAGTTGCAGTAGAGGCCTGGCAGAGCATCACCAGGGATGAAACCCAGCGTCTGGTGATGTCTATGCTTTCCAGACTTCAGGCTGTAATTGACTGCAAAGGATTTTCAACCAAGTATTAAAAAGTGAAAGTTTGATGGATGATTGTTAATCTGTCCCGTTACTTTTGGTTCCTTAAAAAGTGGTAGGAACAAATACAAACTGTTGTAATTCCTACACCGTTCACCTGATTTGGATGTAAATACCCTCAAATTAAAGCTGAAAGTCTGCAGTTAAAGCACATCTTGTTCGTTCCATTTCAAATCCATTGTGGTGGTGTATAGAGCCAAAAAGATTAGAATTGTGTCGATGTCCCAATATTTATGGACCTGACTGTATAATTCACATTTGTGTATTTATTTGTATACCATGCTTTGCAGTATCTGAACTATTTATATTTGTTACAAGTTCCCATTAACATAGCATAAGTTAATAAAATATTTTAAATACTGACTACTTTTTTAAGTTGCTTAAAAATCCTTACATTCTCTCCCTGCTGTGTGTTGTTTAAGAGGTGGCTGTGGAGTAATGTTTAATTAACCCTGTCTGTACTGTGTCCACAATTCTTCATTATCAGCTCCAAACTAGGTTTGAGCACTGTCTGTCCTAACACAGGGTTAAAAATGTAAAAACCAGACCTAGTCATGGAGAGATTATAATATTGACATCTTTGTATCTATATCTACTGTATCCTACCATCTGCAGGCGTAGTCTGTTTCGAGCAGGCAACAGGATGGAAGCATAATTCTCAGTGACTCTGCGGTAGGGCAAGGATTTTGACTATTATTTCCTTGGTATGCTGTTGGTTATTGTAACTTTGAAATCCCATTGTAACAGTCTAGTCTATGACTCTGAACATTCTGGACCATGCTGTTTTGTATATATGCAATTGTTTCAATAAAGTCTTTGGTGCAGCTGTGCATGGTAGTCAATCAGCTTCTAACTTTAGCTTGTTCAATTAAAGTAATTGTAAAGGCTCGTGTTTTTTTTTCCCCTATTTTCCTTCTTCTCTGGTCCCTCTTCTGCTCTCCTGGCCCCTCCCTCCTGTCGAGTGCCCCCACAGCAAGCAGCTGGCTATGGGTGCACCCGAGCTGAGTAACAGCTCCCTGTGTCCATTCAGACACAGAGCCCTGACCCGGCCCCACCCCCTCTCTCCCCTTATTGGCTAGATGAATTTGATTGACAGCAGTGGGAGCCAGTGATGCCGCTGCTGTGTCTCAGCCAATCAGGAGGGAGAATTTTAGATGGCTGAGACACTCGTGGACATCGCTGGACTGAGAGGGACGTCAGGTAAGTGTTAGGAGGGCTGCTGCACACAGAAGGCTTTTTATCTTAATGCATAGAATGCATTAAGATAAAAAAAAAACCTTTTGCCTTTACAACCCCTTTAAGCTTTGTCAAAAAACCTGGAAGCTGATTGGGCTCTATGCAGAGCCACACCAGATTATGCTCGCTACAATTTTAGTAAATCAACCCCTGTGAGACTGTGAGACTGAAATTCTCAGGATCAGCCATAACACCTTCTCCTTAGAAACATCTGAAAGGTAAAAAAGATATTTTTCAAATTTTTTTAGGTGTTTTATGTTATGTGAATGGGCGCAAAAAAAAAAAATGTAAGCAAACACAAAAACATATCAGATTTTTGTAAATAGCTGAGGTTGGGGGGGGGGGTGCAATTGTAAAAAGCTTGTTTTAAGAGCCTAATTCTGCAAGGAGGCCAGAAGTATGGACATCCCTTCCAAACGTCATATTTTTTTTTTTTTGATGTTAATTAAAAAAAAAGAAAGAAAAGATTGAAATAAAAAACACTGTTACAAACAGAAATAATAATACTGGGAGTGGAGACAGAGAACACCCATCCAACACAGATGAATGATAGATAAAGGCAAAAAACAAGTAACCTTGCTTATAGAAATTGTATTGCTCCCCACGCTGTTAAATATCCTAGTACTAAAAACAGTTTATAGTTGCTCCAGTGTTGTTATGTTGGGTGTAAGCTCCATTTTGGAGTATGTTGTTGAAGTGTACTGTATGTCTGGGAGAAAAAACATATATTCAGTGAATCAGTGCATTGCTGCAATATATGCACATTTACCCATGTTTCACATCTGCAAGTACAGAAAAATATCTGTTGATATGTCTAAAATCCAATGAGCTCCTAACTTTCTGTCTGAGTTGACATCACCACCTTTGCTGCACTGCAATCTCAAGCAGTGGTGTCAGCCCTGCCTGCAAGTTAAATGCACTTGCAGTACTTTAAATAGACAAAACATTAAATATTTTGAATAGACACATACTTTTTAAGACAACTGTACCTTTAGTACAAGTTGTCCGTGAATTAAAATTTGTGAATTATATACCTTCCTCATTCCAAGAATCATTACTGTGCTGCCCTGCTTGAGACCACCATCCTTTCCTCTGAAAACAGCCCACTGGGGTCCTTGCCTTAGTGTGCAAGCTTGCCGCAGCCATGGCCGGGTTTATAAGGGGGCAAAAGGGGAAACTGCCCTAGGCCCATCTGACAGAAGGGGCCTCCCTCTCTATAAAAATTATATAAAACAAACTAAAACTATATATATAAAAAAATAAATAATATTAAAATAATATAACATGTATACAAAAAAAAACACTTTTTTTATTAATGTATCTTGGGAAGTAATATTTTGCCTGCCATTATCTGTAAAAGTTTGTACTTTGGACTGGTGTATTGTATCATTATTAAAAATAAATTTTGGTGGCTCAAGCAAACCATACATAGAGCGATATGACGTGTGTGTGTGCACGTGTAAGCTCAGAATGGCGTTGTGCGACATTTTAAAAATGTAAAACCGTGATTGAGAATGTAAACCAACTCTGTGTCTTCAAGGGGCCGCCTGTACCTGAAGTGCCCTGGGCCCCCCAAGGTCTAAGTCTGGCCCTAGTCACAGCCCCATTAATTCCACTAAATAGTGGATATGATAGTGGCTTTAATTAGCTTGACTTTGACTGTTTGAAAAAAACACAAAGCAGGTGAGTCAATGCCACCAAGTAGGTGCCACAACTTGATAAATCCAAATGAAAGATAAGATCGAATGCCAGAACAATAACATCAAATGTCCATTAAGCCTTCTTCCCTATGGCTTGACAATAGGTAGACAAGCAGTAGCCATCACATTTCAGCAGTTTCATTACAGATTCTCTGTGCCACTGTAATCACTTGATGTATGTTTGATAATGCTGGACCAATAGAAGTCATTTGCTCTGATGGATCTACTATAAAGTGGTTCCTCCTTAAAAGTAGAAAATCTGTGTTTAAAGCCTAGTGTAGGTGGACCCAGTTCTGGTCCTAGGCTGATATTTTGCTGACAATGACACAGAAGCGCTCGCCAGTAGATTCTTGAATGTGTATGGAAGAGCGCCTGGTACAAAAGTTCAAAAGTTCATCTCAATTAAAGGAGTTTTTGAAACATCTATTTGGTTAAAAGCAACAGCTACGGATAACGCGTTTCATGGGAAAAACTCCTCCCACATCTTCAGGGCTTGAGCAAAGGTGTTAAGAAAACACAACAAAATACACGAAGGGACCCGTGTTCAGGCTTAATTAACTGCCTCCTGATGGCACAGTAGGCAGTCCTGAACACAGGTCCCTTTGTTTATTCTGTGTATACTGACTGCTCAGTCCTCGGAGAAGGGGGAGGCTTTTTTCCCCCAAAATGTATTTAATATATTTATACTCTTAACCAGATTTGTCCCAACTTTCTAAATGAAGGGCCAGTTTACTGTCCTTGAAACTTTGGGGGGGGGGGGCAGATTGTGGCCAGTGGGAGTAGAAAATATCCTGGATTCAGTGGAAATAAACAATGCCTTAGGCTTTGTGCGCAGTGGGTGTATACAAACTACATAGCGCCTGTGGTCAGTAGAATTAATAGTGCACCATAATTGATATCATGTTGGAAGAATAGTGCCCCATCGTTGGTGTCAGTCGCAGGAATTATGCCCCACTCTTGGTGCTCGTAGAAAGAATGGTGCAACAAGAGCCAGATATAGGCTAGCAAAGGACCGCAGTTTGGGGACCATTGCTCCTAACCATTAAAGCGAAAGTAAACCCATCCATTTAGCAGTTTAAAAAAAGTTACATGTCCGGCACGTGCTGGAAATGTAACACTCCCATTGGTTGTGCTCTCAACCAAACTGTAAAACCATCCAATGGCTGGTGTCATAACTGATCACATGTGCAGTATCATGGAGGTTGTAGATTAAACAGAGGCCAAAATGGCAGCTTCCTTGGCTGAAAACAATAGGCGGGTTTACTTCCTCTTTAAGCCTGGGTTCACACTGATTCAAATTTACAGGGTTTGATGCATTTAGGAACACACAGTCATGTAAAAAGCATAATATTCCATGGCTTTGGTTCACATCTATGTGTTGCGAATTCGGTGCGAGAAAAAAAAAAGGTCCTGTGCATGTTGACTGCAGGTGCAATGCGAATTCCTATGTTGCAGTGCAAATTTTATCTTCATAGGCTTCATAGGGTTCAATCAAACTTGCAGTAAACTCGCAGCACACAGTTCACATCTCTGCGAATTGTTCACTATCTGCCTCCTGAAATTCATGGTAAAATCACTGTAAATTTGCGCTAAGTTCGCACCTGTCCACCTCAAAACGCAAGGCAAATTCGCACCTCACACAGGACAAATGTATCAAATTTGCAGTACATCGCATCGCAGTAGTGTGAACCGAGGCTCAAAGTTTTAAAAAGTCCTTTATGTGAGATAAACTTTAGTACCAGGCGCTCCTCCATACACAGTCAAGAATGGACTATAATTGCTCATCTTCTGATGGAGCTTCCCTTCTAGGAAAGTGATACTTTAGCCCCCGAACCATGTTAGGTACTGCTTATCTATCTATTGTCAATTTTTTAGTCGACAATAAAGCTATATGGACATTTGATGTGATTGTCATAGAATTGAATGGGGCCATGCTGTGCATGTACATTGAGGAGAGGACATTTTGAAGGAAAGGCTGCCCTGTCCAGAGCCTGATACATATGACAGATGCTTTACCACTAATAGAGTGATGTCCTGGGCAGACCCAGCAGATAGAGATGATGTGTTTTGGATCCGAAGTATGCAATTATATACCAATTACAGATGCAGTGTTTGGGGATGGGATATCATCCTTAAAAATGTAGTAAAAGAGTTATCCTCTAATCACATCTCACAGTTTTTAGAAGAAGCAAGAATACTGTTTCAGGCCAAAATACTGGAATTAAAATCATTCCACAACATCTTGGCAGATACAGGCATATGGACGCCATAAAAAAGTTCTGTTTTTATTATCTGAGAAAAGGTTACATTTTTTTTCTAAAAACTGTAATGAGGTTGTGGGCCATTTTAGATACAAATAGGGCTCACTGGAGTTCCTCTTGAATTTATATAGCCGTGTTGTTCTCGATATCATTTGTCTATACCTGAGGGCCTTTGCCAGACAGAGGGCTGTTTTATATACCCCTTAGTTTGTACTTGCCAGAAGCAACAGAGCCGTACTCATATGAGCTTTAAACAAACAGGAGAGCACAGTAACTCATTTGGTGACCTTTTAATATTTCTGCCGCTCGTTGTCAGAGTCACTAACCACTTTCTTCCCCTAGGTGATGGATTATTTAATTAACGATTGACCTTTCCCAGTACTGTGTGTTGACCACGTACATTTTGCTCTGCGCCTTCAATATCGTTTAGTCGCTTGTGGTGTGTTTTGGAGGTTTAGCCGTCAGACAGGGTGCAGAAATGTTATGGGATGCAGAGTGTGAGAGACGGACCTTGCAGTTAATTTATCTGGACAGTTAAAGCAAGCAGGAGGCCAGGGCTTTAAATCATTAAAGTGTACGTAGAGCCCAATTTTTTCTTTTTCAGTTTTGGATAAAGTGGGAAAAGATTAGAACCCCTGTCTGTGTTTAGTAGACCCCCTATTTATTACTAACCATGTCCCCACTGAGTAGATTTGCTCTCTCTATTTATCTTGCCTTGGTGACCGTTATTATTAAAGCGGAGTTCCACCCAAAAATGGAACTTCCGCTTTAAGGGAAGGTGACCCCCTGCCGTGCCACATTTGTCATGTCATTATTTTGGGGGGGAGCGGAAACCCTCTTTTTAGAGGGTTCCAGCTCCCACTTCCTCCCGGGGCACTGCGGCGCCCCACGGCACCGGAAAGGGAGATCACCTCTCCCCCCTCCCTCTCGGCAATCATCTGGGACACGTCACAAGTCCCAGATAATTGCCCGGCCAGTCACAGCACGCAGCACTGCACTGCTTCACAGCCGGGCTCCCACAGTGACAATGGCGGCGCCGCAGAGAGGAGGGGGAAATGAGCAGGGCAGTATGTGTAGCTGATGACTTTTATTTATTTATTTTTTTTATTGGAACTCCGCTTTAGGACCAACAGTGATGTTAAATCCAAAATTTTACAGTTCTAATCAGAACAAGAGGCTAGGATAAAGCTTTCAAAGGGGAAAACTGTCTAATGTCCCGTACACACGGTCGGATTTTCCGATGGAAAATGTGTGATAGGGCCTTGTTGTCGGAAATTCCGACCGTGTGTAGGCTCCATCACACATTTTCCATCGGATTTTCCGACATACAAAGTTTGAGAGCTTGCTATAAAATTTTCCGACAACAAAATCCGTTGTCGGAATTTCCGATCGTGTGTACACAAATCCGACACACAAAGTGCCACGCATGCTCAGAATAAATAAAGAGATGAAAGCTATTGGCCACTGCCCCATTTATAGTCCCGACATACGTGTTTTACGTCATCGCATTCAGAATGATCGGATTTTCCGACAACTTTGTGTGACCGTGTGTATGCAAGACAAGTTTGAGCCAACATCCGTCTGAAAAAATCCTAGGATTTTGTTGTCAGAATGCCCGATCAATGTCCGACCGTGTGTACGGGGCATTAGAGTGAAATTTCCCTCACTGTGTACATATTTTCTTCACTTCCTGTTGCATCTCCAGGACAGAAAATTAAGGGAATAAGATATAGATAGAAAATAATAAAAATAAACTAATAATGGGTTTTATTGTGGAATGAAAACCATTGATTTAACTGTTTTCCAAACCAGTTACATTCAAGACATGTCGTGAATGATAACTGTCACAGTTTCCGGTAGACATGTGCAGAATGAAAAAATGTGTTTTGTTTAGTTTTGGATAGATTTGTTATGTTTCTAATTTTGTTTCATTGATTTGTTTTGGAATTCGTTTAGTTTCACTTTGTTTAACTTTGTTTTGTTTATTAATTTTCTAACGAATTCCACATTTTCGGAATGATTCGAATTCTGATCAGTCGAAAAAAGATCGACCAATTGGAATTCGGTGTAAAGAATAGCTGTTTGTTAAGGAGCAGGCCAGGAAATCAGCTGTCGTGTCCTTAACAACCGATGACTAATCAGCTGTCAGCGGGCTTTCATTGCCGGTGTTCTATCAAATATGTCGTGCCATCTGTCAAAAAGTGCCCGCGCATGCGCAGTACAGAAGGCCACTCCAGCTGATTTCCTGATCAGCCTGTGTGATGTCACCATAGCGCATGCGCACATCGTAGGAGGCATTTTTGCGACGGGAGATACAATTTGACGGGCACAATTAAAAGCTATGCAAACAGCGGAGGGAGACCGTAATTGTCAGATTGTCGCCCTTAGACACGGGCAACACCCACCGTTCAACACACCAAACCCGTCGTGCAACACAGACAAAACCCGACCTTAAGCACACTGTAAACTGGCCCGCAACAACGAGGCTCAATCTGACAACTACAGTCTCCCTCTGCTGTTTGCATAGGTTTAAATTCTGCCCGTCAAATGGTATCTCCCGTCAAAAAATGCATCCTACGATGTGTGCATGCGCTGTGGTGACATCACGCCAGCTGATCGGGAAATCAGGTGGAGTGGCCTTCCATACTGCGCATGCACAGGCACTTTTCGATGGAGGGCACTATTCGATAGAGCACCGGCATTCTTTTGTTTCAATTTCAGCTCTCAGCAGGGAAGTCTGCTGACAGCTGATGAGTCATCGGTTGTTAAGGATGCGGTGGCTGGCTTCTGAGCCTGCTCCTTAACAACCAGCTATTCTTCATACAGAATTTGAGTTGATTGATTATTTTTCGACTGACCCGAACTTGAATCATTAGGAAAATGTGAAATTTGTTAACCACTTGCCGACCGGCTCACGCCGATATACGTGGCAAAGTGGCACGGGTGCGCAAAACAAGTACCCATATGTCGCTGTGTCGCCCGCCACATGCCGCGGGAGCGTTCCCGCGGGTCCCGTGGACTCGATGTTCGCCGGTGGCCCGCGATTGTGGCACGGAGAGGCAGAACGGGGAGATGCCTATGTAAACAAGGCATTTCCCTGTTCTGTCTAGCAACATGACAGGGATCTACTGCTCCCAGTGATCTCTGTCATGTTCTAGTGAGCCCATCCCCCTACAGTTAGAACACGCTGAGGGAACACACTTAACCACTTGATTGCCCCCTCGTGTTTATTCCCTTCCCTGCCAGTGACATTTACACAGTAATCAGTGCATTTTTTAGCGCTGATCGCTGTATAAATGCCAATGATCCCAAAATAGTGTCAAAAGTGTCCGATCTGTCAGCTGCAATGTCGCAGTCACAATAAAAATCGCAGATTGCCGCCATTACTAATAAAAAATAAATCATTAATAAAAATGCCATAAATGTATCCCCTATTTTGTAGCCGCGATAACTTTTGCGCAAATCAATCAATATACGCTTATTGCTATTTATGTTTACCAAAAATATGTAGAAGAATACATATTGGCCTAAACTGTGGAAGAAATTTGTTTTTTTTTATATATTTTTTGGGGGATAAATATTGCATTTTTTTCAAAATTGATGTTTTTTTGTTTGTAGCGCAAAAAATTAAAATCGCAGAGGTGATCAAATACCACCAAAAGAAAGCTCTATTTGTGGGAAAAACAGCATGTCAATTTTGTTGGGGCACAACGTCGCACGACCAGTTAAAGCGGCACAGTGCCGTATCGCAAAAAAGGGCTTGGTCATGAAGGGGGTAAATTGTTCTGGGGCTGAAGTGGTTAAAAAACGAATATACGAAATTAAATTCAATGAATTTCAATGAAATTTGTTATTTTTTCATTCGTAGATTCGGATACATCTGAATCTCTGAATAACCAAAAATGTGTCCAAATTCACATTCAGACGGTAACGAATTGCACATGTCTAGTTTCTGGTGCTCTCAACTGAACTGTCAAGCCATTAAATTACTAGTATACTTGATAAAATGTGCAGCACCATGGCGCCTGCAGATCAAATAGAGGCTAAGATGGGAACTTCATCGGCTGTAAAGGATAGGAGGGTTTTAATTCCACACGATCTAGAACTAGAAGTTTTGGCTGTACATAATCGTTACCTTCAATTTCTAAAGTTTTCATACAATTAATTGTCTGTCTTGTCTTCTCATAATTTTAAGGAAGGAGATTTCCCTAATAATCAACAGATGTGGTCCAGTGTATATATAAACATTTTGTATTATTATCCATGATCAGCAAAATGGTTTGGCCCATTCCTAAGTAAATTACTCATCTCAAGCCAGTACATCCAAAACTAATATTTCCTGCCTGAAAAGTTAAATACGTCCTACACTATATAGCTCAAGTGATGAGATCCTTACACTTGAGTTTCCCCTGAATATTACAAGAGGGTCACATTTGCTGATAAGAAATATAAACCTTTTTAAAGGTTCAGATAGAATAGGGAAGATTTACACCCGTAATAAGGAGAGCCAGCAAAACTGTAATCCCTGAAGTGTCCTTTACTGGTACATCAGATTGACAATAAAACAATAAAGCTGACGCATTTCAGCAATGGCCTTAGTCGTAGCTATGACTAAGGCTATTGCTGAAACGCGTCAGCTTTATTGTTTTATTGTCACTCTGATGTACCAATAAACGTCACCTCAAGGATTACAGTTTTGCCGGCTCTCCTTATTACTGTTGCATTGGAGTGTGTTGGGACACATCGAGCTTCAGCGCCTGTGAGTGGACCCGGTGTATGGATTGAGTTGTCCCTGTAGAGAGCGCTGTTACCTTCCTTCTTTTCCATCAAGATTTACACCCGCTTAGGATTTTATTGCTGTTTGTGTCCTAATGTTTTTCACGATCTGGTAAAGGAACAATGGTCACCAAAACAGAAAAGTGATAGGAAATCCAACATTTTGGGGTTGTCTCAATGTCCCTGCAAAAGAAGATGAGGAGAGATCTTCTGATGGGTTAGGTAGGGTCAGGGCAGAACTTAGGGTAGTGGGGGCCCCTGGGCTTGAGTCACTTTCGGGCCCTACCTTCTATACATTACTTTAAACCTTTAGTTTTCTTTTAAGCGTGCCACTCTGATACCGTTTGTCCGCCATTACATCATCAACGGCAGTAAACGAGGCACTATGTAACTGCCAATAACCAATTAGCAAACCTCAAGATAAGAGTTTAAGGAATTTTAAGGAAAAAAACTATTTAAGGAAAAAAACTTACATTTAAATGCTCATTAATGCAGCCCTGCACGGCGTCCATCGGCATGCTTGTCCAGTGTCATTTGCAGCCTTGCAGCCTTATCAGCGTCCATCTGCAGCCTTATCAGTGTCATTTGCAGCCTTGTCAGTATCATTTGCAGCCTTGCAGCCTCCATCTGCAGCCTTATCAGTGTCCATCTGCAGCCTTATCAGTGTCATTTGCAGCCTTGTCAGTATCATTTGCAGCCTTGCAGCCTCCATCTGCAGCCTTGTCCGTGTCATTTGCAGCTTAACAAAGTGTCACTGCAGTTTAAATATGGCGCCGCCGAGATACACAGAGCCGGTCCTGTGTATCTCGGCTCCTGTCGACTTTTCTCGGCTCCTGACGGCTTTTCTCGGCTCCTCTTGCAGTCCCGCCCAGTCCCGACCTATGATGGACATAACACAGGTCCAATGGCAGGACTGGGCGTGACTGTGAGCTGAGCCGAGCACCGCCGATATACATACATAGCCGAGTGTACTGGGCTAGCTCCGCTCGCAGTCACGCCCAGTCCCTGTGTTATGTCCATCATAGGGCGGGACTAGGCATGTGACTGTGAGCGGAACTAGCTGAGTATAGCCGAGTACACTTGGCTGGGGCCCGCAGGGCCCCCTATTGGGCGGGGCCCATGGGCTTGAGCCCAGTCAAGCCCAATGGTAAGTTCGGCCCTGGGTAGGGTATACCTGTTTTGGTGACAATTGTGAAAAAGGAGGTTTCTTCTCATATTGGAGAGATATTTCCTCACTTTCAGCTGTGATTCAAGGATTGGCAAGTCATGTGAAATTATAACCTCACAATGGTCAGCACAAAAGCACAATTACAATTTTGGCCAGGCACCAATTACAAGTTATTAATAAGGCCGAGGCACTAGGGTTACCAAAATTATTAACCTCTTAAGCTCTTGCACCTGTTGACCCCTTATTGACAAGAAAAATTTTTATTTTTCAGATAAGGGATTATTTATTCATCTAGCGCCAACAATTTACACATATATTATACATTCATATCAGTCCCTTCCCTCAAAGAGCTTACAATCTAAGTTCCCTAACTCCCATTCAAATGTAGTAGGGCCAATTTAGACAGGAGACTATAAATCTAAATTCCTGGCAGGGTTGGGATTAGAACCAAGAACCCTAGTGCTGCCAGGTGGAAGCGCTAACCACTGCACTGAAAACATTGTAATTGCTAATAATAAATAATAATAAATCCATAATAAAGTAATCCAGAATAGCTTTTTGTTGAAAAATAAGGCTTTCTAAAAAGAATTGACAAGTTTTTATTTTGATCAGATTTTTAAGTTAATACAAAAAAAAAAAAAAGAATTGCAAAAAGTTTAAAAAATAAAATAATGGTTAAAACATGGAAATCACTTAATTTAACTAATGGGAGTGGGGGATTTGTTAGGGTTAATTAGAGTTAACTACAGGTTAATAAGGGGTTAATTTTTCTTTTTAGATTTTATTTTAAACACATTTTTTACTGGTAAGGTTTTTGAACTGGCTTCAAAGGACACCACTTTAAAACAGAGTCTGTGGAGACACAGTGATAAATACTGTTTCACATGTTGATAATGAACACAGAAAGGCTGTGAAGCTTACCATACACTTTACAGTACAATCTAACCGTACAATCTGTAATACTCAGACAGGAAGTATAAAAAATATATCTCTACATCTATATATATATATCTATATATATATATATATTTTTTTTTGTTAATTCTTAGAATTTTTTATCACTTGTAATTTTTCATCGTACATAGAAACATAGATGAGTGATAGCAGAAAAGAGACACGTAACCCATCTAGTCTGCCCCATTTATATTTATATACAGTATATATATATCAATGGACCACTTTTTTTTCTGCCATTACTATTCTATGTTTCTATATACTAAAAAGAAATACAAATTAAAAAAAAAAAAATAATAATAATCTCTGTACAATCAACTTTAGATCTACCAAAACTATGTAACATGAGGGGCTACCTGACCTATTCAAACAAACGTGTATCCAATCATGCAAGCCCTTCTACAAACCTTTTGGTAGATCAAAAGGTGATTGTACAATCAGATTGTAACATGTGTGGTAAGCCTAAAGTGTATGTTAACCCAAAAAATAATAATTACAGATCCTGTTCCCTTAAAGCAGATTAAACAGCACAGTGCTGGGTAATCTTCCCCCCTCTAAACTGTAAAAAAACCTGCCTGATCCTGCCACTTCCTGTATCCCCCTCTCTGCGCTGAGCACGATAATCGGGGATGCTGAGCCCTGACCACCGTGGTCAGAGTATGGCCCTTTGTCATCCGCAGCTCTCCTCTCTGCTCTTCTCTCTCTCCCCCTCACCCCCTCCTCCCTGCCTGTCAGCTCCCTGTTCTGTGTCTCGGTCTCCCCCCCCCCCCATTCCCGCTGCTATTAGTAGAAATAAACTTTTACAAATGTTCACTGCCAGCCCTTCTATTATAGGCAGGCATAGCGCACTGTATTAGAATTTTACACAAACGAGGTATGTAAGTACAGTTTTAGAGCGATCTTCAGGCCGTTCACGTGACTCGTGCCCAGTCTCCATGGCTACTGTGGGAGGGGATGAGCGGCCATGTGACCTCCCTGGTTGACGTCAGAGGAAGATCCCAGGCCCTCCTGCAGAAGCCATCCAGCCATCACGTGACCGGCCTGAAGACCGCTTTAAAAAGGTATTACATGGCTCATTTTTATAAAAGACTTATACAGTGTGCTATGCCTGGCTATAATAGAGAGGCTGGCACAGCTTTGCACATTTGGGTTAACAAACATTTTAAGATGGCACACACAAGAGGGGCTTATTCAGTAAAGCTGATGCGCACAATGGATCTTTAAGAGGCACCCAAATAGTTATTAAAGTGACCACATCACAGCGGTAAAGGTGCAAGTTTTCAGGGCCACGTAGGACCCCCTCATCAGGCATGTAACAATTAAGTAAAAGGGAAATGGCCATGTTCATGTACAGACCCCCTTTAGCTACGGATTACATTGATCCAATTCCTCCTAGGTTGCTTTGCACCTTGCATTTTACTTTCTAGTGTCGGGGCCTAGAGAGCTTCTAAAATTGCATGTTGATGCTGGCAGTACATGATGGGATTTGTAGTCCCTCAGCATCAAGAAGGCATTGATGTATTATGGTCTATAAAACATTGGGACTTGCTACAGACTATATCAGCATCACAATACCGGGACACATATGCCATTCAATGATGTCTGACAGCACTTGTTCTTTTCCTGGTGTCATTCTGAGGAAAGATGACGGGGATGTAGATTGTGACAGGAAAGGGCTGAACCAATTATAGATGGAGGGACACTATCTACTCCCTCCGCTTGACGGAATTCAGCCGGCATCACTCCTGAATTTATACGACAGCAGATTGCTGCCGCTTATGAAGTGACAAACGGCCCTCCATGACACTGACTGACTTGTCTGATCAATTTCACTTGTCTGAGGAGAAGTTATGAATAGCTTGCTCTTGTTGACAGACAGTATAAAGCCCATATTCATCTGCTCAAACACCAAATCTCATCTGCTGGATTCATGTCAGTTCTGTATCCTATTCAAAGGCAGAAGGGAAAAAAACAATGTATTAAGAAATCAAGGAGCAATAGGCAGGGGCCTGTAACCCATAGCAACCATTCAGTATACTGTATATCTTTTCCTGTTCTGCTACAGTGAGCTACTGAAATGTGAGATTTCATTGGTTGTTATGGGTAACCACATATGAGTTATTCTAGTTGTACTTTACCAGCACCAGAGTGATGTATTGTGTTAACGTATTTTAAATAAATATATATATATTCCCCAAGGGTAGCCATGCCACTCTGTTTCAGGTAATTTTAATGATTTTCATTGCACACAAACACAATATAACACCAATTTTTTTTTGCAAAATATAAAAGATGATGTTACGCCGAGTAAATAGATACCAAACATGCCACGTTTTAAAATTGCGACCGCCCATGGAATGGTGGCAAACTACTGTACTTAAAATTCTCCTAAGGCAAGGCTTTAAATGCCTTTACAGCTTACCAGTTTAGAGATACACAAAAGGTCTGGTGCTAAAATTATTGGTCTCACTCCGCGACAATACCTCACATGTGTGGAGCGATCACTGTTTACATATGCGTGCGGGAGTAACAAATGCATTCACATTTGCTCGTAAGCACGGGGGCGCTTAACATTTTTTTTATTATTATTATTATTTATTTTATCCAAAACTTTTTTTTTTTTTACACTTTATTCTTTTTGTTGTATTAACTTTATTGCTATCACAAGGGATGAACAACCATAGTTGCCAACATTGTAAAAAAAATTACAGGGACACTCTTTTGCCTGTGGGCAGAGTTTTATAATGCCCCGTACACACGGTCGGACTTTGTTCGAACATTCCGACAACAAAATCCTAGGATTTTTTTCCCACGGATGTTGGCTCAAACTTGTCTTGCATACACACGGTCACACAAAGTTGTCGGAAAATCCGATCATTCTGAACGCGGTGACGTAAAACACGTACGTCGGGACTATAAACGGGGCAGTGCCCAATAGCTTTCATCTCTTTATTTATTCTGAGCATGCGCGGCACTTTGTCCGTCGGATTTGTGTACACACGATCGGAATTTCCGACAACGGATTTTGTTGTCGGAAAATTTTATATCCTGCTCTCAAACTTTGTGTGTCGGAAAATCCGATGGAAAATGTCCGATGGAGCCCACGCACGGTCGGAATTTCCGACAACACGCTCCGATCGGACATTTTCCATCGGAAAATCCGACCGTGTGTACGGGACATTATAGTTAGGGGGCAGGACATTTGTTAGTAGGCGTGGCATAGTAGGGAAAGAAAAATGCGACGAAGCGCACTGTGGCAAAAAAGGGGCATGGTTTAAGTGAAATATTGGGCATGGCTTAAAGAGGGCATGGCTTAAATGGGGTGTGGTTAGAGTCTGAGATGAGCGAGGGATGGAGGGAGAGAGAGAGAGAAAGAAAGAGATAGGGAGGGTGGGAAGGAGAGAGAAGGAGAGAGAAGGAAGGAAAGAAAAAGGGATGGAGGGACAGCAGGCCCAGATCCTACACCACAATAAAAATATGTGTTTTCCAGAAAGTTTAACAATCAGCAGATAAAGATACTTCAAACAACTAGTGTTAGCGATTCAATCATCCCGGCACCATGTTTGTTATGGTGTCAGGATGATTGAAACGCATTATTTCTATTATTACATTGTAATATAAAATGAAATCATTCAATTCACCATAATGCAGAATCAGTGGGAGCCCTGAGTGTGTCACCTGCCACATTGCCTGCCATCAGGTGCCCCCAGGAGAGTCCCTCCTTTCATCAGGCATTCTCAGCAGAGTCCCTCCCTACATCAGGTGCCCCCAGCAGAGTCTGTCCTTACATCAGGTGCCCCCAGCAGAGTCCGCCCTTACATCAGGTGCCCCCAGCAGAGTTCGTCCTTACATCAGGTTCCCCAGCAGAGTCCGTCCTTACATCAGGTGCCCCCCAGCAAAGTCCGTCCTTACATCAAGTTCCCCCCAGAGGAGTCCCTCCTTACATCAGGCATTCTCAGCAGAGTCCGTCCTTACATCAGGCATTCCCAGCCCAGCCCCTCCTTACATCAGTGTCCCCAGCAACTGAGCCCCCTCCTTACATCAGTGTCCCCATCAGCGGAGCCCCTCCTTACATCACTGTTGTGCCAGCAGAGGAGCGCCTCCTTATATCTGTGTCCCCATCAGCGGAGCCCCTCCTTACATTAGTGTCCCCAGCAACGGAGCCCCTCCTTACATCAGTGTCCCCATGAGTGGAGCCCCTCCTTACATCAGTGTTCCCATCAGCGGAGCCCTCCTTACATCAGTGTCCCCATCAGCAGGGCCCCTCCTTACATCAGTCTTGTTCCCAGCAGCGGAGCCCCTCCCTAAATCAGCATCCCCATCAACGGAGCCTGAGTCCTGTGTCCCCATCAGTGGAGCCCCTCCTTACATCAGTGTCCCCATCAGCAGAGCCCCTCCTTACATCAGTGTTGTCCCCAGCAGCGGAGCCCCTCCTTAAATCAGTGTCCCCAGAAGTGGAGCCTGAGTCCTGTGTCCCCTTTCGTTGGACACAGGGCAGAGGGTTGGCGGCAGCTGCATGAGTTCCCGGCTTTTTTCCCGCGTGTCCAGTAGAGAGGGGGGGCCTCCGATCTGTGCAACCAATTGGCTTCAGTGTACAAGAGAATTGTCTAATTGTACACTGAAGAGAGAAGCTGACCCTCCCCTCTCCACTGAACAGTGAACACACGGGGAAAGACTCCTCGCGGAGGCGGCCATCTTTTTGTAGCCCGCTGCTGTTCTTGCCAAAAAAAAGTCCTGATTTCCTGGGACAAAAGAAAAATCCCAGTATTTTAATTGGGACGAGGTACAATCGGGACAAGGGTCCAAAAATCGGGACTGTCCCGGGAAAATCGGGAGTGTTGGCAAGTATGAACAACATGCCTGTGACAGCATGGGCTGTGACAGGTCCTCTTTATTGAGAGATATGGGGTTTATTAGATCCTCAATCTCTCCTCTGGCCTCCAGTGCAGCTGATCAGAAACAGATTGGTCTGATCGGCTGCTTTCCTGGCTGCTAACGACCAGGTAAACAGAGAGGCGGGACCAGAAGTGACGACAAGCTCACATAGAGGGAAGAACAATGTCAGTTCCTCTCTCTCTGTGCTGTGCAGCCATCACCGACAGTCGCATTGCTCCCAGGCTCTGCTGTCCGATCGCAGAGCCCCGGGAACAATGCAACCGGCGACGATGGCTGCACAGCACAGAGAGAGAGAGACTGACGTTGCTTCTCTCTGTGACCCCGGAAACCGGAAGCGACGAGTATTTTGTCACTTCCGTTCTGCCTATATGTTCACCTGGTCATTAGCGGCTAGGAAAGCAGCCAATCCGCTTTTTTTTTTTTTGAAAAGCAAGTGATTTTGGTTGCTTTTCATTTTTTTTTTTTTATTTTTTCTCTAGTTGAGTGTTGAGAACACTCCCTTTGATTCCATAAGTGATCTTAATAGAAAAGTAAATTCGATAAATATTGAATGCTTTCTAGGGTGGTTCTGTGTGGAATATTTGCTACGTATATGCATTTATATACACAATACTTTGCCTCCACATGATTTATATACATGTGGACATGGTTGATTTTCATGTGTATGCGCATTCTTTCCATCATATATATGGTTAAGCATCTTATTGTTTACTCTTGTCCTTGAACAGTTTTTAAGAAGTCTTTAATAATAAGCATTAAATCACACAATTAGACTCGATTTGTTATATAGTGTTATATGTGATTTATATTGTATACATACATGTTTTTTTGCTCATTTTACTATTTTTGTTTTTAATACATTTCTTGCTTACATGTTTACATTGTCTATTTTTTGTTTTTACTATTTCGTGATTAGATGTTTTAGCGTTTAAGAAATGTTTTTATGTCGGTGAAGTTTTGTGTTGATTGCTGTTTAACTACAGATGTTTTCTGTAAGTTGTTTGATTGGATATACGTCTTTAAATAGCTTGTATTGTGAGCATTTCAATTGTTGTGAACAAGCATGGTTCTTTTCGTATGAAACGCGTCAACTGATCTTTTGGATTTAAGTGTGCTATCAATCTTTTCTTCTCTTCTTGATATTGCCTACGGTGATGAGGCGGGATTAGCACCTTGGACCGGGTGTGTCCTTTTTTTGCCTGAAGCAGTGTGTGCACCCTTGTTCTGTTCACAGATATGGCTGCTTTTTCTCCTTGACCTCAGAGTTAAATTCGGGGAAGAAGAAACAGCCGGATCACTGTCTGTGTAGAGATTTCTGTGTGTAAACACAGAACTCTGTGCTGTGATTGGCCACAGCTGATCAGCAGGTAAAATCATTGTCTGAAAACTGCTGACAAACTCGTGCTGTGTCCAATGACAGCACAGGTAAGCAGGGGGCAGACGTATGCGTGCCGAGCCTGTAGCTGCCGCCCACCCACAGTAAAATTACTTTGGGAGAGTGGCAAGAGGTTAAAACCGCTGCTGTTTTGATCTCATCTGTAAGACCTGTGAGTGCCTCTGTACCAGTTTTGTATATAAATATACTACATAGTACCAACTATCCACCTTAAATGTTGTTAATTAACCAAACCACACAACAAACCCTTCCTAGGATTATACTTCTTCTTACAGTGAGAGAAAAAAGTATTTGATCCCCCGCTGACAAAGAAATGACCAGTCTATAATTTTAATGGTAGGTTTATTTTAACAGTGAGAGACAGAATAACAGTAGAAAAAACAGGCCACTCCAGGACCTTAATGTGCTTCTTCTTGAGCCACACCTTTGTTGCCTTGGCTGTGTGTTTTGTGTCATTGTCATGCTTGAATACCCTTCTAGGACCCATTTTCAATGCCCTGGCTGAGGGAAGGAGGTTCTCACCCAAGATTTGATGGTACATGGCCCCCCGTCCATCGTCTCTTTGATGCAGTGAAGTTGTCCTGTCCCCTTAGCAGAAAAACACCCCCAAAGCATAATGTTTTGACCTCCATGTTTCACGGCGGGGATGGTGTTCTTGGGGTAATAGGCAGCATTCCTCCTCCTCCAAACACGCAAGTTGAGTTGATGCCAAAGAGCTCGATTTTGGTCTCATCTGACCACAGCACTTTCACTCAGTTTTCCTCTGAATCATTCAGATGTTCATTAGCAAACTTTAGATGGGCCTGTACATGTGCTTTCTTAAGCAGGGGGACCTTGCGGGTGCTGCAGGATTTCAGTCCTTTAAGGTGTAGTGTTACCAATTGTTTTCTTGGTGACTATGGTCCCAGTTGCCTTGAGATCATTGACAACATTCTCCTGTGTAGTTCTGGGATGATTCCTCACCGTTCTCATTAACATTGAAACTCCACAAGGTGAGATCTTGCATGGAGCCCCAGACCGAGGGAGATTGACAGTTATTTTGTGTTTCTTCCATCTGCGAATAATCTCACCAACTGTTGTCACCCTCTCACCAAGCTGCTTGGCGATGGTCTTGTAGGCCATTCCAGCCTTGCGTAGGTCTACAATCTTGCCTGACATCCTTGGACAGCTCTTTGGTCTTGGCCATGGTGGTGAGATTGGAATCTGGTTGACTGCTTCTGTGGACAGGTGTCTTTTATACAGCGGAGATTAGCAGCATTCCCTTTAAGAGAGTGCTCCTAATATCAGCTTGTTACCTGTATAGAAGACACCTGAGAGCCAAAAATTGTGCTGACTGATAAGGGATCAAATATTTATTTCACTCATTAAAATGCAAATCAATTTATAACTTTTTTTAAATGTGGTTTTGTGGATATTTTTGTTGTTATTCTGTCTCTCCTACCTATGTAAACTACCATTATAATTATAGACTAAACATTTCATTGTCAATGGGCAAATGTACAAACTCAGCAGGGGATCAAATACTTTTTTTCTTCACTGTATACAAGTAGCTCCTCATCAAGTTTCTCCGTGTCCTTTTTTTTAATGAAAAGGATGAAAATTAGATAAAGTGCGATGAAACAAAAAAAAGCAGTTATTTTGCTTTTCAGTTACACGTTCTCATCTTTTAGCTGTCCTGAATACTTAGAAACAGTTCCATAGCTATTGGTTGAGAAGAGATGGAATTTATGGGAAAAAAAGAAATGAACTGTCAAGGATTTTCCACAAAATAAAGCAAGGCCTGAAGACATTATTAGAAGTTAACACATGTAGTTTTTTTTTGCAGAAAGAAAAGGTGTACAAATTTAATCAACCTTTAGGAGTTTAACTTTTTCCAGAATTACAAAACACTAAAATGTATGGTGTGAAAATAAATAAATACTGCAATACCCCGCTGAAAGAAGTGAGTGGAGTATAACACAGTATTGAGAGGTTCAAAAATAAACTCTGTCTCGGTTGTTTCTTAATACGGTGATTTCCTGTTGGAGTCCTGTGATGTGACGGCTTCACCTCTAGACACCTGGGTCTGGGCTCTGCCCTCAGGCTGAAGTGTTGGTGGTCTTCCTCACATGGGCCTTGGTTCACGTTAATGCACAGTACATTGTAAGAGCTGCGAGGGGCTGATCTACGGGATGAACTGTACATTGTGGGAATTGTGTAGTGGATATTGTTTGACCCACAAGGGGGATTTGTTACTCTCTGTACAAAGGGTACACAGAGGGGTATATTTATTGTAAGTATAATGTTAGAGAAAGGAATTTGCTGAGAATATGTGTGATATAGCGCTTTGTTGTTCCCCGGATGTTTATATGAGATTATTAGGGGAATTCAATAAAGAGTTTGCAAGTCTTTGTTGAATTCTGAGTTCACTCAGCAAAGACACCTCCAGCAAGACATTTTATTCTTTGCTCTTTTATCACTTCAGTTGCTACAAACTGACAATTGGCAAAGATCGTGAAATTTTGGCAAAATGTATAATTTTTTCAAAATTCATTGGAGTCTGGAGAAGGCAAATTAAATTTTTTATTTTTTCGTAGTTAGATGCATTGGGTTTTTAATATTTATTTTGTATTTTGTATTTTTTTTACTTTTCTTTTTCCATTTCTTATCTACTTTTCTTATAATTTTTTCATAATAATATTTAAGAAAGGTATTTTTTTCTAAGATACTTTTTCTTAAATTATTTTATATATATATATATATATAAACGTTTAAAAAATATAAAAGTATCAGCTGTCACTGCTTCAATTAATCACCAGCACTGGCTTTGTTTATCAGCCTCACGATTTTGTTAGAAAACAAAGTCATGTGAGTTTTGTTCAAACAAATTTCATCTAACTAATCCACTTTATTAAATATTTGACCATAGCCCCTTGTCATTTTTTTTTCCTGCAAACACAGACATTACAAGATTCTGTTTTCACCTCAATAAAGCATCATAGTTCTGTTCTTCAAAAAGACAATGAATGAGTTAGTCTACCCACAGCTGGTATTTTCGTTATAGGTGAAGACTGATGGACCGAGTTAGTGTGGTTTTTTTATGTCATGGATACTCCAAAAAATAAGTAATTTGGCCTTTATTCTTAACTCTGTTGTTGTCCACTTGAGAGGTTTGGGTGTTCCCATCCACCTTTGCGTGTTTCAGCATCCCCTGTTGCATTCTCCA
Source organism: Lithobates clamitans (assembly GCA_037952925.1). Lineage (NCBI taxonomy): Eukaryota > Metazoa > Chordata > Amphibia > Anura > Ranidae > Lithobates > Lithobates clamitans. The sequence continues at coordinate 4,580,640 of JBBGZY010000795.1, read as the reverse complement.
TAATAATACTGCAAATAAACTAAAAAATTCAATAAGGATAGTTAAAGCCCCTCATAATAGCCACATAAAGAGTGCAGAGGCATTGATTTTATAAATCGAACCCCAAAAGGAATAGAATAAATAAGTAGTTTAACATCAACATGCAGGCAGGTTCAGTCTGAACCACTCACTGTAGATGACGCTCTACCAAAGCGGGAATGCAGGAGGGGAAGGAAGTCGTGGGGAGCTCCCTCTGACTTCTGCGGTCAACAACTGTCCGATAGGACTCTGGTGCCCCCCCATGACTTCAGCGGCCATTTTGGGTTAGGGCAGTGTATATTTAAGAATCTGGCCCCCGGGTTTGGCACGCATTTTGCAAGTGGTCAAAGTAGGAACAGGTTTTCCGTCTGTCAGGGATAGCGTTTAGTGTTGGGATAGGTTCTGGAGGACAGTGCAGGGACTATGTCTACCTTGCTTCAGGAAGCCTCTACGTTGGGTGTTGACCAACCAGGCCACATTCCACTCCTCGTTGTAGACCCTGTTGGCATTCTCAAAGACTACAGACCACTGTTACACATTGTCAGTGGCTTTGCATGGCTGTGCCTACCCACTGGGCCTAGTTGTACATTGTTGGAACTTTCTACAATATACTGCTCTTGCCTATCTCAATCTCTGTGTATTTACTGCCCACCACATCACGCTGCACCCTGCTCTTAAACATCCAAAAAAAATTGGTTTTGGGTGGAATGGCAATTTTGGCTCACAGCTATATTCATATTTGAAACAAATACTGTATCTTTAGCTGTCAATTCTTAGCAGATTAGCAAATTTTACACTCCTATATTGTCTGCAGTTACCTAAAAGAGAAATATGTTTTAGTCTTTTTTCCAGTTCCATGCTTAGCTAGGTGGATGCAGCATTGATCCGATGCTGCATCTGTCCCCCAGCACCTCTGCACTAAGAACCGAGCCACGAACATTGCCAATGGTTGGTTCTCTCCGCTCCCCAAGCAGAGAGCTGCAGACTGTCAGTCTGCAGCCCTCCGTTCTGCCCCCCACCCCCCCCGTGCTCACTGGAACCCTGAGCCGTGGAGGGGCGGGGGCAGCCGGCTCAGGCTCTCAGCAGCTCGCTGAGAGGCTGAGACGGGCATCAGTTAAGGCACCTGGCGGATCCAGACTTTATTTTCGTGATGACGCGGTTCCTGGACTGATTCCAGTGACGTCAGCAGAGAGCGGACTTCGGCCCACTCACTGTTAATTGCACTCCTTTGACCCATAGGAGAAGCCCTGCCAAATGAGTTCAGGCTGGCCTTCTCCTTTAAGTAGTAGAATCCTTGCATGTGCTTTTCGTCTCTAGTGTATTTGGGGCTAGTCCTGCACATCAACATTGTCCTGTTGCTGGCCGAATTTTACACTGCTGTGTCATCTGCTTTCTCTTAATTTGTAGTAGGAGTGTGATCGAAATTGGCAAGTGGCAGGACAGTTTTACAACAGCAACAGAACAGGAACAACCACAATTAGTTACTGGCCAACTTATATCTGCCGTAAAAAATAGGTTCCTCAGGTTGGAACTTTAAACGGACCATAAACAGTTATATAGTAAAAAAATATAATTTATTAAGCATTGATGCTACTCAACAACATAGACATGGGAAGAAAAGCGGTAACCACATATATTGGGAACAGAATTGGAAACAGCTGTGAAGAAAGCCCAGAACTTGTCGGACAAACAGGACGTCTGACGCATTTCGAAAAAACAAAATGCAGATCTTCTTCAGACAGGACAGAGAACTTACGGGTTCCAAATCTGTAGCTTATATCCCAAATGTTAATGCTGCACCCACGCAGAAAGAAACAATAACTCAATAATGAAAAGAGAGTTATGTCCGTCAGAGCAGCGCACAGACACTAGGCCGGGGCATTGTTGACAGCCAATGATCCACATAGGACACAGTGGTCCTACTGCAGAGTTTGTGGTGTATCTACATTGACTGTGATTTTAAAGGAGAGAAAGATGCTGCTATCAGGACTTTTTTAGCGTCCTGCCAGCGCACTGCTCCAGTGTGAAAGCACTCGGGCTTTCACATTGGAGAGACAGCAGCGGCTCTTTCAGGGCACTTTGCAGGCGATATTTTTAATGTTATAGCGCCTGCAAAGCACCCCAGTGTGAAAGGGGTCTACGAGACTGTATAGAGGGGGGTGCCCATTCCCTTCACTCGGATCTCAGATTACACTTAGCTCCCTGCTCTATCCTGTGCAATGTGTGACATCAGATCCTCACCCCCTGACTTTCGATGATCAAAACTGTACCAACTGTACACTTTGAACAGTTCTGCATATGAGATGGCTGCTGATCAACAAGTGCAACTTATGTAGGAGGATTTTTTCATCTCTGTGTATCATCTGAGGCCAGTCACTTCACTGGGTACATGTATATATGTAAGGGTTTACAACCACTTTAATGCATATTCTGACCTTAGACCAGTAATGTTTCAGCAAAAAGCATTCAATCTCTGTGGCATATCCTGTGATTGATTGATTTCAGCAACTGTACCGCCAGCAAGGCAAGTCAGGATGCACTCTATTGCATAAAAAGAAAAAGAAAAGAGAACCTGCATTTCTTTTTGTGCAATGCCATCATGGAAATATGGCACAGTAAGCAAATACAAATGTAAATGTTATATCAAAAGTTGCTTCTAGGTAAACTTTACTGCAATAAATCAAATTGCATATCCACTAACACTGCTCTATAATTTCCTGTACAGTTGACTGCAGTAGACCACGCTTGCTCCTTGTCTTAAAATGCATTTACTTCGATCTATTTATATGTACACATATGTGTATGTTTGCCTTACTCGCTTACGACGTGAAAATACTGCCAAGAGCACATTTTTCACCAGGTCCAAATTATTCAAATTTATTAAACAATAATTCACATTTGTTTGACACCATGTCAGACTCATAGCTCCTAAAGAACTGCTGCAGCTTTGGAACTATTATGTTTTCTTGGACTTTAATCATTCTGGCTAGGCTCCATTTCCTGTCAGAAAGTGAAACAGCTTAGGAATGTCATTTTCACGAAAGAAAACAGAGAGAATCCAAGAGGAAGTTCTCGGTCTCCTCCAGAGCCCCTCCGATACTCCAGCGTGCTAGCGGGAGGGCTGGAAAACATCAAACATTAGCCCAGGGAAAGGACACACTTTTCCCACATTAAAATACATGGATAAAGTTGAACTTTTTGCTAAAAATAGTTCCCACGGTTAATTCTATTAGGATAAAAGTATGTCCTAGCTGTCTTCGGCTAAGTACAACAATTTGTACCCCCCACTAAATAAGCCAAAAAAAAAAAAAATCAGTACATTTCCAGGAAGATTCACTAAGTGACATCTTAAGTGGCTTTCAAAAACTGTTTACACTGATGGGCCATATTGTCCCAGAGAGAGTTACTGTATAAACTGTGTGCCTGTATAGCGCATGATAGATAGAAAAGAAAAAAAATATGTCCCATAAAGCCCCCGCACCCCCGTCCTCCTTAAAGTGACACTGAAAGATAATCGTATTCTTCAATCCACACACATCCACTACTTAATGGCTCTGTAATCTACGGTATTTTCATGAAATCATTTCTTATTGTGTTTTTTTTTGTTCTCCTTCTAACATTTTCTATGAGCACCTAAACCTCTCCCTTTCCCCTCAATTTCATATATTTGGAAGGGGCAGTGCACGTTAGTTGTGGTCATGTGTACTGCTCTATGAACACTACAAATCCCATAGTCCATCTCAGGAACCATCAAGAGGGGGTGCCTATGTTCCTACATACAGTGGGAGACCATGGAGAACAAACAGAACCGCCTTCTAACAGGGCATCAGATCAAAAAAAAAAAAAAAAAAAGGAATTTGGAGGTCGGGAGGAGGCTGAGTGCAGCAGAAAGTACTTTGTTGAGTTAAAAACCAGAGTTTAAAGGAAGTAAACCCTGATGGATTTTACTTCCTCTTTTTTCCCCTGCAAAGTAAAATCATAATGGGCAGTAGGTACCCTTACTGAATGAGAAAGGGTACAATGTGGATGTATTTGAATCGTTTTTGGTCTTGAGAAGGCCCCCACGCCATTTAAAAAAAAAAAATTGGTGTGGGGTTCCCTTTCAAGATCCTCAGTGCACAACCCGCAAGTCGGATCAGTTAAGATGATGATCCCACTTGGATGTGACTTCCATTCAAATCAATGAGATTAAATTGTGTCCAAGTCAGACCACAGTAGTGGAGGAACCTTTTTCAAAGTCGGACTGACACAAGCTGGACCAGTTAAGACGGATATCATAGAGAACCATTGATTTTGACATGTCATGCGACTTGTGACTTGTGTGAACCAGACCTAATATAGACTTTTCATGAACTCCCTAGCCTATCTTTAGAGGGTTGAGAGTACTTAAAATGGAACTACACCTAATGCTAACTATCCATGTCTCTAGTGCCATCCTCCTCCAGTCGTCTGTCTGCAAGCGACCTCTTTAGGTCACGTTGTGGTTAAACCTGTGCCTTCACACATTTACATGTTTGTGCTCATAAATTTACATACCCTGGCAGAATTTATGATTTCTTCACCATTTTTCAGAGAATATAAATGATAACACAAACACTTTTCTTTCACTCATGGTTAGTGTTTGGCTGAAGCCATTTATTATCAATCAACTGTGTTTACTCTTTATAAATCATAATACCAACAGAAACTAGCCAAATGACCCTGATCAAAAGTTTGCATACCCCAGTTCTTAATACTGTGTATTGCCCCCTTTAACATCAATGACAGCTTGAAGTCTTTTGTGGCATTTGTGGATGAGGCTCTTTATCTTCTCAGATGGTAAAGCTGCCCATTCCTCTTGGCAAAAAGCCTCCAGTTCCTGCAAATTCTTGGGCTGTCTTGCATGAACTGCACGTTTGAGATCTCCCCAGAGTGGCTCAATGATATTGAGGTCAGGAGACTGAGATGGCCACTCCAGAACCTTCACTTTATTCTGCTGTAGCCAATAACAGGTTGACTTGGCCTTGTGTTTTGGATCATTGCCATGTTAAAATGTCCAAGTATGTCCCATGCGCAGCTTCCTGGCTGATGAATGCAAATGTTCCTCAGGTATTTTTTGACAACATACTGCATTCATCTTACCATCAATTTTGACCAAATTCCCTCTGCCTTTGTAGCTCACACATCCCCAAAACATCAGCGATCCACCTCTGTGTTTCTGTCAGGAGTCCAGAAACTCATTGACCTTTTATACACACACACTAATTACAAGCAAACAGATCACAGGTGAGGATGGTTACCTTTAATAGCCATTCAAACCCCTTTGTGTCAGCTTGTGCGCATGTTATCAGGCCAAAATCAACAGAGTATGTAAACTTTTGATCAGGGTCATTTGGGTAGTTTCTATTGTCATTATAATTTAAAAAGAGTAAACACAGTTGATTGATAATAAATGGCTTCAGTCAAACACTAACCATGAGTGAAAAATGTTTTTGTGTTATCATTCATATTCTCTGAAAAATGTCCAAGAAATCATAAATTCTGCCAGGGTATGTAAACTTATGAGCACAACTATATATATATATATATATATATATATATACATATATATATATATATACATACACTATATATATATATATATATATATATATATATATATATATATATACACTATATTTTCAAAAGTATTGGGATGCCTGCCTTTACACGCACATGAACGTTAATGGCATCCCAGTCTTAGTCCATAGGGTTCAGTATTGAGTTGGCCCACCCTTTGTAGCTGTAACAGCTTTAATTCTTTTGGCAAGGCTGTCCACAAGGTTTAGGAGAGTGTCTATGGGAATTTTTGACCATTCTTCCAGAAGCGCATTTGTGAGGTCAGGCACTGATGTTGGATGAGAAGGCCTGGCTCGCAGTCTCCACTCTAATTCACAATGGTGTTCTATAAGGTTGAGGTCAGGACTCTGTGCCGACCAGTCAAGTTCCTCCACCCCAAAATCGCTCATCCATGTCTTTATGGACCTTTCTTTGTGCACTGGTGCACAGTCATGTTGGAACAGGAAGGGGCCATCCCCAAACTGTTCCCACAAAGTTGGGAGTATGAAATTGTGCAAAATGTCTTGGTATGCTGACACCTTAAGATTTCCCTTCACTGGAACTAAGGGGCCAAGCCCAGCACCTGAAAAACAACCCCACGCCATGATCCCCTCCCCCTTTCTACCAAATGATTTGGAGGGGCGACCCAATACTTTTGGCAATATAGTGTGGAATCCTGACCTCAACCCAATAGAACACCTTTGGGATTAATTAGAGCGGAGACTGCTTTCCTAAACCTTGTGGACAGCCTTCCCAGAAGAGTTGAAGTTGTTATAGTTGCAAAGGGTTGGCAAACTCAATTTTGAACCCTACGGACTAAGACTGAAATGCCATTAAAGTTCATGTGCTCTACCCCAATCTGACTATCTCCTACTTTGTCCACTTTCAGACAATCCCTGAAAACTCATCTCTTCAGAAAGGTCTTTCTGGCCCCCACCTAACAACTGTACAATTATTCTCTCCATCAGCACACTCCCCACAGTTATTAACTCTTGTATCTTTTGGCTCTCCCTCTTACACTGTAATCTCTAATGAGCAGGGCCCTCTGATTCCCACTGAATTAAAGTGTATTGTATTTGTACTGTCTAGCCTCAAGTTGTAAAGTGCTGCGTAAACTTTCGGCGCTATATAAATCTTGTATAATAATAATAATAATAATGTGCGTGTAAATGCTTTTGATTGACAATATAATATATATATATATATATTATAGTACACCCCTCACATTTTTGTTATATCTTTTCATGTGACAACACTGAAGAAATTACACTTTGCTACAATATAGTGAGTGTACAGCTTGTATACCAGTGTAAATTTGCTGTCCCCTCAAAATAACTCAACACACAGACATTAATGTATAAACCACTGGCAACAAAAATGAGTACACCCCTAAGGGCAAATGTCCAAAATTGGGCCCAATTAGCCATTTTCTCTCCCCGGTGTCATGTGACTTGTTAGTGTTACAAGGTCTCAGGTGTGAACGGGGAGCAGGTGTGCTAGATTTGGTGTTATCGCTCTCATTCTCTTATACTGGACACAGGAAGTTCAACATGGCACCTCATGGCAAAGAACTCTATGATGATCTGAAAAAAAGAAATTGTTGCTCTACATAAAGATGGCCTAGGCTATAAGAAGATTGCCAAGACACTGAAACTGAGCTGCAGCAAGGTGGCCAAGACCATACACCGGTTTAACAGGACCGGTTCCACTCAGAACAGGCCTCACTATGGTCGACCAAAGAAGTTGAGTGCACATGCTCAGCGTCATATCCAGAGATTGTCTTTGGGAAATAGATGTATGAGTGCTGCCAGCATTGCTGCAGAGGTTGAAGGGGTGGGGGGTCAGCCTGTCAGTGCTCAGACCATACGTCGCACACTGCATCAAATTGGTCTGCATCAAATTGGTCTGCATGGCTGTTGTCCCAGAAGGAAGCCTTGTCTAAAGATGATGCACAAGAAAGCCCACAAACAGTTTGCTGAAGACAAGCAGACTAAGGACATGGATTACTGGAACTATCTCCTGTGGTCTTATGAGACCAAGATAATTGTATTTGGTTCAGATGGTGTCAAGCGTGTGTGGCAGCAACGGTGAGCAGTACAAAGACAAGTGTGTCAAGCATACTGTCAAGCATGGTGGTGGGAGTGTCATGGTCTGGGGCTGCGTGAGTACTGCCTGCACTGGGGAGCTACAGTTCATCGAGGGAACCATGAATGCCAACATGTACTGTTACATACTGAAGCAGAGCATGATCCCCTCTCTTTGGAGACTGGGCCGCAGGGCAGTATTCCAACATAATGATCCAAACACACCTCCAAGATGACCACTGCCTTGCTAAAGAAGCTAAGGGTAAAGGTGATGGAATGGCCAAGCATGTCTCCAGACCTAAGCCCTATTGAGCATCTGTGGGGCATCCTCAAACGGAAGGTGGAGGAGCGCAAGGTCTCTAACATCCACCAGCTCCGTGATGTCATCATGGAGGAGTGGAAGAGGACTCCAGTGGCAACCTGTGAAGCTCTGGTGAACTCCATGCCCGAGAGGGTTAAGGCAGTGCTGGAAAATAATGGTGGCCACACAAAATATTGACACTTTGGGCCCAATTTGGACATTTAGGGGTGTACTCACTTTTGTTGCCAGCAGTTTAGACATTACTGGCTGTGTGTTGAGTTAATTTGAGGGGACGGCAAATTTATACTGTTATATAAGCTGGACACTCACTACTTTACATTGTAGCAAAGTGTCATTTCTTCAGTGTTTTCACATGAAAAGATATAATAAAATATTTACAAAAATGTGAGGGGTGTACTCACTTTTGTGAGATACTGTATATATATATATATATATATATATATATATATATATACACATATATAAATATATATATATATATACCTATGAAATATTTTAGCACCACCAATGTTATTGCTATCTGATCACAGCAGGAAAGTGAACCTACACTCCTTTATGAACTGGAAAAACAGAAGGCTTCTCCATGGATCTGACACTCATTGTGAAGTAAAGGAAAACCTGGAGCTGTTTTGTGTGTCCATCATGTGATACATCATGTGATCACATGGCCTGAACCCAAGGGAAAAAGGATGTCACAGACTCAACATTTGAAGGATTCTTTCTTTGAAAACACAATACTGTAGCTTTTTACTTTCCATAACATGTTATTATTATTGTGCACGCAATTCCCCTTTAAAAGCCTTTCTAGCCTTTGTTCCCTTCTGTTACTAAGTATCGCTGCCTCTGCCTTAGGACAAGTCTTTTACCTGAGGAGCTCTGAATACAAATTGGATTACATCTCAGGTGGAATGGCTTTAAAGGTTCTTAGCTGATCCCGACTGAACAGATGTCTGGGAGCTGAATCCGTGGCAGAGTCTAATAATCTCTCGCCTTCCTCTCAGGAGACGCATATTTCTCCAATAGTGATGTTAAGACATTTATGGAGCGGCAGGTACAGTGTGGCGGAGGTTGTGAGAAATCTGGGGAGAGAAGTAGATTTCTGTCATTTTAATTCATTTTAATTAGCAGTTCCAAACGAATGGAAATCTGTCACAAATGCAAGAAATCAACAGAAGCCTATAACCGTTGTATCATTAAATCTCACATGTTGAGGATGAAGTGTTAAGGATATACTGTTTATACATTATATATATATATATATATATATATATATATATATATATATATATATATATATATATATATATATATATGTGTATGTATGTGTGTAGGTGTGATCAGTTTGATGTAAAAAAATGTATCAAGGTGCTCTAATGTTCAATGTGTTTTATGTAAAGCTTGTATTAACATGGATTCTCTGTAAGGTTCCTATGAATTACCTTATAAATTGTATAATCAGCGTTAACTACCTATACTATCTGAGAAAGGTAATTGATAAAGTAAAACTTAACCTCTGGTCTAAAATACAATTCTACTCAAGTATGTATTCTTAACTCAGAAAAGTACCTTCTAATGCTCTCAGCCTCCTCTAAATCTCCAGGAGGGTGGCTATGTTAATTCTTGAGACTATAGGATCTGTAGTGTGCACTGCACATTCCAAACAGACTGAAGTGAGGGTTAAGAGCAGAGGCTAGTATGTTACAGTTGGCAGAAAAACACAGTAAGAAACAATTTAATGAAAATAGATAACAGGGCCACTAAGTAGGAGATGTGTGTAGCACCCTCCTAGTTAGGTGCTAGGTTGTCAGTTAAATTTATAGTAATTCTTTTTGTGCTCCTCTTTAATCATTGGAGCAGTTGCTGATTGGTCTGGACTAATCAGGTTTCCACGGGCTGCAGGCTTGATTGCTTCTCCTTTCTTTCTGTAAAGCTCCAGAACATAGGAGTGGAGCATGTCAAATTAATATTTATGGGGTTTCAGTCAATCCCTGGGGAGGCCTGCCCAGTAGGTGGTTGCAGAACACATAAACAGTCTGGGGTTTGAGCAATCTGTGTCCTTGTCCTTGTCCTGCCCCCTTAGGCAACCCAGGACCTCCATCAAGAGATCAGCAAGGCCCCAGCTAACCGAGGGCTGGGGGTCCTACTTTCAAAAAGACTTCAAGCTAAGAAAGGGGGATTTCACCTAGGATGCAACCTGCAAAGTCTACTAAGCAACTATATGCCAGTCTCTCTGAGGGAGGCATCCAAGTACCCAAGGACTTGTGAGTACAGATCTAAGGGCAGGATCTGGGTGAATGCTGCTGTTGTTAATTCCCTGTTGCACTAAGAATGGGGCTCACCTGGCCTGGAACAAGGTAATTTTCTAAGGAGTAGCTGCAGAAGAATGGTCATCCTCTTACTACTGCTCAACAGTTTGGAATATCCCACAGCTTCTTGTGCCTTATCCAAGTTATACTGCAATAAACATCTTAAAAAGGCAAACCCTAGACTACTCGTTGAGCCAGAAGTGTGGATGCTGCTGTGTGCCTGGCTGCCATTGACACTGGTGAGAAAGAAAACCTGGGACAAGATAGTGGGACCAGTCAAAGGGTCTGCGCTACATGTGTATGGATTATTTTCGGAGAAAAAAGATATAATTTAGTGTCACCTTAAGCATGAAATTAGAGTAAGTCAGCCCGCAGTAACAAAGAGAGGGGCACAAAAAAAGATTTTCTAGGTAATAAAAGTAACATGTGGTAATTAAATCTCACGGCTTTTTGCATACATCTTTTTGCAAAGTCCTATTGCATTACCCAATGTCAAATATTTTTTTTAGAAACCGAATGTGCCCAAGTATCTACTCACAAGCCAAAGGCACAAAAAAATTGAAAGAATGGAGTCAAGTGACAATAAGGTCAAGATGTGGATAGATGGCTTGAAGACCTAGGCATCACTTAGACCTACATGCTGACAAGTTTTGAAGGATGAACCCCCTTCCTCAAAGCATGCTCTCCCTCATCCCGCAAAACGCTTCAGTATGTACTGGACGTTGGAGTGATGCCTAGGTCTTTTTGTATCTACATCTTGACCTTCCTGTTACTTGGTTCTATTCTTTAAATGCTTTTTTTCGGCCTTTGGCTTTATGTGAGTATGTATTTTGCACATTTTGTTTCTAACAAAAAATTTGACATTGGGTAATGCACTAGGACTTTGCACCCTCTTATTTTTCTTTTTGTTGTTTGGTAGTTAGATTACCCTGCATATCTGTTTATGCCAAGAACTTGATGATTACCCTGCATTGACGCTGCTCTTGGCCTCAACACCTCCTTAGCTTTGGTGGCATAACTGTTGTTACATCTGTTCATTTAGGGGTCTCCAATCTATGGCCCTACAGATGTTGAGGAACCTGCAAGTCCCATGAGGTATTGCAGGGCCCTGACAGCCACACGCATGACTCCCAGAGGTAGGGGAATGCTGTTGCTTGTGGTTTCTCAACATCTGGAGGGCCATAGTTTGGAGGGCCTTGGAAGGATTGTGAATGCCTGACCATCACATGTATTTGAGCTTGTTGGACATTCCATTTTAGAACCATTGTCAAAACTATGGAATCCCCCCCCCCCCCCTTCTTTTTAATAGTGTGGAAAGTGTCTATGGGAATCTGCACCCATTCAGCCAAAAGAGCATATGTTAAAGTTACCAGTTTTTCAAAATGAAATCCAAGGACACCCTAATGATCACGACCACAAAACCACTCACCCGTTTGTACCATACCCAGAAATTCCCCCCTCCCAGTTTTAAAATAACAATTTATCACAGACGTTAGAAACAAAAGCTTCAGAGGTATAAAGACAAAATACCTTTGGTGCCATGAGAGGGGAAAAGAGGCTGCATGCATAGTGCAGTGTGGTAAATTGTGTTAACAGTGGCCAGGGCTTAAAAATGTGTGGTTGAAAAAAAACCTGAACCTATGCTGCTATGAGTCAAGAGAGTGTAAACCAGTGCAGGCATTAGGATTAAGTAACACAGAGTTCAGGGGTCAGGATTAACTAGCGCACATGGTCTGTTTTGGGGAGCAGGATAGGCTGTAATCTTCACATTGCACGGGCTCCAGACCAATTCATCATGGTAAACTTCACAGTGCACAGCTCCAGTTCTTCACGCTGCACAAGCCTCAATTAAAAATGGTGCCAGTAAACTAGAGTGCTCTGAGCATGTGCTGCCATTCATGCTGCCACACATGCACAGACCACTTCAGCCATGCTGTGAAAAGCATCCGTTCAAAACAGCACACCTGGCAGCTTGAATGTCCACATACTGTATGCCCAAGTGCTCTACTGGCACTATTTTTAACTAACACTAGCACAGTGTAATGAATTGGAGATGTGCCCTATGAAGTTTGTGGTAGCAGCTCTCAGGGACAAATCCAGGGACATCTGTTTAGCAGGGACAGACCCCTCACAACAGGTACAGTATTTCCCCCAGGAAACAGGGACAGATAGTAATCTTAGCATATTTGAGGTCAGGTACTGATGTTGGATGAGCAGACCTGGGTTATAATCAACATTCAATTTCATCCCAAAGAAATTCACTAGGGCTGAGGTCAGGGCTCTGTACAGGATGCTAATGTACCCATGTACCAAACTCATCAAATCATGTTTTTATGGACTTTGTGTACAGGAGCACAATCATGCTGGAACAGAGAAGAACCTTCTCCAAACTGTTCCCACTAGGTGGGAAGAGCACAATTGTCTAAAATGTCTTAGTATGCTGTTGCATTAACAATGCTCTTTACTGGAAACACTTGTACTCAATAATTTGGAGAGTTTCCCACATACTTCAGCCTTATAAGGGTCATTGTCAGTTGTTGTTCACAAATATTGTATGCCATCAACTAGTGGGTAATGGAATTAACAGTGATGGAAATAAGAGCTTGGCTGTTGACTTTCTACAAAAAGTCAAAATTTGCATATCCCTAACATCACTGTTTAATCTGCCGAGGCTGCAGTTTTTTGGGGGAAATCAAGGACAACCTCTCCTTTATTAGAGTTGTTCTTTAATTATTACGCCAACTCCTCTGAGTGCAGCCCGCCTGTGATACTGTTCATTCATGTCATGGCCCTATTCGTTCTGATTACATACATACATCTTATTCGTTCTGAGTACATACATTCATATGTACTTATGGCAGGCCCCAGCAGTCTATCAGAGTACAGCTTACCCATACGAATGAATAGGGCTGCCACTCACTTACTCAATATGAAAAAATGCATGGCAGGACCATGTGAGAGGAAAACGCTGGTTCGGGAGGGAAGGTAATTACTATTCAAGATGGGCTACCCTAAGGGAGTGGAGGGATTTAATGAATAACAATTTAACTAAAGGTGGAGGTGTCCTTTTACTACTTGCCTACTGCACACTTTTACTCCCTTCCTGCCCAGGCCAACTTTCAACTTTCAGCGCTGTCGCATTTTGACAATTCCGCAGTCATGCAACACTGTACCCAAACAAAATTTTTATCATTCTTTTCACACACATAGAGCTTTCTTTGTGTGGTATTAAATAACCACTGATTTTTTTTTATTTTTTGCTAAATAAATGAAAAAAGCCTAAGATTTTGAAAAAAAAAAAAAACTTTTTCATTGTTATAAAATTTTGCAAACAGGTAATTTTTCTCCTACACTGATGTGCACTGATGAGGCTGCACTGATGAGCACTGATGAGGCAGCACTAATGGGCACTGATAGGTTGCACTAATGGGCACTGATGAGGCGGCACTGGTGGGCACTGATGGGCACTGATGAGGAGGCACTGAAAAGGCTGCACTGATAGGCAGCACTGATGGTCTCTGATAGGTGGCACCGATGGGCACTGATAAGCGGCACTGATGGACACTGGTAGGCAGCACTGATGAGCACTGGTAGGTGGCACTGATAGGTGACACTGAGGAGGCACTGTTGGGTACTGATTGGCCGCACCAATGGTAACAGATTGACAGCACTGGTGGGCACTGTTGGGACTGCAATAACAATCAGGACACTGATAATCAGTGCCCTGATTGTCAGTGTACATGTCTCTTTTACAGAAGCCGGTTATCGGCTCTCGTCTCCCTTCCTCACACTGTCAGCATCTGTTTACATCGTGATGAGCTGTGATTGGACACAGTTGATCATGTGGTAAAGAGCCGCTGATTGGGTCCTTACTTCAATCTTTGATCATCAGTGTCCGGAGCGGGCGTGATCACAGGAGGACGTCATATGATTCCCTCCCGGAGCCTGCCAGCCACGCTGTAGCCATCATTCGGCTATAGCGCGGTCGACAAGTGGTTAAGGAATGCATGTGAAACAGCAGCTGGAGCAGATTATGAAGGTAGCACTATGAGGATGATCTACTAAAGGCAAATAGGCTTTTCACTTTGCCAGAAAAGTTGCACTTTGCGAGGGAATTTGCAGAGTTAAGCGAATGTGGTGAAGTTTCATTTTGCAAAGATACCCAATCACATGCAAGGAAAAAAAAAAAAATGTATTTTTCCTTGCACATGATTGGATGATGGCAATCAGCATTCATTAACCACTTGCCGACCAGCTGCAGTCATTTTACTACGGCAGGTCAGCATGATCCAGCGAACTGTCATAACTATACGCCGGCTTGCGGAATCGGGATAGCAGGCGCGCACGCCCGTTGCACAGCGGGGGTGCCGATGCTCGTGGGTGACGGTCGTGATCACCCCCGGCCATGAGCGATCGTGAGCACGAGAGACAGAACAGGGACGAGTGTGTGTAAACACACACTTCCCTGTTCTGTTCTGAAAGGAGTGATAGATCATGTGTTCCTATTAGCTAGGAACCATGATCCGTCACTTCCTCTAGTCAGCCCCCTCCCCCTTCAGTTAGAACACACACTAGGGAACACAGTTAACCCCTTCACCGCCCCCTAGTGTTAACCCCTTCCCTACCAGTGACATTTACACAGTAATCAATGCATTTTTATAGCATTGATCGCTATAGAAATGCCAATGGTCCCAAAAATGTGTCGAAAATGTCTGATGTGTCCGCCAAAATGTCTCAGTCCCAATAAAAATCGCAGATTGCCGCCATTACTAGTAAAAAAAAATAAATAAATAATAATAAAAATGTTATAAATCTATCCCCTTTTTTGTAGACGCTATAACTTTTGCGCAAACCAATCAATATACACTTATTGTGTTTTTTTTTACCAAAAATTTGTAGAAGAATACGTATCGGTCTAAACTGAGAAAAAATTAGCTTTTTTTAAAAAAAATGGCGATATTTATTATAGTAAAATTAGAAAATATTGCGTTTTTTTCAAAATTGTCGCTCTTTTTTGTTTATAGCGCAATAAATAAAAACCGCAGAAGCGATCAAATACCACCAAATAAAAGCTCTATTTGTGGGAAAAAAAGGACGTCAATTTTGTTCGGGTGCAACGCAGGACGACCGCGCAATTGTCAGTTAAAGCGGCGCAGTGCCGAATCGCAAAAAATGGCCTGGTCTTTCAGCAGAAAAATCTTCCGGGGCTGAAGTGGTTAAGCTCTGGGGCAAATTCCCTTGCAAACCAAACAGCCTATTTGCTTTTAGTAAATCAACCCCTCTGTGTACATACAGTACTTGGCGAATAAAGGCTTCACAGTAACCTAGCAAAGCTTCACGACAGCTAATACAGGCCTTTTACAGTGGCCCATACTAATCGGCTCCTGTATGTAAGAAGCTGAAAGTGAGTCATTAACGGCAATACGTCTTGTGTCTCTTTAGTGAATAAATATATTCCTAGAGCCACATTCATCCAGGGAGGTAACGGCAGCAGTTTATAACTCGTCAGAGTTTAATTGCATCTCATACCTTTAAATATCATCAAGCTGCCCTGATTAATATCAAACAGTGAGCACATCTGACATGCTGGATTACCAGTCCAACAAACTTGTTTAGATTATGAATGAAAAAGCGGTTTCAGTCCAAACTAATGTCTAATAATACAGCTCTGGTGTGTTCTTAAGTGTTCACGGGTCTCCCTGGCCGCCACCGTCACACCGAGAGACGCAGCACTAAATATAGATGGGAAAACCTTACCCAAATAACTTGGTCATTTAAAGAAAGAAAGAAAAAAAAAAAAATAAAGCTAGGCAACGGCATTGTTGTGTACACCAAAGAATAAATAGATTGTGTTATGCCATGTTTTATTTTAAACTATTACAACTATGTGCAGTTCTAAAAATGTCTGCCTAGTAAAAAGAATATATATAACCAGGTAATAAAACTTACATATATATAACAAGAACGTTTTATATTTTGACATAACATATTTGGCTACACTTAATCCTTATAGATTAAAAAAAAAAAAAGACAATGTCAAAAAAGTTGTAGCATAATGGGGTTGATTGATGGAAAAAGTTGAGTTCAGTTTTTAAAAATCATCGGCTTTCCTTAACCACTTGACTACCGGAAGATTTACCCCCCTTCATGGTCAGGTCATTATTTGGTAATACGGTACTGCGTTACTTTAAACGACAATTGAGCAGTTGTGTGACACTGTACCTAAATAAAATGCATGTCCTTTTTTCCCACACTTATGCCCCGTACACACGGTCGGATTTTCCGATGGAAAATTTCCGATCGGAGCGTGTTGTCGGAAATTCCGACCGTGTGTGGGCTCCATCGGACATTTTCCATCGGATTTTCCGACACACAAAGTTGGAGAGCAGGAGATAAAATTTTCCGACAACAAAATCCGTTGTCGGAAATTCCGATCGTGTGTACACAAATCCGACGGACAAAGTGCCACGCATGCTCAGAATAAATAAAGAGATGAAAGCTATTGGCCACTGCCCCGTTTATAGTTCCGACGTACGTGTTTTACGTCACCGCGTTTAGAACGATCGGATTTTCCGACACCTTTGTGCGACCGTGTGTAGACAAAACAAGTTTGAGCCAACATCCGTCGGAAAAAATCCTAGGATTTTGTTGTCGGAATGTCCGAACAAAGTCCGACCGTGTGTACGGGGCAATAGGGTTCTTTTGGTGGTATTTGATCACCTCTGCAGTTTTTATTTTTTGTGCTATAAACAAAAAAAAACCTGACAATTTTGAAAAAGAAACAACATTTTTCTACTTTCTGCTATAAAACACATCCAATAAAAAGTGAAAAAAAATCTAATATCTTCATAAATTTAGGCCAATATGTGTGTTTTTTGGTAAAAAAAAAAAATCCCAATAAGCGTATATTGATTGTTTTATGCGAACTTTATTGTGTCTACAATGTATAGGATATATTTATGGAATTTTTATTTATTTCTTTTTTTTATACTAGTAATGGCGGTGATCAGCGACTTATAGCAGGACTGCGATATTGCAGCAGGTAATCGGACACTTTTGACACTTCGCGGGAACCAATGACACTAATACAGTGATCAACGCTAAAAATGTGCACTGTATGTCATTGTACTAATGACACTGTCTGGGAAAGGGTTAAACCTCTAGGGCGATCAAAGGGTTAACTGTGTTCCTAGCCAGTGTTTGTGTTAAGTGCGTGCTGCTTTTACTAGGGTAAGTAATGGATTCTAGTCCCTGCTTTGGAACACAGAATCCATCCCCCCGTCATCCCCCGATTCCCCCGTCAGAACAGCGATCTGCCTTGTTTACATAGGCAGATCTCCACTCTATGTAGTTTACCGACAATCGGCAGGTGCCGGAGGACATTGAGTGCCCACCACCCACATATTGGCTTCTGCTGTAAATTATCAAAATTATCATACCAAAAGCGGCCATCCATCGGCATGCGCACACCCCCTGCAAACGGAAGTACAGAATAATGTATATATATATATATATATATATATATATATATATATATATATATATATATATATATATTATATATATATATATATGTATATGTGTGTGTTTGTGATTATTCTGCGCAGAGCTGCCACCCAGTTGCAGTAAAACCTCTATAGGGCGGTCAGCAAGTGGTTAAAATAATTCTTGTTTATCTTGCCACGAAGGCCCTTGTTCAGGCACTTCCTGTTATGGGGTAACAAATGTGTCCTAGCTGTATTCCTTTGTTGTCATCTATTCACATGCACCTTTTATAGACTACGGGCAACCATGCACATTGTGCAGGTATGGTCCTCTGTTGTCACTATCAGTAAGGTGGTTCTGTTTCAAACTCTGCTTTATGTAATGACATACCTCCATAGCTTTCAGTCTGTTTAAATAGTGGGACCACTTTCTGACTTATAGAATTCAAAGGCACCTTAACTCTCTGATCAGACATATAATGCCCTACTAGATAGGTTAATACGAAAATGTTGTTTTTGGCTCCAGTGTATTGAGTGGAGTGGTTGTTGATTTGTTTGGTCTGATTAGGGTTCCTGAGCTCAGAGTTTGATTGCTTCCTCCTGCCCCTGGAAGAAGCCTCCAGAACATAGGGAAGGAAATTCAAATGATTGGTTGAATATTTTCATGCCATAGCCCAGCCTTCATAATTTCCACTCACCTGCTCGCATTTGGTGAGTGTAAATATGCTGAGGGTGAGTGTGGAGCCACATCTATTCCCACAGCCTCCTTGATCCCTGAAGAGGCCAGCAGTCCTGAAGTTCCAAAGCCTAGACTCAACTCCTCCTCTCCGCTCCAGCATCAGCAGTGAGGCCCAGAAGACGGGTGGGAGGCGCAGGCTGCCAGGGACCTGTTGGAAGGAGCAGCAGAGCACCTCCCGCATCAAGAAGATCATGGAAGGTATGATGCACTGATACAGAGACCTACCTGTAGACACAGACTGGGATGGGGGGGCAGAGGAGGGACTGCAGATTGGGACAGGGCTAGGGGTCTCTCTCTCCTCTCCCCCCTCACCCCCCTCTCTGTCAGCTCCCTCTCTCTCTCTCAGCCCCCTTTATCTCTCAGCCACCCTCTATCTGAGCCCCCTCTCTCTCGCTCTCTCTCTCTCAGACCCCTCTCTGTCTTTCTCTTAGCCCCCCTCTCTCTCTGTCAGCCCCCTCTCTCTGTCAGCCCCATCTCTCTCTCTGTCAGCCCCCCTTCTCTCTCTCAGCCATTCTCTCTCTGAGCCCCCTCTCTCTTTCAGCCCCCCTCTCTGTTAGCCCCCCCTCTGTCAGCCCCCCTCTCTGTCAGCCCCCTCTCTTTCTCTCAGCCACCTTCTTTGTCAGACCCCAGTCTCTCTCTCAGCACCCCCCTCTCTCTTAGCCCTTCTCTCAGCCCTATATCTCTCTCTCTCTCAGCCCCCTCTCTCTGTCAATTTACGAGGGCATGTTTAGGGGTGGGATTAGGTTGGGTGGGGCAATTGGTGGCGAGTAACTCTTAAGTCCTGGCTAGTAGCTTAGGACCTGACACTTTGAGCCCTGCCCTAGCCAATCCTTGGAGGGGGGGCATTTAGAACATGGCTGGGGAGGTGATGAATAGATAGGGGGCCTGAACAGATTGTTCTTTCCTCATCAGGGAGGGTTCCTGTACTCCTGGGGCTGCTGCCCCAGGGAGCAGAATCACTGAGATAAGATAGGAGTGGCAGACAGCTCCAAGGACACTTTAAGTAAAGATCTTACTGGGGACTAATAGCTGAGCAAAAAAGAAGGGATCAGTGGCCAGAGATTGCATTGTAGTCTGCAGCTGTGGGGCTTTAGACATTCCAACCATCCCCTGCTACTTCCAGAAAAGCTGCTTTGAGAGACAAGGGAAAACGTTGTCCTCCTGTGCTGTTGCTGAATGTTTTTGAGTATCCCATGACCGCAAACCCCACCCTCCTCCTAAACTTCTTCAGCAATAAATACTAACAAGACATCCCAGAATGACTTGCTAAGCCCCATATGAAACAAAAAAATAACTACAAAATAGAACAGGGAGCGTCTTGTGAAAAAACTGTACTAACTAGCACAAAGCAAGAAGGAGAAACAAAAGAAACAAACTAAGGAAACAAATAAACACATTTCTGTGGCACCACACTACTACCACGTGTCAGTAGACACCACTCCATTAATGCAAGAAAATAAAACATACAATATATAGGACACAGCAGTGGCCATGAGCATAAAAGTGGCTGAAAGAGGCTGGAGGAGATTACCAGCGCTGAGACTTAAAAAAAGGATGGCAAAAGGTAAAATTAAGAGTTTGTTCAAAAAAAGTAAGTTGTACTAATTTGCACATATTTGGCCCAGACTGGAAGTGGTTAAGGTGTTGCTCAGATGTAGGGCCCCTCTGTGTGGCTAGACTGTGAAAAAGTCTATAGGGTCTATAAGGGTTGGCCATATTTGGACAATGTCCTTGACCAAATATGTCCATCTGGCCATAGTAGGTCAATGATATTACCAGTATCATTGATCTTGTTGCGTGCAAATTGCGTGGTGGGGAATTTGATGGCTGCAGCTGCCTGCTGTCATATTACAGTTTCCTGCAGGTTTGAGCCAACATCAGCTCATCCTTAGGGTTTGTATCTACTTTGTGGGGGCTGAACAATGGACCATAGCTGCTTTGAACAAATTGTAACCAGAATTAATTCTCAGAATTGATTCTCTTCCAAAATACTAAGTGGGAACCATGGCTAACTCATAGGCACCTTCTTTAGAATCTGGCCAAATCACTAAATTTGTGGTATTTAAGACTTATATTTAGCTTTAGTGGTAATTTAACACACATTATGCAAATTCCATCCATTATAATTATGTACCATCTACTGTTTTACAAATATTTGCCTTCTATTAAAAAATGTACAGTAGATATGATATAAATATTGCACCTATAAATGGGAAAATAAGAAAATGTCTATTTAAGAGCAAATATGACTTAATACCAGGCATACACATTACTAGAAATTATAACTGGAAAAACACATGATAAAAAAAACAACCACAAGCTAATAATAATGGTAACATTCATTTGACCTCTTTTACATGTTTATTTAAAAAAAAAAAACACACAAAAAAAACATATGTTCCCTTTAAACAACAGTGTAATTTAACATAATAGTAATTTCAGAAAAAAGAACTATAACCTTTTACAGTAGAAGGCCAGGCACCCTTTAAAAAAATTATTGATACTAGAGAACATCACCGACATTAACAAAATCAGTTCTCCCAGGAATTGATATTAAAACAAAATAAATATGCAATTCCATTAATTGTATTATTATTTCAAATATAGTCGATTTTGGAACCAAAGAGATGAATAGCAAAAAATATATTGCACCTCTTCCAACAGTCCACCTATAAAACAACCGCTCAAGGTGCTACGACATAAAATTGTAAACAAGTAAAACACCAGAGCTAGCTAAAAGCTACTTAATATGTAAAACCCACTAAATATTGCTCCCTCCTCGATGCTCGATGGTATAAAGTAGAAACTGGTTTATAATTACTGAATACCAATCCTTTGTTTTACATAAACACATGTTTATTATCAAACACGAAAAATCATATTAAAACTGCAACATAATTGCTAAGGGGCCCCCGCTGTATTAATTTGTATCAAAAAAGTAAACATCAATAGCCCAAATATTACTGTATTGCTTCCACTTACATACAAGACTCCTAAATCACTGTTTTCCTAATGGAAACAAGTTCAGATCTAAAACATGCCTTATAGTATCTCAATGCTCACATTAAATTATAGAAAGTAGTGCAACTTTCAAAGGGAACAAGACATTCACTGACTCTGGAAAATTCCTTATTACGTTATAACTAGGTAAGAGCTGCCAGTTCAGTCTGAACCCAGGTTTGGACTGAATTTTGCATGTTTGGAGGTTTGCCAAACAGCTACACTAAATCGGTGCTCAGTCAAGTTGAACTTCTAGTGGCGGTGGGAAGTGAAATGTTTAGCAGCAGTGCTACTACCTCTGCTCAATGTGATAGCTTCCCCTCAGGCTGGTTGATAGGAAGCCGGCAGCTTCCGGCATCCTAGCAACAATGAGTCATACCCACCCGGCCAATTCAGTAAATAAAGAGGCAGGGTCTCCCGGGGGATGCCATTGACCAAATATGGAGCTGTCCATACTTGTAAAGGCTGGGCTTCAGGAGATGTCATTCATGTGAGTAAGCAACGGGAGCGTATAATGTCAGCAGTCTATGGATTCTTTTTCTTTTGGCAGGATACAGGCGTTATGACTGACGTGGATCTGTATTGCTGGAAAACATGATATACAGTGGATTTACATTGTGATTTTTTTTTTTTTATTAGACTTGTCGAAAAAAGTATCAGTGTGTTTATTTACTGTGTAGCACCCTCTACCAATAGGTAGGTGCTAGAAATAGGATTTTTACTAAATAGATTGTCCGCTCAGGTAAATTTAGGCAGGCCTATGCTGTAAGCTGTTTTGATATGTGGGCTGGGAGTGGTTAGAGTAGCAGTGGGTGTGACCACCTGTGCTCTAGTTCTGAGGTGCCTCCCCTGCTTCTAGGGAGAATGTTCTGGAAGAGGGGCAGGGCCTGGAGCTGGAGTGGCAGACAGCTCATGTGGGAGCCCTGACCAATCCCCAACTGGTATTGGCAGGGGGCGGGCCTCCTATATGAGCTGAGGTAACATGCCACTGAGGGGGAGTTGTCGGCTGAGTGAAGTGGAGAATGGAATACTAGACAGCAGCAAGAGGGCATCCCCATCTGGGGGGGGGGGTGCGCCGATCGCAGGAGGAGACCCAGGGAGAGCTGTGAAGGAACTTTGCCTTTACACGGTCATTGGCAATGTCCTTATCATCACACAGTCGTTGATAAGAAACTCCTGGAGCAGAGGGGCAGATGAAGCTGTTGGAACGTATGGTCCGGTCAATTTCTCCATCAAGGACTCAGGGCAGAGAAAGGTCGGTGAGTGTACCACAGTGGAGGGCTGGATGTGCCAGGAAGTCTGTGAGGGAACTTTGCTTTTACACAATCATTAGTAAAGTCTTCATCATTACACGGTCAATGATGAGGAGTCCTGGATCAGAGGAGAGACTGTGGGGATATGTGTCAAATCGATGTGGCCTGAGGGCACAGGATTTGCAAGTTGGGCTGGCTGGGAACAGTAGTCCACCGTCCAACATGTGCTTTTAAACTACGAGGCCTCCGGGGAGAGGTGCTGCAGGCCTCTGGCCTATTAGCAGCGAGCGACCAGAGCCAGCTTTAAGGAATTATTCAGAGTGGGTCCTTCTTGCCTACAGAAGAAGATGTGACATTACTTTACTTCAGGATAAGTTTTGTGCAGGAGGAGAGGAGTTCTGGCAACATTACCCTTACACAGTCAAGAGTGATGTCCTTATCCTTACATGGTAATGGGTGAGAAATTCCTGGAAGCAATAGTCTGCGGGAGTTAAGCAGAGGAGGAGCAACAGTCTGCATGGTGATGCAGGAGGAAGATTATAGCAATTAATATATGCATATCATCTCTTCTGGCTCTAACATTGTGCTAGTGAGTGAAATTTTAAAATATGATGGCAAATGAACTATCCTATGGGCATCCCATATACCCTTTTCCCCAACCAAGTTGTACCCCGCCAATAAACAAAAACAAAACCAGCAAAAGACTGTTCATTGTCTCTGCAAGTGATGTATGGGAGTCTGGCAACGGGGTGAATTGGTGGATGTTTGTTACTAGTGGCAACTACACCAGTACAACTGTTTACATTTTCCCTTTTTCTGGTAAGCAGACCCTACCCTTTCACATAGGCGAGGGCCAGTATCTGGGGCCTCCTTACTAGGCCCCCATAGTAAGGTACCCTCCTATGTTGAGGGCATGCAGCCTGGTATGGTTCAGAAGGGGATTCTCATGCCCCCCCCACACACACACCTTTACTGGGCAACCAGGATGCATGCTCAAAAAAGGTCTGGTGGAGGGACGTCATGCTTTTTCCGTTTGTATGTTTTTTTGCATGTGGTTCCCCTGTAAAATTAAAACTGTACCAGAAGGGTTTTATATGAAATATAGGGAGAACCCATGTCTTTTTTTGTTGTTTTACATTCTTGGCATCCATACCAAACTCTCATCATGGATAAGGGTATGTATTTTTAGGTGAAACCCATGCTGTTTTTTTTTTTCTATTATTATTTATTTGTGGGATTCCCCATTTAAATCTATATCAAACCATCATCTAGGATAAGGGCTAATATAGATGAAGGGAATCCCTGAAGGCGAAGGAGCTCATTCGACAGCAATTTAAGCAGCTTTTTCTAAATTTGAAAATATCAGGTTTGCTGTAGTAGGTTGTATACTTCATACAGATGGGCCACATTACAGACAGTTGCAGGGCATCCCCCAGGGCAGTGCTCAGTTTCCCCCATAATGCCATTTGTTTAATAATTCCTTGCCTATTAGCCTAGAAAATAGCAATCACTTTTTTTTAAATATTTAGCTCCCATTGAGTTCAGCGAGCTTCAGGTTCGGCACCTACACTTTAGTAATATTTACTGAACCTGCCTCAAATGTCACACTATGAGATGGTGAAGATAATGCACCCCAAGGGGTGTGTGGGTGTGTCCATGATGACCTGGGCATGCAGGAAGTGGTTTAAACTCACCATTATTCAACTTGAACGAGCAGTACCGTCTAATGGCAGAGAGGACTTTCTGCTCTGTATAACACTAGCCTGTTAGTGAGAATTGGAATTTTTTTTTTTATTATTTTTAATAAATGCTGGATTCTTTTTTTTAATTTTTGACATTTTTTTTTAGTTACACTTTAGAAATGTGCACCTTATTGTTCTGCTCTTTCTTTGCTGTGTAAGTCATTCAAAAACGTACCAGTTTGTTACTTGTAACTGACCTTTGTTGCCACTACTACAAAATCAGAACTATCAGCACAGATCCAGATCAGCCTTTGACTGATACCATATGGTTTTCAGGAAATTCAAACAATCATGCAAAGGTTCTACAGGGACATATCTACAGCAGATCAAACTGAGAACTGCTTCTTTCTAAATCTAACTAAATAGTTTTTCAATAACTTAATTTATTTTACATGTAAATATGCTTACGAACCTTTAGGGAGTCCCGCTCTACAGCCGAATAAGCAAAATAAAATTAACAGTAAACTGTATATCTTTTATTATTTGTGTATTATGATCTCAATTGCCTTGGTGGCAAAATGAATGTTTTTCCTGAATAACAGTGCAAAGTTAATGAAGAAAAATGACCTTAATAAATGAATAGTCTCTACAATTATGCAAAATAAACAAATATGTAATGTAATCATTAACTTTACCAAGAATATATTAGATCTTCTGATACATGCAATGAGATTTTACAGTACTACTTTACTATGGAGTTAAAGTGATAAGACAGATCTCCTTGTTAAGCGCCTCTTTTTTGCTAAATCAAACAATATATTTTATTTATAAAATATTTACAGTCGTGTATTTTGCATGCAGTAGCTTGCTTACTTATTCTCTTTTTGCTGAAACAGTGTTCTTTTTTAAGTTGGAGAAAAAAGTTGAAGAACAACCTTATTCTTTCTTTCTTTCTTTCTTTCTTTCTTTCTTTCTTTCTTTCTTTCTTTCTTTCTTTCTTTCTTTCTTTCTTTCTTTCCTTCTTTCTTTCTTTTTTTTCATCATGCCTTCTTCCTCCCCTTATCCTGCCTTCTTCCTCCATTTTTTTCCTTCCTTCTATCCTTCCTTTCTTCCTCCCTTCTTTCTCTCTTCTTCCTCCCTTCTTCCTCCCTTCCTTTCTTCCTCCCTTCTTTTTCCCTGCTTCCTGCCTTCTTCCTCCCTTCATTCCTTCCTTTTTTCCTCCCTTCATTCCTTCCTTATCATAGAAAAGGCTGGTAGAAAAGAAACACAAAGTTACAAATGTGCAAAGAACCAATGTAACTCATAAACTTAATAAACTGGACAATCTGGTTCCTTTCTTATTTTTACCTTACAAATAATTTATTAAAATTCCAATGAGTGTTTAATGAACGCAACAAATATTATAATATTCTCAGTACAAAAAATAGCTAATTTCTAATAAGAATTGCAGATATCACTTGAAAAGATTAATCTTAAGTAGCATTAGTGTAAGGCTTTTTGTTAATTATCAAGGAAAGGTAAAATGATAAGGTTTACTTTTTAGGATTAAATTAAGGATTAAGTGTTCTTCGGCAGGAGATGAAATGTTAGAAAATAATTTTAGGGGTTAGGTTACGTTTTAGAGTTCATGATAGGAATAGTTAAGCGTGTGCATAGCCAAAACTTTTTTTGGAGTTGTCACTCTAACAAAGGGGAGATCTTCCAATAGGAACACCTGTTATGGTGAACACTATTTAAGAGAAGATTTCTCTTACTTTGGAGAGATTTCCTCTCACTTCCTGTTGTACATAGAAAATTGGGCAATAGATACACTTTCAAACAAATCTAGTATTTTTGCGGCTTTGGATAAAGTGATTAAAACTCTAATGCCCCGTCCACACGGTTGGACTTTGTTCGGACATTCCGACAACAAAATCCTAGGATTTTTTCTGACGGATGTTGGCTCAAACTTGTCTTGCATACACACGGTCACACAAAGTTGTCTGAAAATCCGATCATTCTGAACGCGGTGATGTAAAACATGTACGTCGGGGCTATAAACGGGGCAGTGGCCAATAGCTTTCATCTCTTTATTTGTTCTGAGCATGCGTGGCACTTTGTCCGTCGGATTTGTGTACACACGATCGGAATTTCCGACAACGGATTTTGTTGTCGGAAAATTTTATATCCTGCTCTCAAACTTTGTGTGTCGGAAAATCCGATGGAAAATGTGTGATGGAGCCTACACACGGTCTGAATTTCCGACAACAAGGTCCTATCACACATTTTCCGTCGGAAAATCCGACCGTGTGTACGGGGCATAAGATAGTAATACCAATAAGATAACCTTACGGGTTCAGGACAAATTTTCCACTTTCTTTAATTCTCCAGTTGAAGTTAGACTCTGTCCCCAATCAAGCACAGGATATTTGGAACACATTCAGTACATCTCTGCGACACATGCACATTTCCCCATGTTTAAAAAAACACTGCAAGTAGAGAAAAACGCCTGTTGATCTGCCAGAAAACCAGTGTGCTCCTAACTTCCTGTTTGGGCTAACAACACAACCGTGATTCTATGAAATAACCAGGAGCAGCTCTGTCAGCTCTGTCTGCTGAACTAAAGAACACCACCTATCATCACCATTTTCTGTATTGCTCCACATGCATAGATTGATTTATCTCTCTAAAAAAAAAACAGCATTACTGTTTTATCAGCCTCCACACACTGGGGAATTCATTAAAGCACTGCTGACAGTTTTCTGGCACTATGGCCTTTTAAAATGGCCTGCGCCAGATTCAAAAACTTCTACTGCCTATTTCATTAACTTTATCGACACATGCGGTAGATTGATGTAGTTCTTAATAGTGCCACTTTTACAAAGTGCCAGTATTATTGCACCAACTTCATAAAGAATTATTTCTAGTTTATAGGTGACAAAACGGGGGGTAATTAAGACCTACCCTAATTTGGTGTACAGAGACAGGCAGAGTGCCCGTACCTGTACTCAGTGTAGCAGAGTGGCATATTTGCTGCCGCTACCCTTTCCCTGTCACTGGTTGCTAACGATGCTGTCTGTTAACACCCTCTGATTCCCTACTGGATGGAGCCTTATGGGGATTCACAGACAATAGTTCCCCATCAGATTTGCTCTTACCTTGTAAATTACAGAAGGCAGTGGGCAGATTCTATAGCAAATAGCAGGCTGTCTATTGGCTAAGGAACTACCCACTAGCTGCTGTAAATCGTAAGCGGATCAGACCTGATGGGGAACTAGTGTCTGTGAATCTCCATTAGGATCTGTCCCCCCCCGTCCCCCTCCCCAGGTACAAAACTCCAAGCCAGTGCGCTGTCAACAGGGAGGAAGCACAGTTGCACTGAAGGCACTGGAGGCACAGCATGTGTGTGGACACCCCGGCTTCAGTGCACCGCCACACTTACTGCGTACCTCTCTACAACATGTACATGAATCTGTCATCCGCACAATTCTAAAGAGTGTCTAAGATACTCTTTACGAATTACCCTGACAGTGTGTAGGAAAAAGGCTCTTGGGAGATGTAGTTCTGGAGGCTGTGCCTATATCAGTAGGGACTAAGTTTCCTACAGCCGTTCCAGCAAGAGTTTTAGAAACATGGTGATGATGTCATGGGGAGTAATGAAAGATGTTTCCCAATACAGAAACAATGTAAAATAAAACAATAATGATGGGACACACCGTAAAGGAGGAAGAGGAAGGTTTGGATGTAAATTTGGGTAAAGCTTGGACATACGCTTTAACATTCTCTGGTACTGGAAAGTGTGTAAAATTTTATTTGGAGTATTCCTTTAAGGTTTTGCCGAGCAGTCATTTTAACAAAGATTTTGTATATAACTCTTTGTACAGTTTCCAATGTTTTGAAAGATTAGGGATTCCAAGCCATGATATTCGTATTTTACAATCAATTAGTACATTTGCAAACTCTTTTCAGATGGAGAGAAGTTTTATTGTTCTTTACAACCCATTTAATGGTCAACTTCCATACGTCCTTTTCTTTTTTTTTTTTTTTCCTCATTGCATTTATTTATTTAATTTTTTAATTTTCACGTTCAAGAATTCCTGTTGAGGTTGGCCATGTCTTGTGAGCCAGGACTGTTTCTTTCACATGAGAAAATTGTTAGGAGCATTGAAAGCTGCTTGACTATGTTACATTCCATTGTTCGAGTGCGTTTTGGGAACACATCCCTTTCTCATTATATTTCCATAAAATACATTTGATCTGTTCTATTCTTAGAACACCTCTGATGTGGTCTGTGAATGGGACACAGTATAAAAATATTTCTTCTTTATACGAGGCTAAATGTTTCCATTTCTAAGACGCATTAGAAAAACGATATAATACTTTGGCAGGGAGTTAGATCAAGCAGATAAGATTTATTGCTATTTGTTATGATCTGGCCCGGCGGTAGCAGATAATATAAAATTGTTAAGTCGCTATTAATGGGGCAGTGTAACAAGTATCTTATTGGCTAATTGTCTACATACAGTGACTTATACACAGAAACGACTCTAGTGCAAGTTAGCAAATGAGATCAAACATCTGCTTACCAGGGGCAGTGTTTCTTAAAGTGTATGCCCAGGCATGACCCAAAATTAACCCTCCCCCAAAACTGTCTTTCTTCCTTTAGAGCATGTCCCAGCTTTATTTTAATTTTATTTTAATTTTCTACCTTGTACTTTTATTGGTATCAATCTACACAGGGAAAATCCCTCTGCTCTTCTTACGCGTTTCACTCCCTCAGGAGCTTAGTCTTATGCCGCGTACACACGATCGGACTTTTTGACAACAAAGATCCGACAGTCTTTCCAACGGACTTTCGACGGACTCTCTAAGGACCGGACTTGCCTACACACGATCACACCAAAGTCCGACGGATTCGTACGTGATGACGTACGACCGGACTAAAATAAGGA
Organism: Lithobates clamitans; assembly: GCA_037952925.1. Lineage (NCBI taxonomy): Eukaryota > Metazoa > Chordata > Amphibia > Anura > Ranidae > Lithobates > Lithobates clamitans. Next base: position 4,551,244 of record JBBGZY010000795.1, on the reverse strand, counting down.
AGTTCATAGCCAGTAGCCAATAGCTGCCCTAGCGTCGGTTTTTGTCCGTCGGACTAGCATACAGACAAGCGAATTTTTCGACCGGACTCTAGTCCATTAGAAAGATTTGAAGCATGTTTCAAATCTAAAGTCCGTCAGATTTTCAACTGAAAAAGTCCGCTGCAGGTCCAATGAAGCCCACACACGGCCGAATTGTCCGCTGGACTCGGTCTATCGGACCAGTCTGGTCGAAAAGTCTGCCCGTGTGTACGTGGCATTAGAGTCTATAGGGATAAGCTCCCCAGGGAGTGAAACACCTAAGTGGAGCAGGTGGATTTTCCCTCTGTTGGTTGATACCAATAAATACACGGTTGTCTTTTTGGAGTTGAGCAGCTCCTTCCTTTTTTGTTTTTATACTAATGACAGAGGCACACCCCCAGAACTACATCTCCCAAAAGATCTTTCCTTATGCACAGCATGTGGGCAGGTTCTTGAGAATCAAGGCAGCAGCATTGTTATGCCAGGAAAGAAACACAGAAACATGGAAACATAGAAACATTGAAGTGATGCCAGAAAAAAGACCAAATGGACCAAATGGTCCATCGAGTCTACCCAAGGTTTCTATATATATATATATAGACCCGCTTAAACCAGCAGCTCCACCGTGAGTTAGTGCTACATAAAGGAATGAAAGAAATGTATGTATCTATGTAAAACGGAACAAAGAGGGGTGCGCTGGTGGAGTTCTATAGTCCAGAAGATGTGACTGACAATGCTGCTTGGGGTTTCCATCAGCAAAGGTACTGTGTTGTCAGCTCAAACAGAAAGTTAGGAGCACCCTGGATGCTTAATAGCTCAAAAGGTTTTTTTCTGTACTAGCAGCATTTTTAAAAAGGTAAAACATGGGGAAATATAATTCAGATGTGTCTTGTCATTCTGCTTGAACAAACACTAACTTTAAACATTAACTTCTGCTATTTTTTTATTGGTTATATTTGCATAGCCAAACATTTGCAAGTGATGCAAGCTGTGCAGGTATGATTGTCTGAGGCACAGCTTCTACAATAATTTAGCAACTGTTACCTTTTCTACCAAAATAAATGTAGTGCTACCCTTGCAGGAATAGCTAATTTTGTCCCAGGGCCTTTTCCCAAAAAATGTGCAGCAACAATAGTTCATCCAGCTCATAGAACAGTCTAGGGGTTGCCTTTTTTATAAGTTTATTGCTGAATAACTTGGATAGGGCACAGTGGGATACTCTGTAATTTCGAATAGCAATAAGAGGACGCCTTTCTGCAGCCACTTCTCAGAACAGTCCCTTTAACAACAGCTCAGGGAATGGACAGCACCACAAAACCATAAGCATTGTTCCAGGCCCGGCAAGCCTCGGAATTAGTAAGCCAGGGATAAAAAGCAGCAACAGTCACCCAGATCCTGCACTTAGGTCTGTACTCACAAGTCTTTGGGTACTTGGATGCTTCATACACAGTCAAGCAGATGTTTCCTTAGTGGGCTGCAGGACCTAAACCTAGATGAAATCCCTCTTCTTTGGCCTCAAAGTTTCTCAACAAATAGACCCCCCAGCTCTAGCACATCTGGGACCTTGATGAGCTTCTGATAAAGGTGCTGGGCTGTCTAGGGAGGCAGCAGCCCTCCAAGCTGGGTACTTCTTCTCCTGGACAAGACAGTGCTGCCTCAGGCCCAAGATTATTTATGCACTCTCCAGATACCTGCTGGGCACCCTTACCCAGGGATTGTCTGGAACCAAATGAATATTCAGACTGCCTATTTGACTTTCCCACCCACTACATTCCAGGATCCTTTCAAAGACAGGGGAAAGCAATCAAACCTGCAGCCTGCAGAGCCCAGAATAGCCAAAAGCAATCACAAGCTGCTTACAGCACAACCACAAGAGCTAAATTTAGCCTGACTAGCAACCTACTGTATCTAAGAGGGTGCTACAGGAAGAATTATGTGGACCTCATCTGTACCTCAGTCATTTCAATGTCATGTGATGCTCAAAAATGGAGAGGTAGAATGCCCAAAGCAGACCTCTGGACAGGTACCTTCCAGGGGAGGGAGAGAGAAAAGCTCCCCTGGCTTAGCACCTTGTCATTATAATGATGAGGACAAGGGCCTCATCTCTGTATGCTTGGCCCAGTGGACGTGGGCATCTGACGGATAGAACTTATTGGAATCTGGAAGGGCCTTTTAAAGTAAGGGGGTCTCCAAATAACTGGTCCTCCCCCTTTGGGAATGTTACTAAAAAAGTAAAATAGTAATTAAAACAAACACACCTTAGAAAAAGTCCTTATTAAATAAAAAAAAATGAATCCAAAGTCAATCATATTGTCCATCGATGTAGTTTCAACATCAATCATGATGAATAATGGGAGATAATCTCCCAATATTGAGGGCATGTGGCCTTGTATAGTTCGGTGGGGGCAGGGATTGTATGTCACCACCCCTCCCTTTCCTATCCAGCCATGCTGCATGCACGCGCCCCCCCCCCCTTCACAGATTATAGCCTCCTCCTTTTCTGGGAGTGTCTGCATACTGTCTGGGCTCCTACGTCCCTTTATTCATTTATAGAATACAAAGCTTCTTCCCATTGGCTGAGATTGTCACATCATCTGCCCGCCTCTCTGCTTGAGCCAATCAAAGGACGGTTTATGTTTATTCATAACATACAAAGCTTCCTGTGAATGGCTGAGCAGCGTTCATCCAGTCTCTATTTTGTTCCGGGCACGGGATAGGAAGTTCTGCTGCTGGAACATAGACCTGTATACTGTATGTAGCTGAGACTACATAGTAAATACAGCACACACAGAAAACAAACATGTAATGCCGCGTACATATGAGCAAATTCCACTTAAGCTTGGCTTGCATACACACGGTCACACAAAAATTCTATGAACTTTCGACCGTCAAGAACGCGGTGACGTACAATACTACGACAAGCCAAGAATATGAAGTTCAATGCCTCCGAGCATGCGTCAAATTGTTTCCGAGCATGCGTAGGAATTTTGCGAGTTGGAATTTGTACAGACAATCAGAATTTCGGATGGGAACTTTTTCCGACCGAAAAATAGAGAACCTTTTCTCAATCTTTTGCTGGCGGGAATTCCGCCAGCAAAAGTCTGATGGAGCATACACATGGTCGTAATTTCCAATCAAAAGCTCTCATCGGACTTTTGCTAGCGGAATTTCCGATCGTGTGTACGGGGCATAAGTGTAGTAAATGGCTTGCGCGGGGAAGCTTGGCCTAAATTAACTATTTAAAGGGACATTAAAGTGGAGTTCCACCCACTTTTACAACTCTTCAGCATCCCTCACTAAACTGTGCACTGTAAATGAATTGGATATTTTTTTATTTTTTTTATCAGCACCTACTGTATATCTGCTGTATTCATTTTTCACTTCCTCCTCCCTGGCTGTGGCCCATCGCATCATTTCCTGTTTACAATGCCTTCTGGGAAGGGGCAGCAACTTCCTCTAACACTGCCGTTGCTATGGAAACCTGACCTGAAACCTATTACACTGCTTGTGCTGAACTGAGCATGTGCGAGGTCTGCAAGGATGAGATCCAGGAAGAAATACAGTCTGGCTTCAGATGCCCACACTTAAGATGGCCACGGCCTGCTGTAAGTTTATAAAATAACAAACTACTGCTATAAACTAACAAAACAGACCTTAGTTTACAGACTAACTTTACTAGAATACATTAACCTTGTGCATTATAGGGGTATTTTTATTTAAAAAGTATAATTTCAGCCGGAACACCACTTTAAATTTGGAGTTATTTTTGTTAAAGAAGAACTATGGCAAAAGCTTTTTTGGCCCTACTTCTATGGATTGCAGGAGTGCACTTAGTTCTGCACTCCTGTGACCAACATTCAGCTGACAACTGGCTAAGGTTTGCTGTCGGCTACAGGGTTGCTAACTTTCCGCTGCATTTTTTACTGACAAAACCTGGAAAATTTACTGACGGAACACATTTTTTTACTGACAACCTGAAAAATGACAGAACTCCTATTGAAAACGAACAAAATCAATATTTAAACAGTATAAACATGAAATGTAAACACTGTCAATACTCATAAGAAGCAATTTGCCTGATTTAGGCCCCTTTCACATATGCTGTCCAATCAGGTCCATCTGTCAGTTTTAAGGGCAGACATGATCGAACACTCCATTCACCACTATGGAGCGGCAGATGTCAGCGGTGACATGTCCGCTGACATCCGCCGATATGCGTTCCAATCCGGTCCGCCAAATCCAGATGGATGGTGGTCCTATTAACCATCCGTCTGGTGGATCGGATGAAAACGGACAGGCGGTCTGTTTTCATCCGATCTCCCCATAGAGGAGAACAAGACTCTGACAGGTCTGTCTCTGCACAGTGAGCGGAGATGGACCTGTCATCTGCCTGCTCAGCAGAGATCAATGGATCAATTCCCGCTGAGCAAGCGGAGTCCGTCAAAATGGACATGCCCTGTGTGAAAGGGGCCTTACACTTAAAAAGTCAAACAGCATGACAAATTATCGGCCCCTGATATTGACTGACAGTTGTAAAAAAAATCACTGATTTTTACAAACTCTCAGTAAATTTACTGACGGTTGGCAACCCTGGTTGGCTGATGTCACTGAGCCGGTCTAGGCTCTTCAGGGATCCTAACAATATTGTAGGGATCGGCCCAGATGTCTGACCGGCAGCTAGCTCAGCCCAGGGTTGCTAACCACCAGTAAATTTACTGACAGTTCGTAAAAATCAGTGATTTTTATTACAACTGCCAGTAAATATCAGGGGCTGATAATTTCATGCTGTGTTTACTTGTTAGGTGTAAATCAAGCAAATTACTTTGTTATAGGTATTGTCAGTGTTTCTATATCATGTTTATGCTGTTTAAATATTCACTGTGTTACTTTTCAATAGGAGTTCTGTCATTGATCAAGTTGCCAGTAAAAAATGTGCTCCGTCAGTAAATTTTCCATGTTTTGTGAGTAAAATATGAGGTTGGCAACCCTGGTTCAGCCTCCCAGCACAATGCACAGTCCAGCCCTCCAGTGAGCTCTGAAGGGGCAGAGCACAGAGCGATGACTGAAGTTATCGCTCTGTGCTCAGTACTGACCTAAGAACTGAGCGAACAGCAGTCTTTGATCGCTCAGTTCTTGGTGTAGAGGTGGCAGGGGGACAGCTGCAGGATCGGAGAGATGCTGCAGCCATCTAGGTGAGTATGTGTGTTTGTATTTTTATTCCTATGCTTCTCTTTTTAAAATGAATGATCTGGCGACTAAGGCCGCGTACACACGACCGCACATTCCAACAACAAAATCCATGGTTTTTTTTTTTCTGACGGATATTGGCTCAAACTTGTCTTGCATACACGCGGTCACACAAATCTTGTCGGATATTCCAAACGTCAAGAACTCGGTGACGTACAACTCGTCATAGATAGCCAGTCAGGCTCTTCTGCTTGATTCTGAGCATGCGTGGAACTTTGTGCGTCGGAATTGTGTACACACGATCAGAATTTACGACAACGGATTTTGTTGTCGGAAAATTTGAGATCCAGATCTCAAATTTTGTTTGTCGGAAATTCCGACGGAAAATGTCCAATGGAGCCTACACACGGTCGGAATTTCCGACAACAAGCTCCCATCGAACATTTCCCGTAGAAAAATCCGACCGTGTGTACGCGGCATAAGTCTCTTGAATTAAAGGGGTTGTAAAGGTATTTTTTTTTTTTTTAAATAACAAACATGTTATACTTACCTTCACTGTGCAGCTCGTATTTCACAGAGTGGCCCTCTGGTCTTCTGGGGTCCCTCGGCAGCTGTTTCAGCTCCTCCCCGCAAGGACTCAACACCTTAATGCGAGCTCCCTCGCATAGTAATTAGTTCTTGCGGGCGCGCTACCGTGATACAGCCGGCGGCTATAGCCGCTCACTGTATCACTCAGCCCCGCCCCCGGTGCGCCGCGTCATTGGATGTGATTGACAGCAGCGCGAGCCAATGGCTGCGCTGCTTTCAATCCATCCACTGTAGCCAATCAGCGGCCAGGCTGAGCGGCGAAGAGGATGTCGGGAGCGAGCGCGGGACTTTCGAGGGGTCAGATAAGTAAAACGGGGGGGCTGGGGGCGGCGGTATTGTCAAAAGTTTTTTCACCTTAATGCATAGAATGCATTAAGGTGAAAAAACGTTACCTTTACAACACCTTTAAGCTCGATATTATAGTTCAAGCAACCACCGGTCTCCATTCAAATGAAAAGCCACAACAGTAGCACAGAAGCATTTTAAAGATGAGGGGCTGTCAGTCTAAACGTGAGCGGAGTAATTAGCAGTGTCATAGCATGTGATGTGACGATATCTCTCAAATATGTTCCCAGTACAGAGCAATAAGTGTTAACATAGCTTCTGTCTGAGTAATTAATCAAAGGCCTTCACTGTCATCCTCAGAGGCACAAACAGACTCTCTACAAATTTGTGCCTCAGGCATTTGCCCTATTCAAATGAGTGCAAACTATATTTAAGAAAGGCTTGTGTGAGCCTAGTCATTTGATGTCTCGGGCCCAAGCAGAACGCACACACATCACATTCACTGCGAATTAACACAAGTCCCATTGTTCCCAAAATATGTAGATTAGGTCAGTGGTACCTCAGTTAACCCCCTTCACCCCAAATTGTCCAAAAGAGAAGAGGGTGACGCATTTAAAGAGCCAATCATCCAACCTTCCCATTTCTAAAACACCAGTTTTCAAATACGTTTTTTTTTCCTTTCTTTGCTGGTTTTAACTGATGAAATGTTTGATTTGATCTCAGCCTGAAAAAATAATCATTTTTGGAGTGGAGGAAGCATGTAAAAGCAAGCATGGAAATGTAGAACATGTAATACACGTGGGGTTTTAAAAATTTTAAATACCACAAACCTTTCTGCAGCCATATCTAACTGCACAGGGACGTCAGAGTTCTAGAGTTTTTGACAGTCTGCCCTGAATTAATATCTCGTGTACCAAAAAATTATACAGTAAAACCTTGGTTTCAGAGTAACTTGGTTTGAGAGCGTTTTGCAAGACAAGCAACATTTTTAACGAAATTTTGACTTGATGTACAAGTAGGGTCAAGTCAAAACTGAGTATAAAAGAGAAGAGAGGCGCCTCTAAGTGTAGCAATATGGTTACATTTAATGGAGGTACAACATTTAGCAACTCACATGGTTGATGATTAAAACAGGCACATCTAAGTATGCAGGCATCCGGGGTAAAGATGTCCACATAGACCATCCCCCGCACTGCCATCGACGTCATCCCTTCCATGCTGTGCGCCTTGCTTTCAGATCGCTCTACTGCAGGGTAGTCTTCTCGGTCACGATTGCAGACTGACAGCAGTGAGATCTGCCGGTGCGGAGGATGGTCTATGTGGACAGCTTTACCCCGGATGCCTGCATATTTAGATGTGCCTCTTTTAATCATCAATCAGTCATGTAAGTTGCTAAATGTTGTACCTTCAATAAATGTAACCATATTGCTACACTTAGAGGCACCTCTCTTCTCCTTCATACTGTGGATGGACATTTTATGATTACAAAACCTCGTCACATTTCTATAATCTTTTTATATGGACTATAAACTGAAGGACCTATGAATAAATGGTTATAGAACGAATCATTAGAGTTTCCATTATTTCTTATGGGGAAATTTGCTTTGATATACAAGTGCTTTGGATTACAAGCATGTTTCCGGAACGAATTATGCTAGCAATCCAAGGTTTTACTGTATATAAATGTCTCATTCCCTATAATAAAACAACTAGATGGCCCGGTGAAGCATTAAAGTAGAACTCAAGACAAAAATAACAAGGAGAAAAATATTAGATAATTTAAAGAGAAGTATTGGATTTTTTTTTTTAATCACACTAACCTAGGTGGATGCAGAATCGGTCTGATGTCCCCCGTTGACTCTAACACTGAGAACCAAGCGGTCAAACACTGCCAATCACTCAGTTCTCAGAGCTCCCTGAGCAGAGAGCCAGTCACTGTCAGTCACCGCTCTCTGCTCTGCCCCCCTCACACTCACTGGTGCACTGGGCTGTGGAAGGGGCAGGAGTGGCTGGCTCAGGCTCTCAGAGGTTCACTGAGAGGCTGAGCCGGGTGCCTGTCCAGGCATGTGAGCGGATTCTGACCATATGCCTGCAATCTTTCCCGATCCTGGACTGGCTCTGTGACGTCAGCCAACAGTGGACTTCAGCTGTCCACTGAAAATGGGTCACAGGAGTGCAGAACGAACTGCACTCCTGTGATCCACAGGAGAAGTACAGCAAAATGAGCTTTGGCTGTACTTCTCCGATAAAAAAACAATTCCAGCTTTTTCTGCATTATTTACCTTCAAATCAGAAATTTCCCACTTTTTGTGCCTCTAGATGTCTTCATGCTCATGACCAGCATAACTCAACCCACTTCCTCTAAGCTTAGGTAGTCCTGGACCCACCCCCAGCCTGTGACTGGACAGGGAGAAGCAGCACAATGATGAGTTCATCTGCCTTCTCTTCCTATAAGCATACTCCTTGTGCTGCTTTTTCTTCTCACACTTCAGCCCTGCTGTTCAAGGACTGCAGGAGGCTGATACCAGGTCACATTCAGGTCTATGTATATAAGCTTGCTGTATATCCTATTCCAAAACCATGGTCATTAATTACCCCCTTTTTTTCTTAGCAGACTCTACTGTCCTGAGAAGGCTTTCCACAAGATTTTGGAGTGCATCTGTGGGAATTTTGGCCATTCAGCCCAGAAAGCATTCATAAGGTTCACTCCCTTGTTATCTCTCGCCTTGACTATTGCAACTCCCTTCTCATTGGTTTGCCTCTCCATAGGCTCCTCCCCTCTTCAGTCTATCATGAATGCTGCTGCCAGACTTATCCACCTTACCAACCGCTCAGTGTCTGGCAACCCTTTCCTCCAATCCCTACATTGACTCCTAATCACCCAGCGAATTAAATTCAAAATACTAACCAAAATATACAAATCCATTCACAACTCTGCCCCGAGCTACATCACCAATCTTGTCTCCAAATATCACCCAAATCGTCCTCTCCGCTCTTCTCAAGACCTCCTACTTAAGCTCTCTCATCTCCTCCTCCCATGCTCGTCTCCAGGATTTCTCCAGAGCCTCTCCCATCCTCTGGAACTCGCTACCCCCACCGGTCCGGCTATCCCCTACTCTTGCTACCTTCAGGCGATCCCTGAAAACTCATCTCTTCAGGAAAGCCTATCACGTCTCCAACTAATCTTCTACCACTTCCATCAGCTCATTCCCCACAGTTACAACCTTTTGTACAACCTGCCCCGCCCTATTAGATTGTAAGCTCTTCTGAGCAGGGCCCCCGTAATCCTGTTGTATTTTATTGTATTATAACTGTATTGTCTCCTTTTTATATTGTAAAGTGCTGCGTAAACTGTTGGCGCTATATAAATCCTGTATAATAATTATAATAATAATAATAAAAATAAGGTCAGGTGCTGGTGTAGACCTGGCTTCGTATCTGTGCTCCATTTCTTCCCAAAGGTGTTCAGTAGGTTTGAGGTCAGATTCTGTGCAGCAAAATGTAGATGTGAGGAACTAGACTCTTATCCCTCTCCAATTAAATGAAAGGGGGTAGCGAAACTTTATGGAATGACCTCAGCTTTTCCATGACAAGGTGGATGGTCCCCAAGGCCTAGGAGCCAACTAAATTAGGAAATCCATATTAAACTAAAAGAAGAACACCAAATGTTCATTTTAAGGGTCCGCAATTCTTTATTATCGATGGTGCCCAAGTCACAAGAAGACAGACTGTAGCCAACGCATTTCGGAGGCAACAGATTCCCCCTTCATCAGGGGGTCCTCTTGTTTCATGTCTCAGTGATGGGGTGTCACCAGGACCAGATACATTGTGTCATTCCCCCCACCCCACCAAACACACCCAGTGGTGGAGCTGGGAGATCTAGGACTGGGGTGGGCTGGAGGGAGCTGGGGGTAACTGGTTGGGACTAGAGGAAATTGCTAGGGCTGAGGGGATTTCCATGGAGTTGGGGAATGTGGAAAAGGTGGGGGGGGCTGCATGGATCAGCTGGGCATAGTGTTCCAGCACAAGGCATACACTGCAAATCTGTTGTCCTCAATATTGCAGGACTGCCTGTGGGATCTAGGACACTTTGTAACCCTGGTACCCCCCTCTCCCAATGTTAATGATTGACACCCAGAGTTATGTGTAGGCAGGTACAGTCTATTTTCTCCACTGCAGGTGGCACTCAACAGCAGTAGTGCAGAGGGAGAGGAAATCAGGAGGAACATGATTCCTCCATGGTTCCCTGGGTCACTGGGGCAGTGATACGGTTCGATGCTGACAGCCCATGTGACTCTGGTGGCCATCATGTGTCAGGCAGAGTCTATTTAAGACTCTGGATCCTGGGTTTGGCCCGCATTTAGCATGTGGATAGTGTAGGGACAGATTACCCCCTTGTCAGAGACAACATTACCAGTAGGGAATGGTTACAGACCAGTAGGGAAAGCATAGGTATTCGTCACTCTTCCTGGAAGCCTCTGCACTTGGGCTCGGACTGGCCAGGCCGCATTCCACCCCTCAAGATAGACTCTGTCAGCTCAGCTAAATCCTGCTCCGCTACACGCTGCTGTCATCCATGAGTGTTCCTGGTTGGGCTTCCTTCCACCGGGCTTGATGTAAACTGTTTTACTTTGTCTTCAATACAAGTTCATTCAATTGAATCTGGACTGAGTGTGTATTATTGCCACCGCACCACGCTGCACCCACGCAGACACAGCCTATGTGACCTAGTGACAAATCCATCCCTGGGTTTCATAGGGCATGGAGTGATGTAAAAACTCTCAAGTGAGGACAGGGACAACGAAAAATTTTAATAGCAGGGTATTGAAGAAGTAGAACCTCTGTTACCCTCATTGTTGGTTCAGGTGTCAAGAAGTAGGTGAAATCTCCCTGGTGGGGGCTACACAAAGCAATACAACTTGAAAGAAGTTATCTTTCTTTCCCATTATATCATAAATAAATAAAAAAAATCTAGATATAGGAGTTGTAACTGGTAAATGAAAATAGACATTCATATTATTTCACACTTAGTTAATAAATTATGTGAGTGGGGTGCAGGGATAAAAGCTACAAAAGGAAATATGGTTACATCAATAAATGAGGAATCCTGTTTGGTCACGGTACTAAGTTATGGCATTAACTTGCATGGCATTAAAATCTTATTCTCTCTCTCTCTCTTTGAAACTCCCAGAAATGCTACAGCAGTTCAGACCTGTGGAGAATGGTCACTTTTGTACAGACCAATCCTTGTAAATGTCCCTATTGTTCGAATAGGCCAAAGGACACAGACCAGACATAAACCTTACTTTAGGTCACTTCACCAAGCACAATGAACAATGACATTCTCTCCTTAAAGGACACATGCTATAACTCAGTAATGTGGATCCAAATCATTAGCTACTGGTTTATTAGTGTTCCTTTTAACCACTTAAGGACCGGAAGGATTTACCCACTTCCTCACCAGGCCAGTTTTTGCAATACGGCACTGTGCCAGTTTAACTGACATTTGTGCGGTCGTGCGACGTTGTACCCAAACAAAATTGACGTCCTTTTTTCCCCACAAATAGAGCTTTCTTTTGGTGGTATTTGATCACCTCTGCGGTTTTTATTTTTTGCGCTATAAACAAAAAAATAGTGACAATTTTGAAAAAAAAAACAATATTTTTTACTTTTTGCTATAATAAATATCCCAAAAAAAAAAATGTAAAAAAACGAATTTCCTCCTCAGTTTAGGCCAATATGTATTTGTCTACATATTTTTGGTAAAAAAAAATCCCAATTAGCATATATTGATTGTTTTGCACAAAAGTTTTTGTGTCTACAAAATAGGCAATAGATTTATGGCATTTTTATTTTTTTTACTAGTAATGGCGGTGATCTGAGATTTTTAGTGAGACTGCGACATTGCAGCGGACAGATCGGACACTTTTGACACTTTTTTTGACATCAGTGACATTTATTCCGCGATCAGTGCTATAAAACTGCACTGGTTGGGGTGATCAAGGGGTTAAAAGTTCCCTAGGGAGGCATTTCTAACTGTGGGGGGAGGGGACTGACAGGGAGTAGAGACAGATCACTGTTCCTGATCACTAGGAACAGACAATCCCTTTCTACTCCCCTGACAGAACGGGATCTGTTTGTTTACATTGACAGATCCCTCTTCTGCCTCTCTGAGGAGCGATCATGGGTGGCCAGCGGACATCGAGTCTACAGGACCCGCTGATTGGCTCCCCCCGTCTAGGGAATGGGAACGCCCACATATCTCCGTGTACGCGCCCGACATACAACAACGGCGATTCGTGCAGGAGAGCCAACCTGCCGCAGTACAACTGTGGCGGCTGGTCGGGAATCACTCAAAAGCCTTTTCATTGTGCTGTATAGGAGTAAAAAGGGGGGACTGAATATATGGAAAATGATTAGCAGCAGTTCAAATCTTTACACCTAAAACGTTTAATTGTAAGATGCCCCCCTTAGCCCTATGAGTTTGTGCAAATATTTTGGGGCAGTTTAAACTTCACTCTCTCAATCAACATTTACTATTTCTAATCCTTATGCTGCTAGCATTAGTAAATAGAAAGTAAAGTATCTCATATTTACTTGTTTAAACTTTTTTTTTGCATTTCTGCAGTTACTTACTGGTTTTTAGGCCTAGGCAAATGATGTCATACATCCCAGGAGTCTTCAGGAGGGGAGGGAGGGTTTTCAGCTCAGCCCATGCCTGAGCTAAGGGTAGATAGAGTCCAGGAAGTAAATGCTACAGCAATCATCTTCCCTTACTCAAGTAAGCCACTGCTAGAGATGCCAGGGCGTGTTTTTCAAAATGGTTTCTCAGCAAAATAAAGCATAGAGACATGGATGCATAGCTCCCAACTGTCCCTGATTACGAGGGACTGTCCCTGATTTGGAACAAAGTCCCTCTTTCCTCCTCATTTTGGTCTGATCTATATAGTTGTATATAAAATGCACTAGTTATCTTTCAAAAAGTGTTTCCCAGTGATAAACCTTTCATCCAATTTCTAAATTGCTGCATTTCTAAATTTCAAAAGCCAATATAAAGGAATAGTGATGGTAAAAAAGAGCACTTGTGGGTTTAACTAATCTTTTTTTGTTTAATTCTCCTTTACCCACTTTAAGACCGCCCACCGCATATATATTCCAGCTCTATTGCGCAAAACGACGTACTTATACGTTGTTTCATGCAATAGATACTGTGGGTGCGCGTGCGCCCGACGCGTGCCGCGGGAGCGAGTGCGTGGGTCCGGCGGACTCGATGTCTGCCGGCCACCCGTGATCACACTACAGAGAGGCAGAACGGGGTGGATCCCCGTTCTGACAGGGGACAACATGGAGATCTGCTGTTCCTAGTAATCAGGAACAGCGATCTCTGTGTTGTCCCAGTAAGCCCATCCCCCACACAGTTAGAACACACCCAGGGAACACAGTTAACCCCTTGATCGCCCCCTAGTGTTACCCCCTTCCCTGCCAGTGTCATTTATACATTGATCAGTGCATTTTTTTAGCACTGATCACTGTATTAGTATCACTGGTCCCCAAAAAGTGTCACTTGGGCTACCTTCACACTGACAGCGCCTGCCGTTAGCACTCAAGCGCCGCTCGTTTTAGCGGCGATTTGTGCTGTTTTAGTGGCGCTTTTGCATCGCTTTTCAGCCGCTAGCGGGCGGTTTTTCCTCATCAGTGCCCATCAGTGAAGGAGAAAAATTACTTATTTAAAAAAAACTCTGACAGAAGCGAAGAAAAACTTTTTTTTTTCAAAATTTTCAGTTAGCAAAAATAAAAATTCCAGCAGTGACTAATGCCGTGTACACATGCCTGGACTTTCTGGCAGAAAAGGTCCGACGGAACATTCCGGTCGTGTGTATGCTTCACCTGACTTTTTCTTTCTAAAATTCTGACGGACCTAGAAATAGAACATGTTTCAAATCTTTCCGACGGACTCAATTCCTATCGGGAAAGCCGTCCGTCTGTATGCTAGTCCGACAGACCAAAAACGACACAAGGACAGCTATTGGCTACTAAAAATTCAAAAAATATTTTACAGCGCACACATACAAGAATGTCATTTCCTGCAAGGCTAGTTAAAAACACCTGAAAATATTCAAAAAATACGGGGGTTTGGTCACACTATATGGTCATATAGTGCTAAGCCCACTTACTGCGACAAAGTACCCCGAATTAGTGGGTCCTACCCTAGTAATAGAATGGAAGATCCTTTGTCTCAACCATGGGAGATAAACTCCTCTATGTGGGAGCACTGAAGGGGATACATCCTATGCACTGATGGCCACTAAATAAGAGGTAATGAGGAGGGGGAGGGGTGCTCCAGCCCAAAAAACCTGGTCAAGGTCTATTACAATATACAAAAACATATTTGGGGGGGCACACCCTACAATGCGTTTAAATTCAAGATGGTGCTGCTATAAGACCTACAAATAGTACAAAAAATATTTTACAGCGCACACATTCAAGAATGACATTTCCTGCAAGGCTAGTTAAAAACACCTGAACATAGCTATTGGCTACTGGCTATTGAACTTCCTTTTTCTAGTCTGGTCGTACGTCATAAACGAACGGACTTTGGTGTGATCGTGTGTAGGCAAGTCCGTTTCAATGGAACTCCGTTGGAAAGACCGTGGGCCTGGGTTCACACATGTGCGGTGCGAATTGAAGCTCAGGTTTCACTGGGAAGATAAAAATCTCCTGTTCAAAGGCTCATCTGCGTTTTAGCTCAGGATCAGTGAGCAGGGAGAGGGGGAGGGAGAGGGGGAGGGAGAGGGGGAGGTGTAGTGAGGAGAAGGAGAAAATCCATGTTCAGAACGCAATGCATCTGCGAAGCAGATGCGTTCCCATAGAAGATAAGGGGCTCATAATTCGCACCGCAATGCCCAGAAAACGCACACGTTTTTTGTGCAATGCGCAGTGCGAATGCAACGCACATATGTGAACCAGATGCATTCATATGAATGTATTTTAAAATGTCCTGCGAATTAGATGCGGTGTAAGCCGCATGTTATTCGCATAGGTGTGAACGGGGGCTCAGAGTCTACTCTGACGGAAAGTCCGGTCGTGTGTACGCGGCATAAATGTGAAAGAAAAATGTATTTGAGTACAGCGTTGCATGACCGCACAATTGTCATTCAAAATGTGACAGCGCTGAAAGCTGGAAATTGGCCTGGGCAGGAAGGGGGTAAAAGTGCCAAGTATTGAAGTTGTTAACTTTCATTTGCCAATGACTCAAATGATTGGAATATCGTCCAATCACCACTTTATAGGTATGTTGTGGTGAGTTATTTCATTTGCTATGCTTTGCAGGTAAACTGTAGCCGTAACCATCGTATATTGCCAATGGTTTGAGTAAATGCGATGCATTCTCCTTAATCGGAGCTCATTCACAAGGGAATTTATTCTTGTATTTTAGGGATAAACATTTCTCACAGACAACAAACCACAAACTGAATGGCCTCTTCTAAACATGCTGTAATGTGAGAATTCCCATCAGCTACGGGGTGTTTTATTCCCTAAATTAGTAACCATTATTCCTTGAACTTGACTTCCATTGCATTATATGATCTCCCATTAAATAAAATCTGCTCTCAGTTTTAGAGTAAATTACAGATTTATTGGCAATGTTAAAAGATGGAGCCCCACAGCTCAGGCAGCATAGACCAGCTTTTATAAGAGCAATCATTATATTTATTTCAGTATATATACAGCTGGAAAAAGCTGGGGATTTCAAGAAAAAATATAGCGAAAATAACACTTAGGGAAGATTGTTTTGTGGCATTCCGTTTGGGAATTTGCGGTTTTTATTAGAGTTACTGAGACAGGTATAGAATATGAGATTAAGTCAACCACTACACAAATGTTACAAATCCTTTAAAAAAATGATTTTCCTTTTCTTTTCTTAATTTTCCTCTGCAAAATCTTCAAAAATACACCTTTGGCCAGATTTAGGTTTTTAATGTGTTGTCAATGAACAGCAAAGCGCACTTATGCCCTGTACACACGGGCAGACTTTTTCGACGAACGGACTTGCCTACACATGATCACACCAAAGTCCGATGGATTTGAACGTGATGACGTACGACCGGACTAAAATAAGGAAGTTCATAGCCAGTAGCCAATAGCTGCCCTAGCGCTGGTTTTCG